>CM076451.1:2148339-2217932 GCA_038419695.1 Scomberomorus guttatus
GGCTTCACGGTATCACACCTGAAGATGATTTTTACTGAGCACTGTTTCAGTGCTGTTGATGGTGTCAAACACATTACACTCATTCAGTAGAAGGCAACATCTATTTACATTTACAGATTCTTTTACCTGCTGATTGCTCTCTTCCTACTTGTTTCTCTTCATATCTTGCACTATATCTTATTGATCCTCGTCTCCTCTGACAGTTTTCAGAAAGAGAACGAGCATCTGATTGTCTTCTTTTCAATGTAAACAGGAACCACTGAAGTCTGAGCAGGAAGTGTCTTTATTTCAGGAAGCGGATACTCATCTTGTGATCAATGTTCACTTTCTCCAGTGACTGAAAACAAAATAAAAATAATAATTTTAAGGTATATTACATCCTTTTCCTTCCATATATACAGACTTTCAAGTGTTGAGCGTATATTTTTAATGTCATGTGAAAGTTTTCATGAATATTTTTAAACACATTAATTAAAAAACACAAGTTTCTCCTTTTTAATTAGGATATTTGATCATCATTGGAAGCTGTTTGTTTGTTTGTTCACATGTAAAACAAAGTTTTATGTTATAAAACTTCATAAAGTTTCTAACTGAAGGTTTTTTATTTATGTGAGCTTGTGTTCTATTCTATTAGTTTCTTATTTAATAGATTTACAAAGTGAAAGCTCAGTAAAAAAACAAGAAGCACAGAGTCTTCACTGAGCTCTGACAGTTTGCAGTTGTCAATCTCTCACCTTTCTGAACTCGTCGAAGGAGATGGCGTCGTCTCTGTCCAGGTCTGCTTCCTGTATGGCTCGCTCAGCGATGCTCTGCAGCTGCTCCTCAGTCACCTGCATCCCCAGCATCGCCCGTAGTACCTGTCAGTCACAGGACCAACCAATCAGAGCTCATGTTGCGCTCACATTAGCGGCTTGGTTCTTGAGTGGTTCAAATCGTCTCTGTGGTAGCTTCATTTCCTTGTCTACAAAACATACCCGCGGAGTACCTCAAAGCTCAATTCTGGGCCCCATTCTTTTCTCTATTTACAATGAGCAGTGGTAAGAACATTTACTCAAGTACCGCACTTAATTTTCTATAATTTTGAGGTACTTTATTTGAGTATTTCCATTTTATGCTACTTTATACTTCCACTCCACTACATTTCAGAGGGAAATATTGTACTTTTTACTACACACATACATTTATTTAACAGCTATAGTTACTTTTCAAATTTAAATTTTACGAGTAAAACAGATGATGTATTTTAAAGATTTTATATTTGTAATTAATTTAAATCACTTTGTAGAGATCTGTTTTCACTTTAACATTTATCTCTTGATCAGTGTCAAATAATCATTAATTAAACATTAATTCTTTTACTCAATCTTGTAAAACAATGAAAAGTATAATTTTTTAAAGAGAGTTGAATACATTTTTACAGGCACTTCATATTTGTAATATTACACTGAGTGGGGTCATTTTGCATAATGAATACTTTTGCTTTTGATACTTAACAATCAATCAATCAATCAATCAATCAATCAGTCAGCCTTATTTGTATAGCACCTTTCGTACAGGTTAGTGCAATTCAAAGTTACAGATGACTGACAGGGTGATAAGACTAAATAAGATAATAATAAATGTAAAGAGTAAAAATAATTTGAGACACGCACATAAAACGATAAAAATGTAACAAAAAACAATAAAATGGATAAAAAAATAAGAACTAGATAAAAACACATAAAGGACAATGACAAAAAATACACAAGAGGGGATAAACAAGTTTTAAACATTAATAACAATAAAATAAATTATTAAATAAAAGAAAATAATGCCCATAAAATATTGTAATCAAAAGCTAGGCTACGTACATTTTGCAACTAATACTTCTCTTCTTTTACTTGAGTAAGATTTTGAATGCAGGACTTTTACAGATTTTGCAGATGATACACAATTATATCTTCCTGCCAATATCAGTAGTTTAGTTGCCCTGAAGGATTGATCTGAGGATATTAAGTGTTGGATATAACTTTCTCCAGTTCAACGAGGACTAACGAAGCCTGAGATAATTACATTGAGTGCCATCTAGGATAAACTATTGGAAAATGTGCACTCTTATCCCAATTTCTCTGATTCATCACAGTGCATGTAGCCATATTTGGAGTTTGTAAAATACTAATGGACAGTAGAAAAGTGGATTGTGCTTTAGGAGTGGTTTGAAAAGTTTAGAGTAATATGCAAACTTTTCAGTCACTTTTTAAGACTACAGAGGGGGAGTGCAATGTAAAATGTAACTTGTTTAAACTTACAAATATGAGAGAAAGGGCTGCCTTAAAATTTTATGTGGAGTAAACAAATAGTTCTTCTAACACACATAAGACCCTTGTCTTTGATGGTCAATTCAGATTTGTTAATTTATTGAACTGCTCAAGTACTTTAGTTTGAAATTGTAAATATAATTCAGATTAAACTTAGTTTTCACAGTTGAGTAAACTCTCAGCAGGTCATTCAACTCATCATTTCAAGTCAAAAGACCTTAAGTCAGAGGAACACATAAATATATATCTAATAATATCTGAAATAGTATTGAAAAAAAATTAGGTCAATTAACTTGAAATTATAAAAATTAGTTAGTTTGTTTATTAAAGGTTTTCTGCTGCTATGAATTTGAAACATCTGAACCAGGACGCTGCTGGCTAGTGAAGTAATCATATCACACTGTTAAATAAATGTGTCAGAATCATTTGCAGTTTGTTTCTAATGTGTTGTTCAGATAATCAGTGACGAGTTACAACGGTTACAAACCTGGAGAAGCTCTGCTCTGGAAATCTTTCCATCTCTGTCCTGATCATACAACTGGAAGGCAACTGAACACACACACACACACACACACACACACGCAGTTTTTCAGTTTGTATGTAATTTTCTTAGAGGAACAGATATTGATGTATCAGAGGTCACAAGAAAACAAATTTGACTGACATCTGAGTTTCCTGGTCCTGCTGTTGGCCGGCTCCTGCTGCATTCCATCTCTGGTTCGGTTTGTGTCGGTCGGGCGGAAATGAGCGAGAATTCGGACAAAGGAGGGAAAGTCCACTGTTTCCTGTCTGGGGGGGGGGGGGGGGGGAATGTTTTCTGCTTCCTGTCCAAAGTGGCAAACAAACACAACCATAACCTGCTCTATAATATCACTACTGTCAAGTCCAGACCCTCAAAACTAGAGCTGTGTTTTAACTTCATATGAAGAATTTAATGTTTCTGCAACAAACCCTCCAAATTAAACAATATACATTGTGTGTGAAAGATACAACAGTAAAATCTAACTGAGCATGACTGTGGTAGTTTAAATAGCCTAAACAAACAGTTGCGTGGGTGGTCGAAAAAGAGAAATTCTTCTAGTTTATATAAACAACAGCAGTGTGGTTTTATAATAATGTGTTATAAAGAAAAACATGTGCAGGCTGTTGTACCCGGGAGAGAAGAAAGCACTGATGATTCTGTCTCCAATGGGATTCATGGCCAACTCACGAACTGTTTCAAAATCCTCAGGCCTGAGACAGACAGGGAGCTTTAATTAAATTAACATCACATACTGTATACACAAGCTGAAAAAAACATGACTGATGTCTGGAAAAAGATCACATCACTTCATTAATCTATAGTGACGACAATGTTCTTGTTATTCATTTTATACTAGTTATCATTTAATATTTATGGCTGTTATTGTGTTTCACTCCAGGAGCCTTATCTCTTTTGTTTGGCTGCTGTAACAACATTTCTCATTGGGATTTAAAAAGTACTTCATCTATCTACTCAGTAACCAATCACACTTGACATCCATCATATATTTATTACAAATAAATGTAAAGTGCAGCCTATTGTTTTACTTCTGAAATAGCACTTAGTTCCTGTAATGATCTGTATTTTTGTAAAACAGCAACATCAGTGAGAGCAGCAGTTCACTTTCTCTGACTGACAGTCTGCCTAAAGGTGGCCTCTATGCTTATGTTTTTTCTACCAGTGAAGTACTATTCAGATAATTTACTTAAATAAAAGCAAATGTATTTAAAGCATCAAGAGTAACAGCACTCATTGTGCAGAATGGCCTCTGTGTTTACTGGATCATTATTATTGATGCATTAACATGTAAGCTGTATATTTATGATGTAGTTAGTCAAGGTGGAGCTACGTTTAACTGCTTGGTTTACTTTTTAGTAGTGTAAGCAGTAACAATTCATAATGTTTTTGTTTTTTTATTCAAAATCTGAAAAAGTAACTAACAGCTGTCAAATGTAGAGTAAAAAGTACAATATACAGTTGCAAGAAAAAATATGTGAACCCTTTGGGATGACTTGGATTTCTGCATAAAATGTGTTCTGATCTTCATCTAAGTCACAACAATAGAACATGTAAACATTCACAGTGCAGGGTGGAAAAAGTATGTGAACCTTTGGATTTAATAACTGGTTGACCCTCCTTTGGCAGCAATAACCTCAACCAAACGTTTCCTCTAGTTGCAGATCAGACCTGCACAACGGTCAGGAGGAATTTTGGACCATTCCTCTTTACAAAACTGTTTTAGTTCAGCAATATTCTTGGGATGTCTGGTGTGCATTGCTCTCTTGAGGTCATGCCACAGCATCTCAATCGGGTTGAGGTCAGGACTCTGACTGTTGTTCTGTTTAAGCCATTCTGTTAGCACTTTGGTTTCATCTGTCCACAGAATATTTTGCCAGTAGTGCTGTGTAACATCCAGGTGCTCTTTTGCAAACTTCAAACATGCAGTAATGTTTTTCTTTGTCCTTTCACAAACTCCAGTCTTGTTTAATGTTTTATTTATTGCAGATTTGTCAACAAAAATGTTAGCATGTGCCAGAGATTTCCATAAGTCTTTAGCTGACACTCCAGGATTCTTTTTCACCTCATTGAGCATTCGGCGCTGTGCTCTTTCGGTCATCTTTACAGGACGACCACGCCTGCGGAGAGGAGCAACAGTGCTGAACTTTCTCCATTTGTAGACAATCTGTCTTACCGTAGACACATGAACATCAAGGCTTTTAGAGAAACTTTTGTAACCCTTTACAGCTTCACGTAAGTCAACAATTCTTGAGAATTGCTTCTGAGATCTCTTTTGTGCGGGGCCTGGTTCACATCAGGCAATGCTTCTTGAGAACAGCTAACTCAAAACTGGTGTGTGTTTTTATAGGGCAGAGCAGCTTAAGCAACACCTGCAATCTCATCACATTGATTAGACTCCAGGTTGGCTGACTCCTGGCTCCAATTAGCTCTTGGAGAAATCATTAGCCTAGGGGGTTCACAGGGTTTTTCCACCCTGCACTGTGAATGTTTACATGTTGTGTTCAATAAAAAAAGAAAACATCATTTTTTGTGTAGTATTAGTTTAAGCAGAATATATTTGTCTATTGTTGTGACTTAGATGGAGATCAGAACACAATTTATACAGAAATCCAAGTCATCCCAAAGGGTTCACATATTTTTTTCTTGCAGCTGTATATCTCAAATTTAAAATAGCAAAACATGGAAATACTGAAGGAATGTACAAGTACCACAAAATTGTACTTAAGTACAGAATTTGAGTAAATGTACTTTGTTACTTTCCATCACTGGTTTCTACCGTGTTTTATCGTTTTAACCTTTACAGACATCTACGTGTAGCCAGCCGCCTGCAAAAACAGTTTCCACCAAATATGTATATAATATCCTGTTTGACCAAGATGAACAGATGTATTTTCACCTTTAAATCAACAAAAACAAAGTTTACTGGGGTAAACAAAATGTTCGTGATGCAGATCCTGAAAATAAACACCTTTTGTCAAAAAAACACATCCATATAGAAACCTCAAATGTATTTTCAGACTACCAACTTCATAATAAGACCAAACACTTTTTCCACAGTGGTGGATATTTCTTTTGGGATGTGATAATTACAGTTTATACTCAAGCTGTTAATACGAATATTAATTATTTTTCCACACACTGATCCATCCATCCACCAACCTGAGCTGTCCTGTCTGGTCTTTGTCCAGAAACTCAAACCTCTCGTACAGACGGAGGATGTGGGCAGCAGAGACTGAAACACAGAGAACGTTTGATTGATTACAGATTAATCAATACCTCATCATCAGTCCTTTCTGCTGTTAACAAACACTGAATATCTTTTACATTCAAAAACTTGAATATTTCACAGGTTCATACTGTAGCAGGTCTGTAGGAGGTGGAAACATAGTGTCACGATACGCAGCTGAATGAACTCACAGCAGAGCTTCACATTCACTTTGTTAACTTATTTCAAACAGGACTGTGAGCAGAGACACAGATTATTGAACACAGAAGAAAACTTCAAAACTTCATGGCTGGTGATTTTCTGTATTTTTCTTGTTGTCAACAAATCTCAGACACCACTGTGCATGTGCAGGAACACGGTTCTGTTTACAACTTCAATAGCCTGTTGTGCTACATAATCACAACATCTGGACTTTGTGCTACATTATAAATTAAAGAACTTCAGTACAAAGTCAAGAGGAACATGTCACCCAGGGCAGCGGTGTGGCTCACTGACATGTTTTTAATAGTTTTTGGACAACAACAGAGGAATAAGATATATCAGGCTGTGGATACACACACAATACTTGTTAGTAGATCAGTTCATTGTTAGTTTGGATCATGAGATTTGTTGACAAGAAGAAAAATATAGAAAATTGCCAGAATGATCCTTTAACCAAACATAGACATCATGGAAAAGATTAGTTAGTTTGTTAATTAGTTTGTAATTAGTTTGTTTTTTTGTATTAAAATAGTTGCAAATCTGACATCTTGGATACCAGAGTGTCCTTGAATGCAAAAACAGCCCCTGCTCACAGCTACATTTCTTTCAACTGCTGTTCATAATTTATTTAACATTTTGTACAAATATATGTGCTTTTTGAAAGAAAATAGAAGTATATATAATGTTATTAATGATGTTTTGTAAATGTGCTACATCTGAAGGTGTCTAGTTCTGTTTTTAATGTTTGACATATGGCAGTGTCATGTGGGATAGTCTGAATATTTGATATGACATACTGTCTACATATATATCAAAATAAAAACAGACTATGTCAGGATACACAGACATGTTTGTAGGATTAATTCATCGTTGGTTTTGGCCTTTTTATTAGATTTGTTCACTATAAGTAAATGTAGAGTATCACCAGTCTTATATGGGCCTTTAAAATCCCAAAAAATAGAATTAGAAATGAAATTTAAGAATATTGTACTATAATACAACAGTAAACGCATTGAGTGTTTAGTGTTAAACACTAAACACATACAGCATCTGTATCAGTAACGACATTTCAGGGTGTCGACACAGAAACTGAGATAAACAACAGATGAAACAACACTGATGAGTTCAACAACGCTCACTGTGCTGCTATCACACACACACACACACACGCACATAACAAGGAGTATTGTGGGGAAATTAACAGATGTGTGATGTGTGAGTGTGATCATTCATTTCAAAGCAATCCTGGGTTAAGGTCCATTAACTCATTTGTTCTGGAGCTTTCGACTGCATCACACGGTCTTCATCAGCAGATAAAGTTTACTTAGTTGTAACAGAACTGAAGATGCTTGAAATCTGCTGATAAAGGCTGTAAGATACAGCCCAGAAGCCCCAGAACAGGCAAGTATGTGGCCATTGAGTAGGCAACATATAAAAACATAATAAGTACTGACAGAAATGTTGAAAATTGAAAATTGAAACTTCTCCTTCCAACTGCTGCTCCAGAACTTTTTATTGGAGGTGTTGTAAATAATTGTAAATAATGTAATCTCTCTCTGTCATTTATTACTGATTTTTAATCTAATTTTTAACTTAATTTAACTTTAACTTTATTTTAACTTAAGTTTATTTCTTTTAAAAATGAGTGTCTGTGATTTCATTTTAAATACTTTTACTTACATTTTTTTAAAATAAAAAAAAAATAAAATTTAGAATTTAAATTTTTTTTCAAATAAACAGATACACAAAAACAGTAAACAGTGATACAGTTGCAGACAGATGCAACAGGGCTGCTATAAGTGACAGAAATTCTTCATGCTATAGTGACACTAAAAGAAATGAAAATACATTCATGCATAATGCAAAATTGATTATTTACAATAAAAACCTTACCAGACATCCCCGGAGAAATATTAGGAAAATTATAGTGATTTTATACAAGGGAAGTAAATTATTTTTCATACATGTAAGAAGTACATTTCCTTTATTTTTGTAGAGTTTTATAATAGTAGAAATAATATACAGTATAATATACAGAACGAATGAGAAGTAAAATGTATCTGGGTGCCATTACAGAGTCATTAAAAGTATATTTCCTGTCTGTAAATATTATCACAGTATTTTACGATTGCTTTTCAGTGTGTTTGAATGTGCAAAACTCAAACTGACACCAAATTCTTACCTTTACAGACAAAATAGTTATTACTAAACACATTTTTCGGTATTGCAGCATTACTGAGCTGTAATTAAACTTTCAAGGTTTTGTGTCTTTAAAATAAAAACTAATTTTGTGGTTGATACAGAACAGAAACAGTGAACTGATGCTGTGAAGTTTGGTGCAGATGTTTTCATTTTGAGCTGAAGCAGTTTGTAAAATACTGTGAAGGAGATTATTTGCAGCCTGCAGCAGGAAACCTCTCTGTGTGTGCTGTGGCTTTGTGTTTCACAGCTGTGACTGTCCATCAACAACACTGTTATAGTTAGTATGCATGGCTGTTTACATGTGATAGTACACAGACTGTGTCATATCTTATAAACTTAAACTGTAGCTACATGTTGAAATTAAGGTGAAATACATGACTTTATGAGTTAAAGCAACTGTGTTTGATCATTGAGAGTCGTGGGTCTGAGGCAACAGACCCCAGAGACGCCTGTATTTAGGACTAATCTGCTCTCCTCCCTCTTTCTTTTCCTGTACACTCCTATTTTTCCACAAACTGTTCCTGCCAAATATTTTTCAAAATTAAAGAATCAAAGTCAAAAATCTCGACTCACAGCCAGTCTCCTCTATGAGCTCCTGAGCGTTTGGGATGTTGTTCATGCTAGAGCTGCTGGAGCCCATCCTGCTGCAGAAACACAAACCTGGCTTTTTTTAAAAAATTTCCTCGTGTTGTATAGCTGCAGTTTGCTGTCTGTAGCTGCAGGTTCTGTGTCCTGCAGGCTGCACCCTGCTCTGACTGTGGCGGTCCACCAGGCCATGACAGACACATTGCTAAGCCAATGAATACTCATCTAAGAGGCTCTCACTGACCAATGGGCTTCCTAGACATGCCCCAAAACAGACACACTGCAACTTCATGATATATTTTGAAACGTAAATGCTACAGCAGACCAAGTGGAAATTATAGAAACAATGCTTGCAGTCAATGCAGATAAAACTTTAAAATATAGAGAGATGATAATTAGTGATCCATTTATTACAGCAATCTTCAGAAGGCAAAAAAAGACGTGCATTTAATCTCTCTCTCTGTGTTTATTTAACCTTGTGCTGCTGCAGCCTGCTGACACATTCAGTTGACACTTGTGTTTGAAGTGTTACAGAAATGTTACAGCTTTGTGTCATATTCACAAAACATCCCAATGCTCCTAAAAATAAAGAAACTCCTCAAAATAAGAGGGTGTCATACTGTTAACCTCATGTTTGGATCCAAACCAACAATGAACCACTAACAAGTATCGTGTGTGTATCAAAGCCTGATATATCTTATTCCTCCGTTGTTGTTCAAAATCTATTAAAAACACGTCAGTGAGTCACACCGCTGCACTGGGTCACATGTTCCTATAAGATAAGATATATCAGGCTTTGGATACACACACAATACTTGATAGTGGATCAGTTCATTGTTTGTTTGACACCAAACATGAGATTTGTTGACGAGAAGAAAAATATAGAAAATCACCAAAATGATCCTTTAAGAGTGAATCACAAAGTATTTTAACACTAAAACCAGCTCCTCATATGTGAGAGGTTAGAGGACTCCTGAGTCTCTGACACCTGCTGCTGCAGGTAATGACCCGCGCTGTGTCAGCATTTTGGAAAAATATAAAAATAAACTATTAAGTTAATAAGGATCCAGTCAGCTCATCAACAAAAACAACAACCCAATAACATCACAGGCAACAGAGTTTGCAGTGAGTCATTTCCTTAAAATCAGCATGAATCTACAGTTTCTTTAAGGTTAAACCGTCATCTTTTCTTTCTTGTGTTTTCAGCAGGTTGTAATGATGCAGACTTGGAGAATGTGCACATTATTAATGTTAACACAGAGGTTACCTTGGTGTGTTGACCTAGTGGAGCTGATACTACTTCAGCCTTATAAATAAACTGACTGCACACTGTCAGTCTGTTCATGGACACTAGATGGAGACATTTCCACATAAATACACAGGCTCAGACTTGTGATGTTCTGGGTTTAGTTTTGGGTAATCTTTTTTATGGACTGTAAATGTTGTACATCAGTTGTGGCCCTCACTGTGATGGACTATAAATGCGTGTAGTTCTCCAGAGTGGAAACACTGAGTCACTGATCATTTGGGCTCCTGACTGTTGTTTAAGACACACTTGACAAACTGTCCTTTAATGGAAGGATGAGGACTCTCTTCTCCTTGGATAAATAGTATCTCAGGAAAACTTTCTCAACAGTATGAGTGTCAAAGTGTGTGGTATCTGTAAGACTTTACAAAAACAGCTGTTGGGAAAGGGGGCGTCGTCTTATATTCAGGCCAATTAGCAGTGATTTATAGATGTGATACTAGTGTTATAAGTAGTATCAGCAGTAATTTTGGTGTTTAATCAATTTATCTTCTCCCTCTGGACTTTGACCCAGTTTGATTTCCAAACACACACACACACACACACACACACACACACATACACACACATACACACACACACACACACACACACAGTTGAATTGGCAGGCTGAGAGTTTGCATTCCTCTCTGGTAACATTTACAGTTGACTTATCGCACTGTTCATCTAAATAAAGAGCTGTTGCAGTTGAACTTCACAGTTCACCATTTGTTTGTTTCATTCTTTTCTTTCTCTCTCAGTTTCAATACTGAAGCTCAGGCTGGACCCATCCTGTTATGTTTGAGTATATTTTTCTGTTTAGTTCGGTTCTTTTAGGTCGCTGTAGAAAATGTCAGAAAATGGTGAAACATGTTGTTCACTGTTCTCCAAGTCCAAGCTGACATCCTCAGATGTCATTTTGTCCACAACACAAAGATATTCAGTTTACTGTCATAGAGACTAAAGAAACCAGAAAATATTCACATTTAAGAAGCTGGAATCAGAGAATTTGGAGATTTTCTTCTTACAAAAATGACTCAAAATGATTGAGTATCAAAATGGTTGGTGATTAATTGACAACTAATTGATTAATTGTTGCAGCTCTAGTAATAAGCTCAGTTATAATATCGCTGTAAGTTTGTTTTTAGGTAATAAAGTATATTGTATGTATTTTGTATGCTGAATTGAGCTCCTGAGTACCACAGCTAATGCTTTTGAGATGATATTGGTTGATTGTAATTTGCGTAGAGTAGTTTGTTGAGCATGTCACGTTATCTGTGACTTTGCTAGCTGGATGTTAGCTTCATAGCAGTTAGCTTAAAGGGGCCATATGATGTTTTTTTTGTGCTGTTATGATGTTGGATGTTAAACATGGTCAAAGTTTCAAAACTTGAGGTGAACATATGTAGAAATGCTGCCTGCAAGTCAAGAGTCAGGGCTTCAACCTGCTCTGAACGCTTCGTTTGTTATGTTTTTTTCTAACTAGTCAACAAGCTGACCTCTGCTCATCACACATGCCCACAAACGGCCGTCTAACAACAGATGACTGAACTGGGAACATTAGGCATCAACTGAATCCATGTACGTATTATGTAAGTACTGTGCCTCTTTTTTTCTTTTATGGACCAGGCCTGTAATGCTGTGTTTTGTATGTTTTTGGAAAGATTGAGTGAAATGTGTTTTAAAAAAAGAGCTTTAGATCGGCTCAGGACGTGTTATTATGTAGTGGTTCACTGTAACATTGCTCACACTAAACCTTGAGTTTGTCAAATACATTGACTTTGTCTGAAATAAACTATTGAGTATGTATTTGTATGGAAGTATGGAAAGTTTAAAAAAATGTTTAAAAAAAAGGGTTGGTTTCAGTCAGCTAACGTGAACGTGAATCCTTCCATCATGGCGTTTTGCTCCTTTCTGTCTCGGTTTCTTAGAACTCACACCCCTATAGCTTCTCTCAATTGTGGCTTTTCCAGGTCTGGAAATGAAAGTGCAGGTATGTTGTGTGTGTGGTGGTGCGACAGGCGACATGTGGGCGGGAACACAGATGACAAACAGAGTGTTAAACCAGAACAAACACAGAACAGAAGAGAAAACATGAAACAGTTCTGCTTCAGTTTCATCTCATCCTTCCTCCTCCCCACACAGTTATTGCTACAGTCTCAATATGAACTAATCAGGAATGCTCTGATCAGCCTGGTTACAGCATAAAATATTACTGACTTGATGTGATTATAATGCGATACCAATCACAGATTTATTCTTGTTTTTGAAAAGGAGGGGGCTACAACTGAATTTCATTGCACAATCCTGCATTGTATAATGACAATTAAAATGAACCTTGCACCTTTAATAAGTTGAAATTTAGCTCTGCTGAAATGCAGCAAGGTTGGTTTTAGAGCTGCAACTATTACATTTCCAAATTCTCTGATTCCAGCTTCTTAAATGTGAATATTTCCAGGTTTCTTTAGTCTCTATGACAGTAAACTGAATATCTTTGGGCTGTTTATTCTAAATAAAACAAGATATTTGAAAACGTCATCAAACAGTGAGCGACATGTTTCATCATTTTCTGACATTTTATAGACCAAACAACTAATCGATTAATATAAAAAATAATCAACAGATTAATTGATAATGTGATTTTTCTCCTGTTTTCAGCTGCGATGACGGTTTTATCCAGTCATAACATGCGGCATCACACACGGCAAAGCAACAAATACTGGATAACACGGTGGCCTTTGATAAAAACACACTCAAATATTTCAGACCAACTTCACTGTAAAAAACATGTTCTTATAAATAGTTATATAATGTTTTTATCTTAAAAATAGATGCAGATAGTTCAGTAAGGTGCACAAGTTCTGCACAGGGGTACAGGTAGCCTCCAGCGTTTGACAGGAACTAGTTTAACTGTTTCCATGATTAAAAACTGGACCTGCTGTTGAACTGCCACAGCTTCAGTCTCTGTGGACACTCTGAGCACCAGATGTCAATATTAGATAACTGTGCAAAACCCCAGATTATGTTCAATGACAACATTTTTTTTTACGTCCAATAAAAATGTTGAAACAAGAAAAAAAATCTCTCTACATGGCAACTATAGTATGGTTAAGGCTAGTTAAAAATCATGTTTATGACAAATAAACAATGGTTAAGGTTAGGCAACTAAAACATTTTTCTGAGGTTAGGGAAAGATCGTGGTTATGATTCATAAAAAGGTGAGTATCAATTGCAGGTCTAACTGGAAAAAAAATCTGAGACATGGTCTGAGATTCAAAGGTCTGAAACCAGGTTAACACTCGAGCTAGATCACCAGAAAAACCGACAGCCCCTCCCACTCTGACTGATTGACAGGTGATGATGGATGCTGATGGATTTATGAATCACAGCCGCAGCTCTGCTCTGCTGTTCAGCCTCGCTGAGCTTTTGTCCCGACTGCCACAACCAATGAAACCGAAAGCATGTCAGAGTGTGTGTGTGTGTGTGTGTGTGTGTGTGCCAGAGAGGCTGTGTTGGCAGACAGCCAGCAGGAAATGAATGAAGTTTTCCTGGCTGAGTGAACTTTGATCTCCTCCCAACTCCCTCCACCACCTACTGGCTCGGACACAGAACAGAACAGGACGGAGGTGTGATATAATACAACACGATAAAAAACTGTACGTAGACAGAGAAGACTAAATATTAAAATACAGGTGACAGTAACAAGATGAATTGTTCAGGGTTCATTGATGGATATCAATGGATGCATAGAGAGCAACAACCAACAGTAAAATATGGCAGGTCTGAAATCAGACACTTAACCTGAAATATTTCTGGTACAGCAACTAATTAAAGATTAGCCAGTCCAATGTCAGAGGTTCATAAAGGCAGTCTGACATCATGTTATTGACTTTCAGTCCTCTAAGTCCATCCCAGAGTGCACTACATCACTGCTTTCTGTTAACAAAGCTGTGGTGATTCAAAGGCAGCTGAAACCAGGCAGACACTGTACACATTTTAATCCTGAATTGGTTACCTCGCACTAATTGTAGGATCAGGCTGAATTTCTGTCAGAAAACATGCACTTTTTGGCCACAACATCATCACCTGAATGATCAGTGATCTGGCTCTTGGATAAGTTGGATTTCTGGCATGTCAAAAAGTAAACAGAAGTAAACAGAAGTAAACAAAAACAAACATGACAGATCAGAGAGCGCGTTGTGTGGACAGAATCTATGGAGACCAGGTTCATCCATCTCTGAGGTGGTTTCTGTACAAAGTAAAATGGCTAAAATTAAAGCTGCCTTCCTCTTTGTTGACAACAAATTCAAGAATGTGGCTATCTTGTTTCAAAAACTTTAACTTTATTGGAATAGTCAAAGAACAAATCCGTTCATCCCCCTGTGAGATGCAGAAATGTGCCACAAGACATCTAGTCTGCTGGAAAGCCATATGAAGAAGAAGAAGAAGAAGAAGAAGAAGAAACTGTTTCGAGGGTTCCACTCGGTCAAATGTTCAGTCTGAGTACAGAGTGATCACAGAGGTCGTAGGATTGAAACGTGTAGTGTGAATTAACATACATGATGGCTTTGAAGGTACGTTCAGTACACTAAAATGTGGCAAAAGCTGGTTGAAGAAGTTGAAGCTTATGATATGTTGGAATATCATCACTCATGTTTAAACAGAACCTCCACTTCATATCAAAAATCTATCCTAGCAATAAGCAATGATGTAACAGATCTGACATCAACATAAAAAATAAAAGTATTATCTTCAATGATTTTGAGAAATATGTCACTTTACCAAAAAAGCATTAAGACAGAAATCATTCAAAATAATATTTTATGTCACTTTTATGTATCGTACACCTACCTACGGTTGAATGCAGCTCGGCTCGATGGATGGCAGTGTGATGGATTGTCATCTCATACAGATAATCATGTTCCCCTCAGGATGAATTGTAATAACTTTGGTGATACTCCTTTGCTGACTTTTCATCAAGAGCCACCATCAGGTCAAAGTTTGATTTTGTTCAATTCGTCGGTTTATGACCAAATACCTGCAAAACTAACGACATTCCTGTCAGCCTCAGTTGCTAATTAGCAAATGTTAGCATGTTAACACGCTAAAATAATCTGCTGACCATGATAAATATCATGAAAGGAGCCTCACAGAGCAGTTGTACAATCTTAACCTTGTTAACTGTTATCTAATTGTATGGCCTCATTCAAGCATATCCTAGTGTCCTCTTACCAGAATCTGTCACACAAATAGGCGTTTGACTACTGGCAAATACCCAAAGTGTGGGTGTTGGGACATTCCCTTTGGCTCAGGTTAGGTTTAATCCTCAGATATTCAGGTTAGAGAGCTCTATGATGAACACCCTCTCAGGTTTAATAAGTGTTACAGTGGACTGGTTGTACTGGTCAGCTCCCAGTGTGACTGTGCTGAACAAACCAACCTCCTGTCTGCGTAAAAAGGCTGAAAATGTGTCTCGTTAAAACCAATTTTTTTGTGAAAATATGTGAGGAATGCGGTTATATAACTGTGCCATTGTTTCTAGAGACAAATGAGAGGTGACGCTCTGCAGTCCAGCCTCCAACAGGAGAGAGACGGAGCGAAGGAGGAACATCCCACTGTGTCCAGACAGGCTGGTAATGAGACAGAAAATTCTTGCCCAACAGAGGAGAGAAGAAGCTGAGAGACCAGCGACTGGATGAATGATATGATATAAAACCTATTAACCTGCAATGTCAAATCTGAGATCACAAGGAAGACTGAGAGAAGAGAGAAGTTACTTTGAAGCTGTCTGTTTCTTATTTTGGCCCAGGGATGGCAATTCTGGCCGGTCAGGTCTTTCCAACACTTTGGTCCAAAGCAAAACTCAACAACTACTGGTCAGAATGCAAATTTGGTAGATATAAATGGTCCCTACATGATGAACCCTTATTACACCCTGACCTTTCCTCTGCCGCCACAGTCAAGCCAAAATTTGCACCTGTACACAAGAAATCAACAATTTTTATAAATTGACTTGTTATCTATATTTTTGTCATCCTGTTTTTGTCCATGCTGTATGTCTGCATTTCTTGGTATATTCCTTACACACAACATCTATTTCCTGTCTGTCTCTCCTCTGTTGCTCTTCCTGAGCTTTCTAACATTTTTCTGTTAAAGGTTTTTTAGGGAGTTTTTCTTTATCTGAATTGAGGGTCTAAGGATGGAGGATGTTGTGTTGCTGTCCAGATTGTCCCACAGAGTGTTCACAGAGGCAAATTTTTGATATTCGGCTATACAAATAAAATTGACTTGAGCCCAAATGAAGAGTGAAAGCTGTTTTTCTTGCTGTAATCATTCCTCCTGTTCATACTGACCATTAGAAGATCCCTTCATAATGCACTTACAATGGAAGTGATGGGGGACAAAATCCACAGTCCTCCTTCTGTGCAAACATGGATTTCAAAGTTTATCTGAAGCTAATATGAAGCTTCAGCGTCCAAATGAGTCAAATCAAGTAGATATCTTTCAACGTTACAGTCTTTTTAGTGCCAAAGTCCCTCTTTTTGTTACTATACTTCCACCGCAGCTCAACAGGGAAACACTGTCCGAGGAAACACAAAGAGGGAATTTGATGCTAAAAAGACTGTAAATGTGGCAGATATCCACTTGATATGACTAACTCAGACTGCTGAAGCCTCATATAAGCTTCACATCTACTTTTAAATGACTGTGTGGACACACTGTGGATTTTGGCCTCCATCACTTCCATTAAAGCACATTTGAAGGGGATCTTTTAATATCCAGTATGAACAGGAGGAATGATTACAGCGAGGAAAACCTCTTTCACTGTTCATATGGACACCTGACTGCTGTTTAACACACACTTGAAAAATCGTGAACCCGTCCTTAGCCTGTCCTAATTATAGTTTATTGACAAAGTGAAATTATTTATTCTTAGGTGAGCTGACCTGAGCTAAACCACGTCTCAGGGATTTCCACAGCAGCCCAGTTTGTTTCTAAATCTCCAGCTACACAGGAAACTGCTGTATTGTGTTTTAGTGTGATCACTGCATGACAATAGTGAAGTTTTGACTCACCAACAGCTACGTCTGTTAACTTTCAGTATTGTTACAGTGACAGGTATTCCCCGTGTCACCTGTACACACACAAACAAACAAACACACACACACACGCCTGTTCATTGTGCAACTGGTGGAGCATTTCTGGTAAAAGCCTTCATAGTGCTCACAGATAAAACAACACACTGATTTATCATGAAATTACAAGGACATGTGTTCAATCTCAGGAGTAGAAATGTGCCAAGAAAGTAACAAATTCCTGCATACTGTCAACATTAAGTTTTTTAATAATGCAAAGACATTTATCATGTATCAAACTCACAATATGAAACAACACAGTCACAGGTCTGATGTTCCTCTTTCTCTTCTTGTTGATAAAAATAACTTTTTTTTCATTTTTCAACAAGTATTTCTTTTTCTATTTATCTATTGTTTTCTATTGATCGTGAGACACATTTAAGGAATGTTTTTTGATCGCATTGTCAAGGTGAGGCAAGTATATTTGTATAGCACCTTTCAGCAACGAGGCAATTCAAAGTGCTTTACATAGAACATAAAAGGCATTGAGACAAAATGGGAAAGAAGCACAATACATTATAAAAAGACATTTAAGAGTTATATAAAATCGAAGATAAAAATAAGCTAAAATAGAATAAGATAGATAAAACAGAGCAAAGCAAGATGTGAATAAATAGTCCCAAATTTGATTGTATAAAAGGCAGCAGCAAACAGAAAAGTCTTCAGCTGTGATTTAAAAGAACTGAGAGTTGCAGCAGACCTGCAGTTTTCTGGGACTTTGTTCAGATATGTGGAGCATAAAAACTGAACGCTGCTTCTCCAGGTTTATTTTTGACTCTGAGGACAGAAAGCAGACCTGTGTCAGACCACCTGAGAGGTCTGGGTGCTTCATAACGTAGCAGCAGATCAGAAATGTGGTCAGTTAACTTATTACTGACAGTGTGTGGGAATTCATTACTTTATTTTGCATAATTCATTTTCCTACACATCCGACAGACACAGAGCAACATTGGGGTTGTATTTTTGTCCACCTAATGAATATAAGTTCTATATTCACTCTCCTTTTAGCTCTGGTTTGGTCTCCTCCAGCTGAAGCCAAGAGCACCTTAAAGTGAACCGATGCTCCAGCTGACTCTCATTCAAAAAGCCCCAACTTCTCTCTGGAAATATTGAGTCAATCATGTGTTTCAACGAGTCATTCTGGTCTCAGTCTCTTAATTCAGGCCCTCTAATAAGTGTGCTGGTGTTCATTTTGGAAATTATTGCTCCCTTAATAAGATTTGAAGACTTATAGTAGCTTTGATTTCTGCCTTGTGAGTGTTGATTGACAGCTGTGATTGACAGTCGGCTCACCTGCTGCTCTCCCCGGCTCCGAGATTCACACTGAGTCAGACTATTATCGCAATATTTCACTAAGTTTAATGTTACTTGATTATGATACCTGCCCTGTTAGAGCAATTTAGCTAAAGTAGCTAAAGCTGCAACAATTAGTTGGCTAATTGATTAGGGGCCAACTATTAAATTAATCGCCAACTATTTTGGTAATCGATTTGAGTCATTTTATAGGAAAAAATGTCCACATTTTCTGATTCCAGCTTCTTAAATGTAAATATTTTCTCTTTTCTTTAGTCTTGCTTCAAACCGGCTCCAATGAAAACAACAGCTGATGTCACACCTCGCTACATCCATCTTTATATACAGTATATATACAGTGTATGGTCTCCATGAACTCCTGAGAAAAATATCTGGCTTTTTAGCTGCTTGATTTTGCAGTTTCTTCGCCAGCGAGTCTGTAGCTGTGTGTGTCTGCTGTTTGCTGCTGGGCAGATAGTGAACAGTAGGTTTATCAGAAATCAGCTGAGACTGAACCAGACAAGAAAACCAAAACTAGCAACTAAAAGAGGCTAAAAAGCTCCATAGAGCTGATGAGAATTATCAGCGCCTTTCATGTGGCATGTTTGATTTCAATGGTAATCTCAGAAATGTCACTTAATGGAGCTTTAATTTAGCATTAACTACACAAGCAACTGATGTGTTAGCTAGCTGAAAGCTGAGGAAACACATACAGGGAAGTAGAGTTTCTAACATTGGTGGCCTTGCTTTGTTTAAAATATACTTCAACCTTTACTTTCCTTAGCACCAAAATACTTCCTCCTAACCCTAACCCTAACCCTCAACACAATCTTTCCCTGCTGGCTTAACTGTTGCATTTAGCTCAGATATCTTGTTACTTGAGCAGATAATCATCTCATAATCACCAAAGGAATCTTGTTTCTGATCTGGCTTTACTTTCCTGCCTGAAAACCCCAGGGCCTCCGCCACTGTCGCCGCCTCTTCCTCTTCCTCCTCATTCTTGGGAGTTTCCAGTTACGTTGCTCACTAAGCGTGCTTCTGATTTTCTTTTTGGGCTTCGAGCAAAAGTATCTGATTTCCTGTAAGCACTTACTTAGTAAAACGCTTTACCAAACATTCTCTGGTCAGTCTGTCAAACATAGACTTCCTGTGTGGCTCATCAGCTCGCAAATGACTCATCACTCACAGAGGCCAGTCAGGTTCTAGCTGATAACACATCAACCATGGTCAAGTCAAGTCATTTTTAGCTCACTGAATTTAAACAACATGAAGTCATTTTATTCAATTTTATTTGAGTCCATTTCTGAAACAAAACAAAATTAAAGGTACTGCAGGGCTGCATTCATACAGTCTTCTGAAGTATGGTGCTTCTTCAGTTGTTTTATAAATATATTATATTGTAATTACATTATAGATATACGTCATTCAGTTCATTTGAATGAATTGTTTGTGATTGGAGTTTGCTCATGGCAGCAAAATCAGCTCAAGATTTGTAAACTTTGACATAAATTGTAAATTACACAAGAATTTTTTACTGACCATCTCCCTCAAATATTTATCTTTTTTCTCTTAAAAAGAAAACATGTTTTCCTTTTAATGCAATACTCTCACGTACATTTGTACATTTGTACTGTCCACCATTGTTGACAGGAGTTCCTAACTAAGGTCATTTACATTTACTTATTATTCTTAAGTAAAATTTTGAGGTACTTGTACTTTACCTGAGTATTTCCATGTGATGCTACTTTATACTTCCACTCCACTACATTTCAGAGGGAAATATTGTACTTTCTACTCCACTACGTTTATTTGACAGCTTTAGTTACTTTTCAGATGAAGATTTGACACAATGGATAATATAACAAGCTTTTAAAATACAACACATTGTTAAAGATAAAACCAGTGGTTTCCAACCTTTTTGGCTTTGATAATGTTATCAGCCACTGTTAAATATAACGCATTCCTAAAAAATGCTCATGTGTGATTAAACAGAAAAACATCTAAACTATGTTGTTCTCTGAGGAGTATAGCTGATGCTAAAAATGTACTTCCTTCAACACTCAAATGGGTTACAGCCCGTATTCCTTTTTCCTAAAAAAAAGTTCCTAAAAACAATGATTTACGACTAGTCAGAATATACCTGTTGTCCCACAGTGGTGTATTATGTGGTGTGAAATTATGCTTATATATTATATATTAAGTTCCAATAAAGGAGAACTTGCTGGTGGAAATCTAATAGTTTCACAGGCAGTTTGTATAAATCATAATCACGTCACAATAAAAAAATCAACTCCTCATTCCTCATTTTTTGAAAAAATGCATAAGGGATGCTAAACCAAAAGGAGTCTTTGTGCTGAATAAAGGAATTCAGCCATTCATAATAGAGAAGTCTGCAGCATTCAGCCCATCCTCCTCGACACTCTTAACCATGTCAGCTCTCCTAATGTAATTACATTTGTTCTTCCAGATAAAATTGAAATTGACATTGTTTATTAGTCGAGTCATTTTGTCTGATATTTCTAGTGAAAAAGCGGGATAAATAACTCTTAATCGACTTTCCATCAATGGACCATGCCCATGTGCGCCTGGAAAAATTTTGCGCCATTTTGGATTTTTTGGTAGACACATTTTTTGCTTCTGTTGGCACATATTTCATCTAATCTTCATAAAACTTGGTACATACCATATTTAGATGACCCCGAACAAAACTTACAAGTTTGTTTTTGGGTATGACTTACTGTTTGTCTGTAATTGGTTACCAAAATTTTGAAGGAGTGGCCTAATGCACTTAACGGGCCATAACTCTCCAAAGCTAAATTCAATGGCAACCAAATTTGGGAATGTTGCACATACAGTGACACTGCACACGTGTGTAACATTTGATACAATTGTACCCACAGGGGGCGCTACTGTAGTATAATAACATGATATTTCATGTTATAATATTTTATGTTATAATTTTTTTTTAATTGCTGCAGCAATTTTCAGCAATGCTTTGCAATTTATTTCTGCTTTCAGCATTCACACGCAGGAAATGCATTTTCTAGTTGGAACAACCACTCCTGTAGATTCTGTGAGAGGGATATTGAGATTGTAAAACATATTTTCTTCCAGTATGAACCTGTGCAGGAATTTTGGCTTTCATTTCAGAGCTTTCTTTAATCTCTATATTACAAAATTTTGATTTACATCAAGAATGATCTGATCAAAGTTTAAAGAAGATTGAGAAAATGTTGACAAAACCAGCTGCTGAACAAGATCTTTGTCTAAATAAAATACAGTCTAAAACTGTCTAAATTTGTATTTGAATAAAGAACAAATAAACAAGACTAACAAGAGTTCAACCAGACTCTGGATGCCAGGTCTGTTACAGACACGTTTGATACCCAGCCCTAAACATAACGTAAAAAAAATAAAATAAATAAAAGCTGTAATTGTGGATGTTTGTGGCCTGTGCACTATTGTCATAAAAGGGGAACTTACAGGAAGTAAATCTTCTTGTTTTTACGTCGTATGTTATTCTTTCAGTTTATTTTAAACAATGCACATGCCTTTTTCAATGTCCAATCCAAACAGTCTATAGCTCAACGTCTGTTTTTTTCATATTGTTTTATGTAGCAATGAAAATGAGAGAATATTACTCACTATAACACATGAAAAGGTACGGCATTATAATCTGTTATCAGGTACTTTTAGGTACTTTTCTGTAGTTTATTTTGGATTGGATTGGGTTGAGCTGTAATGTTTGTCCATGTTTGTCTTCACAGAAACAATGAAGCAGCTGCCTGCTCTCATAATGATAAAGCTCTGCTGGCTGTAGGCCCAAGCTACACAGCAGAATGAGTTACTGTGAGAGATCAAAGAGGGAGTGAGACCTGGAGCATGGTTAGACCAGGTTACACAATCTGATTCATGTAATCTAAACTGGAATAATTTTAGTTTTAGTCACATTTGCTGACTCATCTCAGTAAATCCAGAGCAGCTCACACTGTCCGGCTGTGATTGCAGCTACCTGTGTTCCTCACTGCAGAAGCTGTTTTCTCTCACCTGGAGTCGGCTGCAGCAGCTGTTCAAATTTAGCCAAGTTATAACATCATGATATTTACTAGATTTATGCATCACTAAATTAAAAAATAGGTTCACAATTTTTCATGTCTTGTCTTAAAACAGAAGTCAGGTGTCCATATGAACAGTGAAAGAGGTTTTCCTCGCTGTAATCATTCCTCCTGTTCATACTGGATATTAAAAGATCCCCTTCAAATGTGCTTTAATGGAAGTGATGGAGGCCAAAATCCACAGTGTGTCCACACAGTCATTTAAAAGTAGATGTGAAGCTTATATGAGGCTTCAGCAGTCTGAGTTAGTCATATCAAGTGGATATCTGCCACATTTACAGTCTTTTTAGCATCAAATTCCCTCTTTGTGTTTCCTCGGACAGTGTTTCCCTGTTGAGCTGCGGTGGAAGTATAGTAACAAAAAGAGGGACTTTGGCCCTAAAAAGACTGTAACGTTGAAAGATATCTACTTGATTTGACTCATTTGGACACTGAAGCTTCATATTAGCTTCAGATAAACTTTGAAATCCATGTTTGCACAGAAGGAGGACTGTGGATTTTGTCCCCCATCATCAGATAAACTCAGATAAACTTTTAAATACATACACTGACAAAGCTAACAGTAGCTTGCTAATCAAAGTCATGATGTCACTTCCTGTCTAGCCTTTGTAACTCAACATGAGGTAAACGTTTCATGGTTAAGACAATCTCAAATTTTCTGGCCACAGTAGTTGTTTAACTTCTACTGTTCAGATACACACTATACAGCTAATAAGGGACTGAAAAAATAAAGAAACCCCACACTTGTGTCAATGGGAATTCCCAAGTGATGTTATGCGACCCCCAAAGGCATAGTCTCTTAGGCTGTCCTTTTAATGTCCTTGGAAGCATATGAGGGGCTGGTAGTTATACTGAAAAAAAAAACTCCAGGAGATGGAGAAACAAATGGAGGAGGCCTTCAGCACATACAGGTTAGAATACTACATACAGAGAAATATACACAGAATTAGATTTGTCTAATGTCAAACATGCTAATGCTGTCAGCACACAAAGACTAAGAATCTGGTTGCAAACTATGACAAAACATAATTTGCTTCAGATGTAAGTCATATTTAACCATTCAGAAACTGCCAACTGCATTAAAAACCTATTTAACAGCTTAACGATGTGCTCCAACATTGTTGAAATTGAATACTGGTGAATTTTACAATATTTTCAGAAGATAGAATAAACCTGACAGTCTGAACTTTGCAAAATAGGTTTTCAAGAATGAAGATGTAATTTTAATGTAGATACACGTGGGGTCGCTATTCTGTCTGGTTCGTGGACCCGTGCAATGTCTGGTGAAAGAGCAAAGAGGAAGACAAAGTCAAGTGACGTAATTCCTGTCCTACATGAAAATATTCCCAGTTAACACACAAAGTGCACTGATGTGACGATCTATGCAGAAAACTTAATCAGGTGGTTAACAGTTCAAATGCTGCGCTCAGGCTTTAGAGGCCACAAGCTTTTAATGACTCCATGTAGCTAGAATGAACAGAATGGTTTTGAGTGTCTCCATGTAGCCTACCACCAAGGGGGTGTGTAGCCCGACAAGAAATAACAAAAAACACTAATGTGATTATTTACCCATTAACCAGCATCAGTCCAACGGATTTGGTTAACAGGAAATGCCAAAAAATAAACATTTGAGGTAGTGAGCAGCCCCCTCTTCCTATGAGTAATAAAATAATCAGTACCAGCAAAATTATTATTAAAACAAAACTCTGAGGGTTTTGTTCTTAAGTAAGTGGGGGGGGGGGTCCCTACATTCCTCATGGGGACCTTATTACGCATGACGTCACTTGGAAATTCCCATTGACACAAGTGTGGGGTTTCTTTCTTTTTTCAGTCCCTTATTAGCTGTATAGTGTATATCTGAATAATAGAGGTTAGACTGGTTGCTGTGGTCAGAAAATTTGAGATTGTAACATTTTTTTCTCTTTTTATAAATGAATAGTTTCTCACAGCAACAGCAGACAGCTATTCAAAAAGCCATCATTATGCACAAAACACCAGATGTCAGTGGAGATACAAGATACACGGGAATTATAAATCCATCCATTAATTAAAATGAGGAATGTGGAAAAAAGACAAATAAAGGCCATATAGGTCTGTCACCAATATCACTGCTCCAAATCACCTCTCCTCTCACTGAAAAATAATAAAGACTAGAGAAAGATGTTGGAATTAATAATAGCAAGAAAATAAACAGCAAAGATATGTTGATTAGAAACGTATTTGTGATATGTCGCAAACAAAGGTAATCAAGGAGAAAATACATTTCCCTCAAAACGTAATTGAGAATTCAGTGTAGTTGTATGGGAATGTACGTTTTTAGGAGACAGGTTGATACATTTTTCATAATTAGATGAGGCGTCAACCTGCTGGCAAAGAGGGAAGTCCAGCAGATAATATAGATATAACAATAAAAGCGAAAAACAAGTTGTTTTCTGATTTTGGTTTAATTTCTATTCCAATTGGCGATTTGAAGATGATAATGCATTGTATATTTGTTTATCCTGTTATCAAACAAGCTGAAAACAGCTTTGGACAGGGGGGACACAGACCCATTTGGACTGTATTCTCATTTTATGCATCTTTGTAATCTGAAAATTTAATGTTGTCTTGATCAGAGGTGGACCGCCACTCATCTGGACATCATGAACACACAGAGAGGAGAGAGCTCTGAGGTCTGAGGTCAAAACAAACCACACTGTGTCACCTACAAACCTCCACATGTGAATTCAACCCTATATTTGTCACAGCTTAGTGATGTTATTAAGTCTGTACAAACTAAGGAATTGTTTACACTGGGTGACTTGAAGTGTGACTGGAATGATAAGTCCTCCAAACCTTTAAAAGTCTGTGCCACAAAACTGGGTATTTATCAGTTAATCACATACAGTATTATCTGACCATTCTCTTGTATTTGCTATCAGGAAAACAATAAAGGCCCCGAAGACACACAACTTACAAGTAATTTGTAAAATTCCAAAATCTAAATTGCATGAATTTCATACGCAAATAAGACAAACTGACTGGAACAATGAACTATCACTAAATAACCCAGAGCATATTTTGGGCAATGTCAATCATAAAATTGAGTCAATATGCAACAGTTATATTAAGGAGCACAGATTTCAATCTCATCAGTCCATGCTGCCATGGACAACACTGCCAACACTGCCATTAACTGAAAGCACTCTCATTTAAAAAATATCAATTCTTAAGATCCACAGAAAATAGAGAAAACTTTAAGCGCATCAGAAATAAATGTGTGGCAGCACTGCGAATGGCCAAAGTATCATTTTATCATAACCAAATACTTCAATCTACTTCAAACCCAAGAGCTTAATGGCAAGTGTTAAAAACAATATAGCATTTATTTATAATGATTATTTTATTTCTTCAGTTAAAGATTTGACTAATACCTTTAATACTAGTCCTAATTATTCCTGTTCCCATATCTCAACTCATCTGTTCTCTTTCACTGAGTTTACGCAAAACAAGGTAATAACTACTTTGAATTCACTTAGTAACTCTCATTCTACAGATATTTATAGACTTAACAGTTTATAGTTTTCTTAACAGTAGATAGTTTATTCCTCTTTTTCTTCATCTCATCAATCTTTGCATTCAATGATCAGTTTTTCCATCTTACTGGAAATTTTATCAAATTGTTCCAGTTTTCAAATCTGATGATCCAACCACAGTTTACATTACAGACCAATCTCCATTTACCAGTTATGTCAAAGATACTGGAAAAAGCCCTCACAAATCAAGTAATATCTTGAAACTAGTAATTTCCTCAGTGAGTTCCAGTATGGTTTCCGTTCTAACAGATCAACCACATCAGCTCTATTATTTTTTACTGAGCAGATCTGCACTTCCTTTAACCAAGATGATGTCACTGGAGCCATATTTATCGACCTGCACAAAGCTTTCAACACTGTAAACCATCAAATATTACTCAATAAACTAAACTCTTTTCAGTTTTCACCTTCTGTTTTGAAATTGTTCTCTTCCTATTTATCAGACAGAGCTCAGGTAGTTAAGAATTGGTCACACCTGCCTTTTATATGCAGATGATACTGTAATTTCCGACCTAAACACTGATATGATAAACACTAAACTCGCTTCTGATTTTAATTCCTTGTATTCTGGCCAACCAGAACATTACTATAGTGCAGAATTTTAAATATCTTGGTGTTTATCTCGACACCCACCTTACATTTGAAGAGCATATCCAGAGACTAATAAAAGAACTGAAGAAGAAAATATAGCTTTACAGCCAGATCAGTTCATATCCTACACTTTCTTTATTTTTATTGACAATCCACTCTTAAACAGGTATGTTTTAGCCTATATATATATATATATATATATATATATGTCTGTGTGTGTGTGTGTGAAGCATATTCTTTGTTTAACTGGTTCACTTTTATTATCTGTTTGTATTTAGCATTTGTACTGCTTTTGTCCTCACTGTGGGGAACTGCTGGAAAACAGTTTCTAGTCAGGCCCATAGCTGGTAATGATTTTTTTGTTTTTTCCTGCTAAAATAAAATAAAAACATTAAAAAGTACAGGGGAACTTTTGGATTCCCAGTCCGTCCCTGGTTTTAATTTAAAATTTTGTGATCAGCTTTCCCTCGAGGAAGAACTGTGACTGAACTGAAGAACTACTGTGACTAATGTCATTTACATACAGATTAAAAGAAAGAAACTAAAAGTTATTTATTCAGAAGAAACAACATGAGCTTTCACAGAAGCTGCAGGTTTTACACTCTGATATCTTCCAGTCTAGTATTCTAAGAATTACATTCATATTGTCCGATTAGTGATTTACATCTAGTGCCAACATTCAGTGTCAAATCATTAGTAGTGAGTCCTTAATGTAGAGAGGTGGAAGCTAAGAACATGGAGGTTGGGGTGGTGGATGGGCATATTCATGCAGGAGACTGGAGCTCATGTCCTGTCACAGACATTCAACTTGCATTTGGGCTTGTGTTTTAGATGCCTAACCCTAACCAGAGTGTATGTACTTTAACCACAATCTCTGCCTAAACTGAAAGGATGGGTTTTGGGTTTTTTCAAGTCTGTCTTAATACAATACTGATGTGCCAATATGTATGTGGAAATGGGTCTTGGTCACTGTAACAATTCTTAGCAGCAAGTTGCGGCTGCTTTGTCAAAACTAACATAAATACTCCGTTTGCGAGGCTCAGTAGAAGAGAAGCTGTTAAGCTGAAAACAGCTGATGAGGAGATCAGTGTAAATACTGTAAATACAGAGTATGTGATTCACTCTGTTTACAACATGTGAAGAAAAAGACAGTTTTCCTCAACAAATCTACATGCAACTACTAGAATGTATCTCTCCACCACAGCTCAGCAAGTAACATTCAGGAGAAACATAAAGACTGAATTTTGTACTAAACTGACTTTAGTAACTTTAGAAGATACCGACATGATTCAGCAAACTCAGACTGCTGAAGCCTCATTTTAGTCTCAGCTGAATTTTGGAAGGAGGGCTGTGGACTTTGTCCTCTGCTTCTTACAGTGTCGTCTGGTTCAGAGAGAAAAGTGTGGATAGTAGGAATTGTTACAGTATTGTACTGACAGACTTGAAAAAACCCCAACCCATCCTTTAACTACACAGTAATTTCCATTTGCAGAAATTGCAGACAGTATTAAAAATGTTAAAATGTGTAATGTGTTGGTCGTGGCTCGTAGTGATGAACCTACAGAGAATTATCAGTGACTCTGCAGCTCCCCTCGGCTTTACGGAGCTTCATAGTGAGTTTCAGCTCATTGTTTATCTGTCCGGCTGCAACTTTACTGTTTTGGTTCACTCTCAGCGCTCTCATAGTGTTGTTTTGGGCCGCAGCAGGCAGCTGTTTTCAGAGAAAAAGCTGTAAAAAGCCACTGTACACTACCTGCTCAGCACCAAACAGCAAACAGACACAGTTAGCTGTACACTAGCTGGTGAACATAGTGGAGCATTTAGCAGCTAAAGAGCCAGATATTTCCCTCAGGAGTTGGTAGAGAGCAGAAACAGCTAACAGAGAGTGAATATTGGACTTACATTCACCAGGTGGACAGAAACACGACTCCTAATGAATGATAATGTTGCTCCGTAACTGCTGGATGTGGAAATAAGCAGCTGTTTGCTAACAAGTTCAACATATCAACTTAAAAGCTGATGATGTGTCAGAGTTGTGTTCACTACGTGTTTCTGATGAAAACTAGTGAACAAACCATCAGTTAATGCAGGTTTAGGTCTCAGTGTATATTTTAATACTTACCAAAAAAACTAACTAGTTAACTAAATGGGGTAAAAACAAATACAAAAAACACAAACTTATTTAATATCTGACAGATGACAAAAAGTAGAAAAAATGAGCTGTGGTCATAAGATCATCATCAGCATAATTTACAGACAGAAAGACAATCAGAACGTGGTCAGATTACATCAGGAGGTGGTCTGGCTCGCATCATGACCTCAGCCAGGTGTAAATGACATCTGTACAGTTTGGACACATAGTTTGGACTTCCTGCTATCTCAAGATGCCCGTTAAAATAAAAGCCACACACAAACTATTCCTCTGCAAAGTGGAGCGCATCACTTGCTTTATGTACATGGATGGGCACAAAAACCCTATGAAGGTTTCTGAATAGATGAATAAACAATACATGTCCCCACTTACACAAGTACAGAACAAAAATGTCCCAGAAACCCACAAAATGAGAGCTACTGTTTGATTTCATGACATTTTCTTCCAGTTAATCTGCAGTCAAAGCAGACATGACGACAGGCTGGAAATTATCTGAATTGTTAGATTTAGTTCGCTGACTCTAAAACAGCAGCGTGTATGGGAATCTCCGTTGTATATCTCGCTATCATGGAACTTCCTGGTTGTTTCCTGTTTTTGTTTTCTCTGACTGTGAGCAGTTTCTGTTGGTGTACCATGGAGTTTAGCTGATAAAACGTGTGCTGCGGAACAGTCATTTACAGTGAGGGAAACCCCAGAGATCCTTCAGAGGATCTTCTGGAGTTATTTGTTCTCACCAGAAACACCAACATGTGTGACGAATGATTCATCTGGTTTTTTGAGTCGTGCTGGCCTCGACCGAACAATTAAGATGTTCATTTACAGCACTGAAAACACAAGAAATAAAACATGCTACGTATAACATAAAACATTTTAAATGTAAAAAAAAAATAAATTAAATAATGTTCATATAATATGCAGCGCAGTCTTTATCGGTCTACATCAGCTTTGCTTATCTGTGTTTTGGTGCAACAGCCCAACAGTTTTTTGGGTGCTGGATCCTCTTTTTGTGGTTTACAACAAACTACAAAACACTGACTTATATTCAAACACAAAGGAAACTACAGCCAGCCTGTCAGGCATTAAATATATAACATTGCAGGCTTCATCGAGCTGTTCATTCAGACAGGTGACTTTTACAGTAATGTTCCTCACAGCTTTATTCAGACTTGACAGGACATTTATGGGAAGAGATGATGCTAGAGCAGTGATGAGTTGAAAATGTTGTGATCAGGAGGAAGAAGACATTTCTTGCTTTCTCTCAGGCTGCATCACTGATGGTTTTTAAAATGTATTTTGCTGTTGAAGTCTTAATGAATGAGCGTCGCTCTCCAGCACTCCTCACATATACGTTTTCACATCAGTTTCATCAAATTTATATCAGGCTTTAATATGTTAAACATGTGATTTTTAGCTTGTTGTAGAATTCTGTTGCCAAGTGGCCAAAAAAACAAACGATGAAAAGATGAATGTAGCTTTAAAATACATTTTTTATTTGTGCTGTCCTTGGCTTATCGCTCTAATTTTGTTTTATTATTCCCGCGCCTGCCTCTACATACTGTCGATGACAATTGGCAGCAGGACATTAAGATTTTGGAAGACTTCAATACCCAGAGAGCCGAGATCAACTACACAGATAAGTAGCATTCAACCCTAGTCCAAGGACAGTATTGTATCCTGAAGCGTCAACCCTGTCTCTTAGAAATTCTGTTTAGATGTCACTTATTTTGATTTTGTGAGGAAAACATAATTTCTGTGTGAATTATATTTGGTAACAATGTTTTTCAAGTGTATGAAGTACAACATTTTTGTACTGCACACAAGTAGTAGGGATGGTGGTCGGAGTCCTGCGTGTGGTTAGCTTGAGGCTACTAAAACACTTCCTTATGTAAACAGTTATGTCTCATAAGTTGTTGCAGCAATTTTTGGGTTGATACCATTGTTACACAGATTTGGTCCAACTTTAACTATTTGTGGCCACTTGAGAATTAAAAATGGTCAAAAACCCCTTTAAAATACCACATCACCAAGACCTTGAGGAACACCCCAAAAACTTTTGACATTTGGAGATTTTTGTAAGAATTGCATTTCTCTGTGATTGGATGGCGAGCACTTCTGTTCTGGAAATTGCTTAGAAACCCCCTTATTGTCAATATACCTGGGAAAGCCATACATCCTCTATGTAGCAGCTCTATGTTTCTAGTTTGTGGTTGTAAAGTTTCATGAGGCTGTGATTATCCTAGAGGTCACAATAGGTCATTTTATACAATGAAATGGCTACTGTGGGAACTAACATCATCACAGTTGGGCTCATTGAATCCACAAGAGTCTCAGCTTTCCAGTCAAACCCAATTTATGCAATTCCAAGACTGTTTAGAGACCCCAGTATGCAGAAATATTCAATACACCATTTTTAGAATAGGTGAAAAACCACATTTATACTGCTTCCAAAAAACTGCATGGTTTTTACCCAAACCGGCATAGGATTAGCATAAACTCTAGCCTGATACAGCCTTTGAAATACAGTAATGTCTACAGAGGACGCCGGCGTCCTTGTGGACAGCCCTCAGATTTATCTGCTGACCCTTTGGAGGGGCCCCACCCCTAGGTTGGGAGCAACTGGACAATGTTAAAGGACGGTTCACAGTTTTTTAAGTGTGTCTTAAACCAACAGTCAGGAGCTCAAATGAACAGTGAAACCTGTTTTTCTTGCTGTAAGCATTCCTCCTGTTCATACTGACCATTAGAAGATCCCTTCATAATGCACTTACAATGGAAGTGATGGGGGACAAAATCCACAGTCCTCCTTCTGTGCAAACATGGATTTCAAAGTTTATCTGAAGCTAATATGAAGCTTCAGCGTCCAAATGAGTCAAATCAAGTAGATATCTTTCAACGTTACAGTCTTTTTAGTGCCAAAGTCCCTCTTTTTGTTACTATACTTCCACCGCAGCTCAACAGGGAAACACTGTCCGAGGAAACACAAAGAGGGAATTTGATGCTAAAAAGACTGTAAATGTGGCAGATATCCACTTGATATGACTAACTCAGACTGCTGAAGCCTCATATAAGCTTCACATCTACTTTTAAATGAGAACCTGCCCTTTAAAGGAAGACATACCAAGAGGCTTCTTCAAACCTTTATGTTTGGCAAGAGTGCTTCCTGTTTGTTTTTGGTGGTCAGAGGATGTTTATCCTGTATACAGGATAAAGTGTATACAGTTCTGAATTCCCGCCATGGTGCAAAGATGTTGCGCAAAAAGAAGAACGTGTAAGGTGGGTGAAGCAGTAAGAATGTGTGTGAGGGGGATGAGCTGTCACCAGTCACTTCCTGAGTGTCTGTCATTCAGCTTAGTTGGGAAAATCCAACTAACAGCTTGACACTCTCTAGAATCAGCTGTCATGACTGCGAACACTGAACCTTCTGTATTCACTCGCTCATACATTCTTCTCAGCTTTACACCTGCGGTCACAAAGGTATGTTTGTGGCATGTTTCTACCTCTGTGGAAGTCCCTGTGAAACACAGTCAGATGTAAAACAGAAAAGTCATCGTGGGTTGATAACAAACACATGATCATTGTGACTGATTCTGTAATGTGTGTAGTATGTGACAGAGTTTGGTAAACCCTGGACACTGGCACTCAGATTCAGCATTCGCTACTGCTGCTGCTTCACATAAACAGCACTGAAGTGGTTTAACACACGGGGACACAGGTTTTTACTGTGAAGAAGCTACAGCAAAGGCAAACTTTTTGTCATCGAATTTAGAGCTAACTGCGTTCATTCAAACAAAAATTCATCTACTAAACAAGACAATGGTTTGTTTGATCATTTGATGACATTTTTTGATCAATTGTAAATATGTCAGGGAGTAATAGAACAGCTGATCCACAGTGAGCTGCACGTGACCTGCTGCTCACCTCCAACTCCTAAAATAAAACCAGTAATTATTATTGACCGACTTCTTATTAAAACAGTGTGAATGTGTTTGGTTGCAGATACACCAGCTGCCCGCCTGATGGATTTCTGACCAAGTAGCCGCCCTGTAGTATTAAACAGCACTTGTTGTTACCACGGTAACCATGGGTATTGCTACATCAACAAGCTTGCATACTTCACACTGTAATTTCCCGTATTTCCCATTTGACTTGTCATCAACATGGAGGGAAAACACAATAAATGAACAACGTTCTTACTGATCTTCCTGATCAATCTGGGCATTTTACTAGATCCAGACCTCATGGTTTGCCGTCATATTGTGAAATCAGTCTGTTATCACTTAAAAATATGATATTGAATCAGAGACCTGTCATCCAGACATGACCTGGAAAAGCTGATTCACGCTTTTGTTCTTAGCAGATTGGACTACTGTCACGCCCTGTTCTCAGGTCTCCCAAAGAAAACCATTTCAACTAATCATTAATTTCATATGCTTTAATAATTATTTTATTACCCTCATTTTATTTATTACCCTTTATTTAATCATTTTTAATTCTTCTTGCTATAATATTATTTTATTAAATTTTCTGTAAAGCGCTGGTTACGATTAGTCTACAGAAAATTAATGACCAACAATTTTGATCAGTTGATCTTTTTAGTTATTAATTAAAGTCAGTGTATAGTAGATGGGATATGCTGATAGTCAACTAATATGACAAAATTGCTGCTTTTCTGGAGAGTTAAGACACAGCGAAACACCACCTGTGTAGGACTTTGCGTAGAAAATAACAGGTGCAGGTGTTTTGACACACATCATACGTCGGCTACAAGCAAATCACTCATATCTCTTAGAAGATGAAAAGGTGCCAAACAAAGCGAAAGGTAGCTCACTTTAACTGCAACATTTCACGTGAACAAAGGGATCTACCACAGTTTGCATCATAAACATGCGATCAAGCACCTGCAACAAGTACAGGTGTGTGTGTGTGTGTGTGTGTGTGTGTTTGATTCGCCCAGCTGAAGTGCTGGAAAAGTGACACAAATTGTTAGTCGCAGTCGATGGATTTTAAGTTGCATTCACCTTTCTGGACATGCAGCAGTTTTTCTTGCAGAATTTTATTTGGGATAAACAGGTAAAGTTAAATTGTCGGACAGGATTCTGCGCCCACATCATGCTGCTCATCAGTCACCAGACTATGGTACAGCACTGTGACTCACTGATGAGTTTTTAATAGCTTTTGGATGTTTGTTGAGTGATTTCATTGTTGGTTTAGTTCTGCACATGGAATTGGAAGAAAATCTGACTAATTCAAATACAAATTAACCAACTATCTGTGACACATGCAACAAAGAGCCTGAAGGCAGGCCTCTGTGCTACAGCTGTTACTTAAATAGATGTTCTCTATAAACATATTTCACTCTGTGCCCAGCTAACATTCAAAGATGTGACCTCACTTCAGAGTAAGTACGCACTTCTTCTGCTCCGAGTGTTGAAATCACAGTGCTGCAAAAATCTCAGCTTTATTGTTTGGATTAGTCAGCTTTGATAAAAGGTTTGGTTCCACACAGATCGTATTATGTGAATGTTTCTGCTCTGAACAAACCTGTTACCCTTTAGCGCTTCCTCCCTCACCTGCCGGGCGTCCTGCCCACTGTGCTTGTGGTTATGAAGTTGATGACAGAATCATACCTGAGTCATGACACCAGCCGACACACACCTGAGACAACAGCAAGCGCACTTTTACTATGTTAACTAAACTATCATGACCACCCCTAAAAACTGGTTCCTCATATCAGTTACACTTTAGAAGTTACTGTCACAGTAGAAACAAACTGACTTGAACTTCCAGGAATGCAGGATCACTGGTCTCAACGGCAGAGTGAAATTGAAAGTATTTATCTGACTGATCACAGTGACTGTCAGTACGATTGATGTTATGTAATTGTGTTAAATGTTAAATTGCTTGATAGACTGATAGGAACTTTATTAAAGTCGCACTCACAGAAAACCTCTGACTCAGTAAACAACATAAATCACTGAGATAAAAGCAGCTAAAATGGGAACAGTTCAGAATATAAACCAGTATTAACTCAGGAAGGGATTTTTATTTTAGTTTTATTTTGATTTATTCTTATTTTAGATTTAATTTTCAATCAAAAAAAGAAAATATTAGTTTTAGTATTTCAGGATTATGACCATGAATCAAAATTTTGTTTTCAAACCTAATGAATTTCTAAAAGCAGCACTTTTGTGTCCACTGACCGTCAGAAAAGATCAATGCAAACCAAATCTGATGTCAGAGACCATGTTTGAACAGAGACAGGAGTCACCATCTTCCCCCGTATACAACCACCTGTTGCATCTTCCTCTGCAGCCTGTTGAACGTAGTCTGAGTTTTTTCTTAAAGTATTATTTATTTGTTCTCATTAGGATTTTATCCAAATTTTATTCTACACTTTTATTAATTTTCCCCTTTATCCTCATAATTATGTCTGTGTTTTTATTTGATTGTAATTCTCAGTCTCTGTAAAGCACTTTGGTCATCATTTGTTGTTTTCTGCTCAGTTAAATTGACATGATTTATTCTATAAATGTTCTATAAGTGAGTAAAAACACGTTGCACAATACAAGTTAGTTACAATGTGGAAGTTAAGACAGAACTTAAAATTTACTCCGTCCTGAGCCGACGAAGGTGCAGAAAGATGCAGAGACTAATGATTAAACAGCCAGTTGGCAGCACTTTGTAAAAGAAACTTTTAGGTGTTGACTTCAGCAAAATGTGGTCACATTTCACTATTTCACATAATAGTGAAAAACTGAAAATGTATCATATCATAAATATCATCTATTATTTATCTATCATAAGTTAGCTTGTTCACAGTGACAGTATATACTGTCTACCTTTTAATTCAACACTTTGTTAGTTGTTGCTTTGTCTCCTATTTTCTCCAGATGATACGTTAGATGTAATGTATATACGACTACTACCACTATTTTTTTCCCACACAATACGTCGTGTTGGCAAATGTATCTGCTGTCTGGATTATGTTGAAGCATTTTTTATGAATGAATGATGCTGGTTTCAGTTTGAAATATTAAAAGCTAACAGACATGTTATGTCTCCTGCTTTGAGTCACTGTGAGTCACTCAACTTTCTTCTGTATTTCCTGAGAGTCTAATTTGAACCATAAGACAGTTTAATAATACTGTAATCAGCAGATATATAATTGCAAGAATTGCAAGAAAAAAAACTTTGTCACTGAACGTTTTACTGATTCATTCAGTATCAATATTTTTGTGAATCATAACATTTACTGCTCTTTATTGCTCTGCCTGAACTAACACGATGCTCCTTTACACTCTGCATTTCATTTCCTTCAAAATGTATTTTCTGTTGCAGTTTAGTTGTATATAAAACATGATTTCCAGGAGACAGAGTTGAAATGGTGAAAATCAACAAAGTGGGGAATTTATTGTCTAAACTAACTTGTTACAACAGTTGACTTTGTACTCAAACTTATCAACCGAACAAACTATTCAACCAGTCAGAGACTGCGTGTGTTGTCACTCAGTTCTGTTGTTGCAGTACATTTAGCTCTCTCAACCACCACACCTGTGACCGCAGTGTACATTTCTTGTATTGCATTTGTAAAATAGAGAAACTTTCACTTTGCGTAGGAATGTTATTGTCTACAGACACATCACAACAAGCTGCTTCAGTCGGTGCAGGAGAGATTTACACTTTATTGACTAGTCTTCAGTGTCCCTCCATGATCGAGACTTGAGATTTAAGATACAGCTGTAGTGCTGCTGACCGTCTCTCCGATGTAAAGGGAAACAAAACAATCTCATCCAACACGGAAATCAGAGGAGACACAACTATTCACCTCCCTGCTGTCTCTCTTGTTAAATCTGAAGAAGTTGTCTGCTGGACTCAGCTCTGCTAGAGAATCATTGACAGTGATGGACCTGTCACTTTGGATCACAGAGTGACAATAATGACACTGACTAACACTGAGGAATGCCGGCTGGTCCCGTCAGAGCTGCACAGTCACCCGGCAGGAGGGGAGCAGCGCGAGGTCGAACACATGTCAAAGTGTATGAACTCAGTTTCATTCACAGACTGAAGCTCCAACAGGTTTCCTGACACAACACAAGACTTCTAAATATGTTTGTTATTTATTTTAGCATGATATAAGAAAACAAATGCAACTAACAACAGATTCGACAGATTACAACTGACTTACTGACAAACCCTGTCTCCTAGAAATATACTACTAATTTGTTTTGCTAAATAAGTTTTGAGGGAAGCATCATCGTCGTCGTCATCTTAAAACAACAGTCAGGAGCCCAAATGAAGAGTGAAACCTGTTTTTCTTGCTGTAATCATTCCTCCTGTTCATACTGACCATTAGAAGATCCCTTCATAATGCACTTACAATGGAAGTGATGGGGGACAAAATCCACAGTCCTCCTTCTGTGCAAACATGGATTTCAAAGTTTATCTGAAGCTAATATGAAGCTTCAGCGTCCAAATGAGTCAAATCAAGTAGATATCTTTCAATGTCTTTTTAGTGCCAAAGTCCCTCTTTTTGTTACTATACTTCCACCACAGCTCAACAGGGAAACACTGTCCGAGGAAACACAAAGAGGGAATTTGATGCTAAAAAGACTGTAAATGTGGCAGATATCCACTTGATATGACTAACTCAGACTGCTGAAGCCTCATATAAGCTTCACATCTACTTTTAAATGACTGTGTGGACACACTGTGGATTTTGGCCTCTATCACTTCCATTAAAGCACATTTGAAGGGGATCTTTTAATATCCAGTATGAACAGGAGGAATGATTACAGCGAGGAAAACCTCTTTCACTGTTCATATGGACACCTGACTGCTGTTTAACACACTGGAAAAATTCTGAACCCGTCCTTTAGGCATGAGTTCATGACTCATCATATGTAACAAAAGCCGTGTCAATCACTACAAGGTCTACAATACTGAAATGAAATGATTTTAACAGCAGATCAATAAATGTTTTTTTAACATTCACAGTGTAAGTTTCAGAATCTTTTTTTCAATATTTAGACACTTAAGATGATCCAATGAATGTTTCTTTTTTACCTACTGTACTTGAAAGAGTGTCACTTGAAAAAGAAGAGATGAATTCGTCATATTTGGGATTTAACTTGTCAACCAGCAGGCACAACTTTAAAACACATGAAAACACATGTGAGCACCAGGGTGTTCACAGGGTTTGAGAGTCAGAACTGTGACTGCAGAAGGACTCAGGCAGGGGCCGGCAGGGCCACATAGCTGAGAGCAGCTGAGGCGTGATGAGACATGCAGCACCTGAAAGCACCGCAGGTTTATTTGGGTCACTTCCAGTCTCACAGAAACAGCAGCAGCACTGACACCCTGATTACCATACAGGGACTTCAGCTGATCCAACACACTCTGCCGGCCTCACTGCAGGTCTGCTGATGTGAGGTTTCATGTTGTAGTACAGAAAATCTGTAAATAATTATTCCATCATGATATGTAGTCACTGATACTGGAGAATATTTAGTTGCATGTATCAGGGATATCAACTCTCTCTCAATTACGTTTATATACAGTACCAGTCAAAGGTTTGGACACGCTTTATCATAAGTGTGTCCAAACCTTTGACTGTGAATATGTTTTAAAGGGAACATTAAACTTCTTATGGTTATGTTTAGACGATGGCAGCACTTGGTTAAGGTCAGGGAAAGATCACAGTCTTGGTTCAATGCAGAAAAGGTGAAACAACGATCTACTGTTTGCTAGCTAACGTTCCCTCAGATGCACAAAATGGGTCAGTTTTTGAAACGTGAAAGTGATGTGGGTGACAACCCTGCACCAGTAAATGCTCCAAAGTGTCTGAATACATTAAATTTGGATTCATAATGGCAGGCAGTGATTACAGCATGAATACAGCAACAGCAGCTATCACATTAGGACTCTGAAAAACACATTTACACATTACAACGGTCAACAAACCATAATAGAGAGCTTTCATTTAGATTTTTTTATTTTTTCTTGAAAGATATTTTTTAATCTTGTGGAACAAAAGATAATAACTTGTGTATACAAAATGGATCCAATAGACCTTTTTCACAGCAGACATTTTGACATGTCAAAGCAGGAAAAAACACAGGTGCAATTCAAAACTTTAGTGATGGCTGGTTCTCATTTAGTTTTACCATTTAGTTTTGCCTGATGGGTCACCAGTATGACGTCTTTGGATGCTTGAATGGAACCGAGCCATCATTAATGTTATCAGTTCCACCTGTGTGTTTCCTTCTATGACAAGTCAAACTATCTGCTGTGAAAAAGGTCTATATCTTGTGTGCATTAGATATTAACTTGTGCAAACAAAACAAATCAAGATTTTGATGATAAATATCATCTGGACCTTTGGAGGCTCTGTATAATACAGAATCACCTACCATGATAACCTCCGTTTTGGACTCTACAGTAAATGTTTTATCTGAGACAAACCCATGGAAAACCTACTGGAGCGTTCAGAAACTGATATTTTCAAAAACAGACTCCATCCAAAACAGCCCCGAAGATAAAAACTCTAACAGACTAAAATGAACATTAACACTGCAGCAGCCTGATGCACTTCACAGTTCACACTCTCCTCTGCCTCAAAAACACACAATTTCCACCTGTGATAATGATGATGTTGACTCACTACATGATCAGAGCTGATCGAGACACATCATCACACCAACACACACTCATGCGACTGGTGAATTTCTAAAACTTTCTGTTGATGAACGCAGATCTGAATTTCCACTACAGCACTGAGATGCAGCAGCAGTGCATCATACAGATCAGCTGCAACAGGATGTGACCTCTCACCAACGGGAAGAGGATATGAGCAGACAGGAAATGGATCTCCTTGGAAGTCTTTTGACAGCAGGTTTTTATAGAAACACAACAATTAGGAGCATTTATACATGAACTGACTGACCTCGGCTGAAGGTTTGCACAGCTAACAACTGCCTGCTGAACAACACGGAGAAATACAACATGAACACAACTCAATATCTGACCGAAGAGAGAGAGGAAGTCTGAGAGAAACAGAGAGGAAGGAAAGACGGAGGATGAGGAAATAACAGGAGAAAGAGTCCTCTGTATTTATCTCTCTCTGTGTGTTTTGTCAGCTCATAAAGGGTCTTTCTTCATTATTCCTCACTTTGTTTACAATTTCTCTGTGTGTTTACCACCCGGTGATTGGTTGGTCATCATTTCATGGCACTGCTTTGATTGGACGCACAAACAAGACGGAATTGATGTGTGTGTGTGTGTGTGTGTGTGTGTGTGTGTGTTCATGAGTACCTCCTGTCAGTTTTTTCATGCCTCCATTCTTCTTCATCCCTCTATTTATACTTTAGCTCTTCCTCTGCAGCTGAAAGAGAGAAACAAATGTTGTCAGAATGTTTATTGAGAGCGGATCACAGAGGAGACACACAAGTCTGAGTTGCGTTTTCATGCATAGACGATACTGAGAGAGACAGAAGTAATGTTCATTGTAGTCTCTTTATAGCAGTGAAATGAAAAACATTAACAAAAAGTTTTAATCCGCATCAAAATATCCAAATGGAGTGAAAACTTTAACTGAATTTCCAGATTATCAGCAAAAGAAAATTCTAATTGATGCACGTTTCCTTCCATTTTGCAAGTATTTGGAGTTGGTTCATTAAGATAAACAGCAGGTGGCGCTAATTCTCCAGTCGGTGCCATTAAACCGTTGCAGAAGAAGAGGACACAACGAGATGACGTCACTAAAAGAGCGACAGTCAAAGCTCAAATGATGGAAAACATGATGGAAATATGACATTTCTGTTAGTTTCATGTATTGATGTGAGGAAGGTTACAGTCTCATCGGTTGAGATGTCCTCCCAAAAAAAATGAGAGTGTTAGTTGATAGAACATAACTCAGCTGAAATCTCCTCCCCGGTATCAGTAGAAACCCAGGCCTCTTTAATGTGGAGAGAAGGGTTTGCCAGAGAAAAAAGACCAACAAACCATGAAATGAAATGTTTGGAGGTAGAGATTCTAGTCATAAGGGCATAAAAACCGTGTTGTTTCGGCATCATATTGAAGTGAGGTAGAGACTGCCTGACAAAATTTCTAATTTGCAGATACCGAAAAAATTGACCAGGATGGAGATTAAATTTCACCTGAAGTTGAGCAAAAGATACAAAATGGTTGTTAATGTAGAGGTCGTTAATAGTAGACAGACCATTATCCAAAAAACAGCGTCCATCAAGCCTAAGGAAGTCATTTTGTACCAAAACCTAATCAATAAGCATAGAACTTTTTCACGCGTCCTCCACGTGGACCAATATTTGTATTTTGTAATTTGTCATTTTGTTTAATTTGGAGGACTTGTTGTCATAACCCAAAGAATATTTCCTCCAATCAATGTGTAACACATCTTAGTTTAGAGACCAAACTAACTTTCTACTTTCTACTCTAGATTCGCTGTTATAACTGAGATGAGAGCAGCAGGTAATTTCACCTGTTTTACTGTGTCAACCTAAAAGAAAGAGACACTGATAAGTGCTGACAATCTTAGGGCACGTGTGTCCTACAGCTCCACCTAGAGAACAGTCCGATGAAGGAAGTGAAGAGTGTTAACCTCTTCCACTCCCCGAGGACGCCAGCGTCCGCGGGTGACATTACTGTCTTTCAGAGGCTTAGCGGGACACAGTTTTAAAGCTACAGTGAAGATACTGGTATCATATGAAACTAGGCGACCCAAGGAATCCATTGTATTGGTACCAAATATGTCATGATAGCTTGTTGGAAAGGGGGCTAAAATTTTTTCAAGGGAAAAACTGGCATGGCCATTTTCAAAGGGGTCCCTTGACCTCTCACCTCAAGATATCTGAATGAAAATGGGCTCTATGGTTACCCACGAGTCTCCCCTTTACAGACACGCCCACTTTATGCTAATCCCATGCAGTTTTGGGCAAAAACCATGCATGCACCATGTTTTTTGGAAGCAGTATAAATGTGTTATTTATTTATTTATTTAAATTCTAAAAATGGTGTATTTGAATATTTCTGCATACTGGGGTCCCTAAACAGTCTTGGAATTGCATAAATTGGGTTTGACTGGAAAGCTGAGACTCTTGTGGATTAAATGAGCCCAATTGTATTCATGTGTGATGATGTTAGTTCCCACAGTAGCCATTTCATTGTAGTGAGAACATTTTTTGAAAATTGACCTCACTGTATAAAACGAGCCATAGTGACCTCTAGGATAATCACAGCCTCATGAAACTTTACAACCATAAACTAGAGATGTAGGGCATTCAGAGGATGTTTGGCTTTATCAGGTATATTCATAATAATAACAATAATAATAAGGGGGTTTCTGAGCAATTTCCAGAACAGAAGTGCTCGCCATCCAATCACCGAGAAATGCAATTCTTACAGAAATCTTCAAAAATGGTATGGGGGCGGGAGTGGAAGAGGTTAAATAACTGTAATAACTGTTAAAATATCAAACTGAGCACGAAGATCAGATACGGAAGAGCCACAGCTGAGCTAAAATCAGTGAAACAAGGTGTAAGATCCTCATGAACACAGCTTCAACATGATTCCACCGTGACCTCTGACCGGCAGAAGAGGATCAGATTTTTATTTCTTGTTGTTACTGTAGTCGTGGTTTGACGGACAGGTGAACAGGTGAGTCACATTACTTCATCCTTCCTGCGGAGGAAGCTGCTGTGCTGAGCAGCGTGACCATGTCCAATCATCACCTCCTCCTGTGTCCCTATAAAACACTCACACTGACATTTATCTAACTCTCTCTCCGTCTGTCCCTCTGTCTCTTTCTTCCTCTCTCTGCAAAATACCAAACAACCAGAAACAAAGAGGAGCAGCAGAGTATCAGCTCAAGCACCATGTGTTCTGCAGGATGGAGCATACAACACAGTTTTTAATGTGATACTTATACAAGTATTTCAGGAGTATTGTTTATAAGAATGTTAAAGCTGCAACGATTAGTCAAGTGACAGAAAACTAATGAACTATTTTCATAACCGATTAGTCATTTTGAGCAATTTTTTAAGAAAAAAAGTCAAAATTCTGTTTCTTTAGTCCTCTATGACGGGGGGGGGGGGGGGACAAGAAGAACACATGGTGAAGACATCAGCAGTCTATAAATCTATGAGGTGGCTATCTGCATGCAATGAAGTCAAATCTCAGTGTCTGAACAGCAGTCGAAATGTCATCACTTATCTCCACTCGTCTCCACTCTGCTGCTCCCACTCAGTAAAACAGCAGGCTAGTTTATGGTTTCTTTTGCTGCTGCAGTGAAGTTTAAATTCATGTCATTCAAGTTCATTTAATCATCGATGGTTTACTCCTGTCTGCTTGGATTTTCTGTTGAAATAAAACTGTGACTAATGAAAGACTCGGGGATTGTTTCGGGAAACACTTATGGAGAAACTGAAACTAAAGAGGCAATTTAGACAGTAGCAGATGATTTGTTGATATAAAGGTTAAAAAACAAGACTAGGGAGGATATTTAATAAAGATTTGTGACCTTTTTTGGGGGCTAAACAGTTAAAGAGAAAGAGAAACATCAGACAGTGCCAAATGTTTTGATAATTGAATTTTAAAAGTTATTTAATAGCAGGCTGAACAAGAGTAAAAGTAGTTGTGTAGGTAAAAAGAAAACATAAACAGACTTAGTGAATAAATGATGACGTACATGAATCATGTGACTTAAACGTCACTGAAGAGCTGAAAACATCAGATCTGTGTGGAGCGATGAGGAGACTGTAACCTTCCTCACATCAATACATGAAACAAACAGAAATATCATTTTCCATCATGGTTTTCCATCGTTTGAGCTTTGACTGACGCTCTTTGAATGACGTCATCTCGTTGTGTCCTGTTCTTCTGCAACGGTTTAATGGCACCGACTGGAGAATTAGCGCCACCTGCTGTTTATCTGCTAACAGTCATACAACAGTAATGGAGGGAAACCATAGACTGTAAAAAATAATGGACGTAGCCACCATGACGTCTCCCGTTGATTTGTGGACTCCCACTTTGAAGCCTTGAGTCTGCATTTTGACCGTCGCCATCTTGGATTTTTGGAGCCAGCTACACCTACACTTTGAAAATCTGGGGTCAAGCCACGGTTACATTACCTAACCAACTTCGTCGCCAGGGTAGCGACTTGCCTGTGACAGCACCCACCTGTCACTCAAAGTGACCACGCCCCTAATTATGCATAACTTTAAGCCTTAATAAAATTTAAACGAGTGAGTTAAAAATTCACCCCCCCATACAGTTGTCATGAACGGGGAAATTAGCTTTTAGAGACCAAAACCGTTTTGTACCAGGCTGTAAATATGTTTATGTCTGCTGTAAAGTTGGGCTGTTTAACATGAGGGTCTATGGGGATTGACTCACTTTTGGAGTCAGCCTCAAGTGGCTAATCAAGGAACTGCAGTTTTTGGCAATTCAGTGTTGGCTTCATTTTTCAGCCCCAGGGGTTGCAAAGGTGACGTTGTTTTCTCTTTGAGCACTGCACTGCTTCAAGACTGCTTATTGCAAGAAATACGAGCAACTGGTGCATGTATCAACTGTTCTTTTATTCCGAAGGTCGTACAAGACAGAGAAGTACACATAATAAATCCCTGGAGGGCGGGAGTGAATGAACAGGATTCACATTATATTTCAACAAATATTTGCTCCATTTCCCATTTACTTCTACTGAAGCCCGTCCGTCGGACAAATTCAAGCATGCGTTTCCTGTTTCGGTACAATCTCCAGCTGCTCCGGCAAACCCGCAGGTGACCTTTGTTCAACTCAGCCAACAGAAACACTGCTGCACTGTGTTTGGAGAAGTTATTACTCTCGTCTGTTTCATCACCATTTTTGCTGCATTCCCACACTACCAGACAACAAACTGTTTACAGTTAATGATCCTTCTGATTAATATTTATTACCCGTATCATAAATGTGACATCACATCCTTTTTTGGGGCTGAGTGCAAGTAGTAAAGCGAACAGGTTGGCAATGATCATTTCAGAACTTCAGTCATTCTGTTGGTTTTGACAGGGTTACTGATGAGAGTGAGAGCAGAAATCTGAGAGCAACATTTCACAATCGCACAGAAGCAGCCTGAATGTTTGAAGAGTACATGCTCTAAAACTGAAACAATAAACTTAGGCATACAATCCCATAACCTATCATCACACGGGCTGTGTATTAAATTAAGAAGTTGGAGTCATACACCACCTGAACAACACCTGTGCAAATGTGAAATACAGAATGAAAGACATGTTCTGTCCTCAGACTCATGACATCTCAGTAAAATTTGTCTATAACTGAAATGACCTTAGTTCAGTGTTTGCAGGCACAGATAGTCATGTTGCATACTTGCCTGGAAATGTTAGAAAGTGCAATGTTGTTGGGTAAGTTTATTTTTTTTATGAATGTGTTTGGATCCAGCGTTTTTATTTAAAGTTAAAGTTAAAGTTACTTTCTAGATTTGTCCAGACTTCGACACTGACGTCTCACATCTGATGTGAATTTATGGTTAGTCCATAACTGTGTGGCAATACAAAGAAATCTAGTAAATCTGATTCCAAACATGTTGGTGCCACACATCCAAAGTTAAGGACTGGAGACCCAGATCAGAGTTTGTTGGGGATTTTGGAAAGTTTCAAAATAACCTATTAATCTGATAAAGCTCTAACAGAACTACTTAATCAGAAAAAAATCTTTTGTCAACATTTACTCCCAGATCTCCACCAAAGTATCTTTATCACAATTTTCATATTATCATTGAATTATTCACACCCACACAGTTAACTCTCTATGCCTTTACAGTCATGCCAGACTGAGCTGGAAAACAGATGGAGACCTTTTAAAAGAATGTTATAGTAAGTAGAGGAGAAACAGGAGAAGGGCTTTGATTCTGTATTGTGGGTTGAAACTAAAAGGTCAAAAAAAAGTGTCTTTGTCCTCCTTCTTCATCCTTCCTGTCACACTGTTGTTTCATAATAATCCAACACACAAACAGGATGCGAGGTCAGAGGTCACTGATATGAAGAAATGTAACGGGGAGAAAGTACAAATAAGACATTGTGAGATAAACAGAGAAGACAAAGAAATGAAGAGAAGAAAACAGAGAGCCAAAAATCATCAGCACATTTGCTTTAGTGTCCTGTCACAACATTAAGCTCTCCTCTGCTCCTTTAGCCTCGGCCAGACAGTGAATTTCCTCACAAGGTTTATTTTATTGATCTTTCTGAAAAGCGTAAACATATAGTTTTCTACCTGTACCTGTAAATTAGTATCTACTTCGAGCACTGTAACTGTTCACGCTAAGCCGGCTAAATTTGTAAATGCATCTTTTTCTCTCTGTTTTGGCCCTCTCTCCAGACTAAAACGGTGTTTTTCTCCCCTGAAGACAGAGCTTTTCCAAAGCATCCTTCAGCGTGTGTAAATGTGAAAACACCGGCTTGGTGATGTAGTGTGTACGAGGAAAACAGACCTTTGTAGAAATGCTGTCGTATCACTGACAGAACAGATGGTGGCAGTAGTGCAGCGTTTCATTGGAGAGGAAGAAGAAGAAACACAACAACAACAATGGCGGACGGTTCATGCAAGTGGGGTTCTCTTTATTGTCTACTTTGACAGCTTGTTCAGGGTTAAATGTAGCTATCTCCCACCTTTCTCTGCTCAAACTGTTCAATCTGCTCATAATAAACTAAATGTCAGGATGCCGCAGTGGAAACAGAAACACTATACTGTCTCTTCTTCGCTGGTTTTCTGTGACTGACTTGCTCATCTGTCCTCCGCGTTTTAATGTGGACGGAGGTATTTGAAGAAAGGAGCTGAAACTCCTGCTGTGGATGCTGTGGATGTTTTTGCTTGAAAACAGCATTTTAGAGTTTAGCGGCTTAATGTAGACGTAGTCTTATATTTATATTCCAACGTGTGACTTTTATTCCAGCAGGGGGCGCTCTAAAAGGGCACTCTGGAGTCTGTTGCACCAGCTGATCGTAAGTTTGATTGTGAGTTGAAGCATTAAGTTGACACAAACTGTTTTGTTGTGATGAGTTAGTTTAAATCTTAACGCTTCAAATGCTACAAATATAATAATCCACAATCAAAACACTGTTGCAGGGAGTTTTATTTCCTGTGCAGCGTTCAGGTCATTTGAGAAAGACTTGTCTAACTAGAGACAGAAGACTCAGACACACCAGCATTTAAAACATAGCCTGTACATAAAGCTGGACGTAGCAATGTGTGACATCACCTGTTGGTTTCATGGGAGCTGGTTTGAAGCCCAGAGTTGGAGTTGCAGCTTCTGGTTGGCGCCATCTTTTCCATTTGGAGCCAGTTTGTCCTCTCAGCTCGCCAGGAGCTGCAGCTGACAGCTGCTTCTGTGGACAGAGACGCTGAATGCAGGTAGCTGACAGCGTATGATGAGCGTCAAAACAGCCACACCTGTTGTTTTCTATGTAAACTACACACCAGCGAGATCTCAGCAAATTCTTGAATTTGATAATAGTTTCTTTTCTTAAATGGATCAATCAAGTAAGCGTTCCATTACCAAAAATTATGCACTTGCACATAATGCAAATGGGTAGAGAAAAGTGGTTGTCACAGTTTTTCTACCCATGAAAGTAGAATCTGCACACAAGTGGTTTCACCTCTCATGACCAGAAATATCTTGTCAACAAATACAAACGGAGAGTTCAGATCTGTCTTTTTTCAGTCTGTTCCTCTCATAACATGATCACTCGAATCTCTGCGAAAGCCAGAGCCAGCACGAGCCATGATGCAGCCCCATAAACTCAAGACAGTTAATGTAGCTGGTTAAAAATGAGGTTACTTTCTAACTGAAAAGAAACATACACAATAAAAGAATAAAATGACCTTTTATTAAAAATTAAAGATCCTCTCCAGAAATAAGACATATAAAGAAACTCTGCTTGGTACAATAATGTGTGTCTGATATGGTTTTTCTGCAAAAATGTAATTACGACTTTAAAATCCTTAAAATAACATCTACTCCTTCTCCCTCATTAAAATTTTCAGAATCTATGAATATGCAAATATATAGGGACTCTTCTCTTAACGTGAGTACGACCAGTGCAATTAGGCCAACAAAGGTACAGCCCAACCGAACTTCTGAATATCATCAACAACTCGCCTGCCTGATTTCCACCGAAGCAGCAGCATTCAGACGAAGTGTTGTGCACACAGGCAGAAGAGGGGTTAGTGGGCTGGGCTGTTAGCCAAACTAAAAGCTAACGTGACCAAGCCAGCCATTCAGTCGCTCTTTCTGGTCATTGTTTGCTCGCTGGATAACAAAATGGATCTGATCCGACTGAGACTGAATGTTCATCGGGAGATGAGGAACTGTTGGTGGAGGAAAGTTGGCTAAACAGCAACATGCTGGACTCAGCTTTTCAACTTGATGGGTTGCTACTCTTCCATGCAGATCAGAATCTGCTGGTGGGTAAAACCAGAAGTAAAACCAGTGATTGGCCAATCAACTTGCCCTGCATAAACTTTTACTGGCTCACAGCCATCGGGCCATGGGTTATGTTGAACCCTGGATAATGTTCCACAAAATGATGTTTTGGCAACAGCTTTATACCCAGAAACACCCCTTGTAACCTACATCTGTGGTCACACATTTTCCAGGAAAGCAATTCCTTGAAAGCGATTGTGTCGTGTGCACTGGTGCAACAACTAGTTCAACGATATCTTTAAGGTCCAAAATGAAGTGTCAGGCTGGCTCATCTGGATGCACCAACTGTCTGGAAAATGGAAGCAATAGTAAAAGACTTTATGAGCATTTCCACCGATACATTTTTTTCAGCATGAATGTTCTGGGAATAACATGAGGATGGTTATGCTTGTCTGCCCATGTATAAGGAAATTAGGAGTGTGAAATATTTTTTTGAAATCTACAGATTTAGGCAGTGTGCCAACTCAACTGGTAATATGCCTTCTGAGATGTCATGTGAAACATCTGGAGGGTAGCCAGTGCTAACACTGAAGTGAGAAAGATGCAGAGAAAACACACTGCCTTTGTCCTGTGCATTTCATGCATGCACCTGAACTCACCTCCCTCTGCTGAATTTCAGACTTTTGTGCCACATAAAACCGGCAAATGTATTCACCTGCAAAACTCTCAATAAATCTAGCAATTCCATGCGCTCCCAAATTGTCTGCTATGACACGCTGTATTGTGCCCTTGACAAAATCTCCAAGCTGTGCAATAAAAATACCTTGACTTTCCAAAGTGATGAGATCCTGCAAGGGCTCTAGGAGAGATGACTAACGTTTTGTTAAGAACATGGTCGTCAGTGAAAAGCTGCTGCAAAACCTTTAATACTGGAACATATTGCAGTGTTATTTTATATTTTTCATCCAATATATATTCTATGGGTTCCACAACTTTGAAATTGCCTTTGTAGTATTTCTTGCGCTTAAAGGATGATGCCAAAGGACAGTCTTTACCAATTGACTTATATACAGGATTAGACATACACAAAGCAGATGCAAGTTCTTTAATGATTAACTGGTCAACTTGCAGGTTGTAACTATTCAGTGTGTCATGTATGATATTTGTTGTACTACATAAATATGCTGTGCTCAACAAATACTGAAGTTCTTCCAGTAATTCATCAATTGCAGCACTTGACACATGAAAACTATTTTCAGGCTTTAATAACACAGATGCTTCTGTGTTATTAGTTTTTGTTCTATTATGTCTGGCTGATCCTTGGACATATCTAAATCAACATCATCAGACTGACTTTCATAGCAAAATTCCTCACTGTTTGAAACACCAGACTCTCCAGTTTCAGCTACAAAAGTTCCTTGGACTACATCATCCTTAAAATCTACCAATGAATGCAAGCTATGCTTCTGGCTTTTGTGTGACTTGAAGGTGCTGTATACATTGGATTTGTATTCACAGCCTTTAAAGGTATACTATGCAGGATTTGTCGGTTGGTGTTTGTAACCACACAGCATTTAAAGTTGGCTCCTTCTCCCCGGTTCAACGAGTGAGGGATATATGCACTCGCCATTACTGTTTTAGTCTGTAATGTTTAAGAAGTTCTGATCATCTAGACACAATTTTGACTGATAGACTATTTTCTAGATACCACAATATTTTACTAATGAATGATTTTATATCACTTTACAGCATTTAGAAACTACATGAGAATTTAATGTTTTCAAAGCTTTAGTAGATGCAACAAGCTGAACAACAGAATTTTATGAAAAGAGGGGAGGAATAAGAATTATAGAAATTGTTTAAATTGTTATTTAAACTGTGGCAAATAATATTGTGTGGTGGATTTATAACTGTAGTTTGTGAGGTCAGAAACACCTTTTCATAACACAGTCCACTATAACACAACCACAAAGTACATCCTCAAAAAATATGACAGTCAACACAAAAAACTTAAGTAGTTTAAACAAAAACTGAACATTTATAAGTAAGGTATTTACTGCAGTTCCATTTGCATTGTATTTTATTGTACAGGTCTTTGTATTTTTCATGTTCTACCCTTTCTATACTAACTACAAATTTAGCCTGTTTATTTCTCATAAAGCACAACACAGGTGATTATTTTCCCTTTTTGCAGCCACCTTTTCTGGTGCAATCTACTTTAGTGGCAGCTGCTGTTATGTTTACATTAGAACGAGGGGAGGTAACGCTGGTAGCCGTGACATTAACCCCTTGCTGTCAGAAACCCCCCATAACTTTTACCAATTTGATTTCACATATTTAGTTTTGTGCTAAATTTACCACACTGACAACATTAGCGAACATACTTACAGCCAGTCAGGAATAGCCAGTCACAAGCAGTCAGTGGTAAAAGTGAAGCTAAATAAGACTAGTGTTCGGTGTCCACAAACTAACATAAAAAAAGATAAGATCTAACAAGACAAACACTGAATTCATCTTGCATTTAACAAAAGAGCAACATCAAGTTGACTAAGTTAGCTATAACGTTAACGTAACTATAGTTAATGTTACATCTAGCTACACTTAGCTAAGTCAGCTAAAGTTAATGTATCAGAACACACAGCTCACAGTCATAACTGTGGTTATGAAATGCTTACTTACTGAAAGAAAGTCATGTGCAAACAGGACAGTGTGTTGGCATTTAGTTGTACTTTTTTTTTTCCACATACTTTTAATTGAGTAAAATTAGCTTGTTTTAAATGTGGACAGAATATTCTAGAATTAAATAATATAAAAAGACTTAAATAACACATTAAAGTCAAATAAATAACAATTCAATAAAAAGAAATAAGCTTGATTAAAACGTAACATTTAATAGGGGTCAAAATCATTTTTATCATTTAGAAATGCAGTCTGAGTTTGTAAAAACTGAAGCTCAGTGCAGCAGAGCTGAATGGTCTGCACAGCTGACCGCAGGAGAAGAAAGTAAATAACTTTAAATGACAGTTTACACCAATCTGTGCAATCTTCCTGCTTCCCAGCAAACAGATGACCTGATTTTATTCTGGGGAAATTATAAACAGCGTCATCTGAAAATGTTTGTTCACGCAAAACAAATGACGAAATTTCCTGTCACAGTATTAACAGATGTGTAACTTTTACACAAATACAGACATGCCTAGGTGTTAATACACTGATCTTTGTGTTAAATTCATTTCTTTTTCAGGTTGTTGTTCCCCCAAAGTGGGCCTCAAAAAAGCTGATTAATCGCAGCATTAAAGGAGGGGTTCAAAATATATTAGGTCAAACATTGGACCATACTGTGGATTTTGGACTCCATCAATTCCATTGAAAGCACATTTGAAGGGGATCTTTTAATATCCAGTATGAACAGGAGGAATGATTACAGCGAGAAAAACCTTTCACTGTCCCAAGGGGCCATTGGCCCCCTCTACTTTACCCTCCTCCTACATTCTTTTAAGTCACGAATCACTGTATCCCCTTAAACGCCCCTATATTGCAACACTTACGGTAAAAAGACTCATTTGTGTCCATGTCAACAGCAACAGTAAACACAACAGTTGTGAGCGTGGTGCCAAAGCTTTGGGTCCGTCCTGTAGGTCCTGTGAGCTGCCACTGCTTCAGCCCCATAATGAAAACTGCAGAGAGCACAAAAGCCTGAAATTGAGTGTCTTTAATTAGCAGAGGTGCACACACACAGAGCTCGCCACAATCACAAACCAACTTTCATGTATTTTGCTTCTTTTTCTTCTCTAGTGTTTCTCATCTATAACATGATCTACTGAAATGTCCGTCAGAATAGGCTACTAATATTATTAAGCTATTAATGTGACTCAGGCAGGTCTGAAACGTGTTAGATTAATGTCTGAATCTTACAATAACGTCGTTCAGGTGTCACTGAATGTATCTGGGATTTTACAGAAACATCAATATTGATGTTCTGTTTGTTGGCTGTGTGTCAAATTCTTTCCTTTGACTTTATTAAATACCTGAAGCATCATACAGCAGCATAAACAATAAGTGTGCCTTTAAATTGATAGAGTGATGTGTGCTGCTGTGCAAAAGGCACAGCAGCAGTAACTTCATTAACACCGGATCGTTCAGGATCTGGCGGTAATTAATGTTCTGTGTTCTGCTTCACATCTACACCATTGACTGTATATAAAGAGGTCAGCTATAATAAAGCAGACCTTATGGATGAATCCAGAGCTCCATCAGAGCTGTCAGGACATTTTTAAGTAGATAAAGTCCAAGATAAGGCTAATCTCCACCCCTGCTGTTTTTACATTTTGGTTCTGTACAGATTAAACAAATATATAACATGTTGAGCTATAGAGGTGCTGGAAAGTGTTTGTTATCTTTGTTACCTAAACCCACATCTTTTTGCCAAAAATCTATGATTCTATGACAAAGAATACAGTGGGGGAAATATGTTTACTGAAAAAAATGTTGACGTGTTGGTGTCTTATTTCCAGTGCAGCTATTCACATGCAATTAAGACCAACCAGACATTTGTATTAACTCAATAAGGCAGCACAGCTAAAGTAATCATACCTTCCAATCAATAAAAAAGTTCTGTGCATTAAATTGGAGTTACACAGGAAAAAAGTATTGAACACGCCAGCTGAAATGTAGTTAATACTTGAGAAGAAGCCTTCGTTTGCAATGACAGATTCAAGACGCTTCCAGTGTGAAGAAACTAATCTCTCACAGTGTTCAGGGGGGATTTTGGCTCATTCTTCTAAGCAGACAGTCTTCAAATGTTGAAGAGTCCAGGACCTGCTGGTGAATCTTTATCTTCAGTTCCTTCCATAAATGTTCTATTGGGTTCAAGTCGGCTGACTGACTGGGCCACTCCAACACCTTTATTTACTTTCTCTGGAACCAGTTGAGAGTCTCCATTGGAGTATGTTTTGGATCGTTGTCCTGTTGGAAGGTCCGCCTGCGTCTCATCCTCATTGTCCTGGTGGATGGCAGCAGATTGTTCTCAAGATTATCCCGATCATGGCTCCATTCATCTTCCCTTCAACAGTTTGGATTCTGTCGGTACCACGAGAAGAGAAACAGCCCCATACCATAATGCTTCCACCTCCGAACGTCACTGTAGGTATTTTTAGGGTCATATGCAGACATTTCTCCTCCAAACATGGTGCGTAGTGTTACTGCCAAAATTTTTTATTTTTGTCCTGTCTGATCACATCACATTCTTCCAGTAATCTACAGGCTTCTCCAAACTTCAAACAAGCTTCAACATGTCTTTTCTTCAGTAATGGAGTCTTACTGGGTGATCGTGCATGGAGACTATGGTGGTAGTGGAGTGCATTGCCTGTTGTTTTCTCTGTGACAGCTGTACCTGCTTCTTCCAGGTCTTTCTGGAGCTCTTTTCGAGTGGTCCTTGGATCTTTGGCTACTTTTCTGACTAATTTTCTGACTGCCCAGTCAGGAATGTTGCGAGAAGCTCCTGTGTGTAGCCAGTTGATGGTGGAGTGATGCTGATTCCACTTGCAGTTATTGGACCCAGTGGTGCTTATGGGAACATTTAGGAGTTGATAAATCAGTCAGTAACCTGTGCCATTCTTATGTTGCTCAACAATCTTGTTGTGAAGGTCTCGGCAGAGTTCTTTGCCTCTAGCCATCATGAGATGGTGCTTCCCTGACAGCTTGGTGGCAAATGATGCATTCACAGATGACTAACCCTTTTTAAAAGAGTGGAAGTACTAACAGCCACACGCACTAACCCAGCTGATTCTAATTAGCACAGGTAAGAGGACTAATTAGTGGAATCACCTGGTTCAGTGCTTTTTCTTACTTTTTTCCTGTCATTCCAATTTAATGCACATAACTTTTTTATTGATTGGAATATTATCATTTCATTAGCTGTGTTGCCTTATTGAGTTAATACCAATGTCTGGTCTTAATTTCATATGAATACCTGCACTGGAAATATGTTTAATCAAAAACAAGTTGATGTGTTGAATACTTATTTCCCCCACTGTATATAAAAGTGGAAATAGTTCTACTTTTACTTTTTGTGCAGCTGATACACATTTTTGTACATACAGGGTGTTCAGAGTTAAATTTTACCCATATTTATTTAAAAGAAAAATCAAAAATCACCATTTAAAAATGTTGCATTCTTCAAATTCAATACTATTCATTGAAATCATGATGGCCGTCATGTTCATAATATAGTGTGATTGTGAATGTTTTTTCTCCATAAACAAAATTGTATAAAACCTTAAGAATGCACCCTCTCAGCTCTCTGAAATGAGAACTCTCTTAATTAAGGATTAATGATGAGGTATTTATGAATGAAAAATAAATTTGTGGTTCAGTTTGGTATAGAGACCATGATGATGATACTGTGAAGGGTCAGAATATCAACAGATATGAGACTGGTATCAATCTTCTCATCCAACTTCCCACCAGAAAGAGAATCAGCATATTCCCTAAAAAGTCAAACTATTCCTTTAAGCTCTGAAGAAGGAATGCTGTTTCAGAAACATCCAATGTATTAAAAATAAATAACACCATGAAGACTCAAGCTTGCATGAAGCTTAAAAAAGAAGGCATGCCAAGATAAACTTCTCTTTTGTAATAATTTGTAATGACAAATTATAATGTAATTATATAATTATAATTTGTAATCACAAATAAACACACAGATTAAATAACACCCACACACGCATGCAGGCCATATAAAAGCTTGTTCACACCATTACAAAGAGACAGAAGGTGTGATTATACATTCATGCATTAAATGCGTTCACTTTTATAAACAAAATCCCTGGCCTTCTTCCCATCAGTCACCCAGTTTCTGTGGAAGAAACCAGACTGATAAGCTCTCATTCTGAGGAAAGCAAAGGGACAAGAAAACCCTAAATGAAACAAAGACAGACATGAATCACACCAAAAACTTTTGATGTGATTTTGCAACTTGTTCTTTTAGTCATGAGTTTCTATCAGCTGCAGTTTGGATTTTAAGTTTCAACCAGCAGCTGTTGCTAACCACTGCAGCGTGCTGCTCAACCAGACTTCCTGTTGACAGAAAATGGTGGGAGTTTTTCATGCCTGCACCGCCGTCATACATGTGGTTTTGTGTGTAACCTCACTTTATTCACTGTGGCCAGCATTTCCCACAAGTTATTTTTTTTCTGAGGTAAAAGGTTAAAAGGCTGTTTAGACTCTGAAACGGCACAAAAAGCACAAAATGAGTTGGATTCAATTTATAATTTTTGAATGTTTTTGCCTTTGACTGCACAGATGTTTGGTGTGATTTAGAGATCCACTGATTCAACATCTTCTCTCCCACAAAATAAGAAAGAGAACTCTAAACACTGTAGCTCACTGTAGCACACTAGGGCTGCAACTAACGATTATTTTCTTACTTAACTAATTAATCATTTTGTCTATAAAATGTCAGGAAATAGTGAAAATGCATACTAAAACAGTGACGTCTTCAGATGTCTTGTTTTCTCAGACCACCAGTTCCAAATCCAAAGATATTCAGTTTACTGTCATGTATGACACAAAAAAGCTTAAAATCCTCACATTTGAGGAGCTGCAAACAGGAAATTTGTGGCATTTCTTTTTTAAAAAACAACTAGAACAATTATTCGATTATCAAAATAGTTGCCAATTAATTTTCTGTCCATTGATTAAATCGTCGCAGCTCTATAGCACACTTTTAGTTGTTAGTGGCACTTCTACTTTAGTTTGAATGAACATATTGTGAGTTGTAATACAAAAACATCCTCCAGATGAATGTCATGTAATAATTCTGATTCTGATATCTCAACTCAGGGTATCTGCAGACTGAAATTAAAACTCACAAAACAAGTTTGAGATATTAGAAAAACCGTCAGGAGACTGGACTGGAGTACAATAAGCCTGCTGTTTGACAAACAGTAAAAAACACAGAGTATTGTATGCAGAGAAATAATGACAGAAACATCGGGCCTCAATTTAAGAAAATTTGTGGTACTCAGCTATTCATGAACAGGTGACATTGATCAGGCTGAAACCAGAGTCAGCCTGAAGTTTGGGCAGTTAAGAGAGTTTGTTGGAACACTAATACAAACAAACCCCACAGAGAAAAGTCAGAGATTTGATTTATCACATTTTCTTCTAGGAAAAGAAGAAAATGTGCTTGGATGAGAATAACTGCGTAGCTCAGTAATTAAACATTTCACAAACCCGGGTCCTGGTTCTTGGAGCAGTAGTTATCTAGAAGACCTTACTGCTGATTCTTGGAACAGATCCCCAGTCAGTTTTTTCTTAAATATACATGTGTGATGGTATCATTCAAACAGCAACTTTCCTAAACGTTACGTTCATATGTGACACTATTGCAACAGCAAATACATTTTGCCGGAAACGTAATGTTAATTAACATATTGGCACATTGCAAAAATGTTGATACTGAACGTATGAGTGAAATGTTCAGAGACAATGTACCTAGTTCTTTTTTTTCCCACCAAAATATCATATGATATCAGCTAATAGAAAATACAGCAATATTACATTTCTTCTGGTTGTGTTCAGACTCTGGCAGCACCTGGTTCAGGTCAGACAAAGATCATGGTCTCAGTTTAATACAGAAAAGTCTGCAGTGACTTGAAGCTCAACATGTTTCTGAACATTTAAGCCACAGCAGCATCTTTCACTAACCTGAACCAAACCTGAACACACACAGGGTCTCTGCTGTCAGAGTCCTACATCTTATACACCCCCCCATCCCCCCCCAACATCCTCCCTCCGACTGCAGAGCCGTATATAAATGTAGCTTCATTCATTCCCAAAAACGTTACCTGTGAACATCATCCAGGCAGCGATTATGTTTGTCAATGCAATGAAAACAATTTTGTTGTATAGGAACGTAATTTCTAGGAGTTTTGTCTTTGAATTACTGACATGCACATGGTGCCAAAAAGAAACCCCAAACTTTGATGAATGTCTGCATGGGAAGCTGTTTCATTAACGGTGGTTGGTCGACATGCCGAGAGCTTCAACACTGAATATTTGGGGGAAACAATAGTTTTATTTCCTCCGTCACTCCTGATTAATTGTGTTAAGTGTCCTATGATTTCTTGCTGTCAACCTGAGATTGGGAAACTTCTGCAGCATGAATAGATGTTGCTGGGAAACTTCAAGGGACATCTGCAAGCAAGCTTTCCATAGAAAATAGTTACTAGAAACACATGAGATTAAAGATTAAATATCTCTGCAGAGGGGAAGTACACACTGCAAAAAAAGTGACTAACAAACAGCTTTTTCCTGGTTCAGTCTTCCTGTAATCTCTGTACACACACACACACTGTGCTGCAGAGTCATACAAACAAATCAACTGGTCTGAAGTATTTTCAGTATTTTCCATTATCACAGTAACTGTAGTTTGGAGAGGCTTGCAGAGATGCGATTGCAATGCAATTGTTTAATCCTTCTGTCAGGTGGAGGGTTTTTAAAAGGAAACGTGAACTCAAAATCAATACAAGCTTAAGAAAACAGAGCAGTTTTACAGTGAATCGAAAAGGAAACAAACAAAATGCCCACAAAAAAACTCTGACTCCTGAGAACTATCATGTCAATAACAGTTTATATAAAGCTCTACAGCACATGTGGCAGGTCAGCTGCAGCAGTACAGTATGTGTGCACATACATTATACATACAAACAATGTCTGAAGCAGCAGAACATGTTCCCAGGAAGAGAAAGTCAGAGGTGTCTGAAGGCTGCTGGGCTATAGCTGCTGTCTGACAGGAAACAAAGTCACACAGAACAATCTGTCATCCAGATATTTACAGAGAGGTCAGCCAAGCTGGGCTGCATCACCCAGCGAACTCTCAGAGTATTATTTTGCTTTCTGTCACATGAGGTATGTGGAGTACTCAAACAGAAATGTAAAAAAAAACATCAGGAAACACTTGAAGGAAAAAAAACAGCTACTGATTCTGAGTCTACTGGCTCTGATGAGTTTAGAGCTGCAACGATCATCAACGATGATTAGAGTTTAGATTAGTTATATTTTTTAGAGCTCAAGTTGATGTCTTCATATGTCTTGTTTTGTCTGATCAACAGTCAAAAATCCAAAGAAATTTCAGTAACACATTACTTTATAACTTGTTACAGTAATATTACTTTTTTCAGTAACAGTAGTGTAAGGGATTACAATTTTAAATTCAGTAATCACATTACAGTTACTAATCCCAGAGACACCCCGTCACTTTTACACTTGGGGGTCGGTGTGCTCGCTGTTTTACAGGATTAATGGAGAGTTGATATCCGTGTGGTCTCTGCGATCAGCTAACAGACGCTCCAGAGAAGGAGAAATGTTGTCTTGGGCCCTGTTCATGACATTAAAATGCGTCTTGGGTGATCCGATCACAAGTGGATATTAAAGTGTGAGGAGGAAGAAGCCACAACAACAGGCAGAATGGATTCTTGTGGATGGAGTACACACGAAACACGCTGCCTGATTTCAATTTAGGCCAAAGAGTTTTGATTTTGTCTGCGCACCAAGGTCTTTGCAAACTTCTTCTTCTAATTTCCAGCAGACCAGGCACAGGAAGTGCATTTGCTGCCTCCCTCTTTTCAAATGGAAATGATGTACATGTTTATTTGCATATAGAGAGGGGAAGTGAGATCCGATCACAAGTGGTCACTCGAGACACGTGGAGACACATGTTATTTCCATGTGTGAACAGGACCTAATTCACATGTTGTGTGCTCTTAGCCGGCTTGCTTACTTTAGCCACAGGTACGCCTAAATTCAGGAGTCACCTGATGCTAGTTTAGTTCAGATTTGGGGGGTGTTAGAATTGTGCAGCTGAGGTCGGGACTTCTGGAGTGCTGTGTGAAAATTGAAAAAAAAAAGCGATTTTTATTTTTTATTTTTTATGTTGCAGAGCAGCTAGTGTCTCATGACTTTAGTTCATGTTGCATTAAGGCAACGTCACTTATTTTTTTAAACTAATGTCGGTAAATGTTTGAATGTCTGAATCTGGTTGCAGTATCTCACACTAATGAGTCACAAGTTAAACAGATGGAGGAATTGGTCAAACCAGGTGGCTTCTGGCCATGTGACCACACAGTTTGTACACAGTATCTAGCCACAAACTGAACACATTGTTTGTATTCAATGGCAAAGCAGGTTCATTGGTTGAATGTGATCCACTTTCCGACTGAGGACAACGATACAAAATCCCTACGTTAAAATAGGCGGCGTTTTGTTTCCCACATTATAAGAAATATTATGAGAGGCGAATGCTTCTTGCTGAGCACAGTTACACTTACACAAATGGTTAGATAATAAACACAGATGAGTATGTATTGAAAATCAATTAAAGTCAAATTGAAGGCTTTTAGGACACAGCTACGTGTTCTGTTTGTGTTTTCAACAGCTGCCGAGACACCGGCCTATGATAAGTACTGTAAGATGGTAGCAACATACACAGAATATACTCGTTAGTAGATCAATTCATTATTGAGTTTTCGTTGGATTTGTTGGCTTTTCAATAATTACAGAAATGAAACGCTCAGAGCAACTGCTCCGGCCTTCTGTTGATTCTGATGTTAACCCGACCGCGGCGCTGGAAGACGCTGTGAGCTTCAGACCCATTGAAGAACCGAAAAGAAGAAGAAGCCAGTCCGCTTTGTGTTACCCATTATAACACCGTAATTTATTTCAAACTGATTAAAATTTTGTGTGTGTTCATAGAGTCTCCCCTTCACACACACTGCTTTGTTGGATGACATAGTTCAATATTAATTGAGGAAGACTCTATGTTTTAAGAAAGATGATTTCATATTAAATATCCTCAGTCACATATTCTTGGAAATATAGAATTAAATGAGTTACATTTCCCATTTTACAGTCACAGGCCTTTTCTTAACAGAGATGTTTGGAGATGGTTGTTTTGGGCTGTCTGCTTCATTCCATTTTAAACTCCCACCAGTCGGCTGCAACCCAGATCCAAACACCACTATCTCTGAGGGGCCTGACAAAGCATCAGTATTTGACAACCTGGGAATGAGAAAGGGTTGACTCATGATAGCCTGGACCTACACACACACACACACACACACACACACACATTAACCCTCAGGTGTGTTTGTTTCACACCTGTCACTGATGTAAATTGTAGACGCAGTGTTCCGACATGAGGACAATATCTCTTCACTCTTCATTCAACACATTCAAACATGCTGACAAGCCTCCACTGGATCAGCTTACCCTGTAAAACACAACACACCTGACCACAGTCAGCCAATCACAGCTGCCAGTCAGGTTTCAGGACTCATGCTGCATTTGAATGCCAGAAGAAACCTGGTAAATCCTGCTTCCTGATGAGAAAAACAAACAGCCAAACAGTCAAACAGCCATTCCTGGTTTGGACTTTTTTGGAAACTTCCTGATGTGAAATCAAACAAACAGACAGCATTCAGGAAACACACCTGAGAGTTGTGATTGACACACAGTGAAGACACATTAACAGTTGTTGGACCTGAGGTTAAAGTTGTAGAGTCATTAGTTTATTTGTTTCCACAATTAAAACATTTTGGTAAAAGACATACAATAATAAAGCTCACTATAGACTGTGCAGGAAGGAAGGAAGCCAATAAGGAGCTTATACAGTATGAAAAACATCAGAGAAAGAAACAAAAAAGGAAGTTATAATAAAAACAAGGTAAGGATTGCTTCTTCTCAAACTTTGAGTTTTTAAGATTTTTATTTTATTTATTTATTTTAAATACTGTATATATTCATTTAAATTATAAACTATAAAACTAACAAAACACTCAACTGACAACATAATTTGTTGTTTTTAATGTTTTTGCACATTATAAGATATGTGTATCTGGACAGAGGTGGAAACTAAAACTTAATATGATCATTTAAAGAGCAGTTCTTACATTTATGGCAAAATTGTTTCACCCTGAATGACTTTCATAACAAAGCAGATGAGATGTGCGCTTGCTTCACTGATACCCTCAAAGCATTATTGATTTGGCACATTAGGAAGCAAAAGAAACATCCAGAGAGAAAAAATAAAAAACAAATCCATCTCACGTATGTTGCGTCACAGATTTGAATCATTGTTCTAAACGAATCAAAAACATTGTTATGAAACATGACTCCAATCAGAAACAGTGTTTGAAGAAATACAAAGTTTCCATCACTTTCCTCTTTCAGACGTGCTCCAAACATAAGAGATGTACCTGTACACTCTTTCAAGAAGCCTCAAAGCCACAACTGGCTGTCACTCAGCAGCAACTTCAGGTGTGGCAAGTGTTCCCAGTTAGTGCCATAACACAACAGATTGTAAATACTTCAAGCATCCTCTCGCTGCTCAAAAATATTACTGTAGACAGTTTATCAGCTGTGACTCCACCAAAGTGCAGCTACACTGCAGACTGGAGTTTCTGGAGGCTGAACTGTGATAACTGGGTCCCATCTCTCTCTCTACTGTGTACACAAGCTGTCTTCTTCTACCTCTTATTTTCACTTTTGAGTTCAGTGTTCTGCTTGTGTAGTTTCTGTGGCTGCTTTGACATAAAGTATGTTTGTGTGCAAGTTTGCTGTCTCTTGTGTAAACTGTTCTAAAATGGGTGTAAACATTAATATAAGTGCCTGTGCTTTTGGAAAAAACATGAATGTTGTGTAGGATTCAGTATGACGTCATTATCCAGAGTGAGTTTCTCTCAGCGACACCAACCAGCGATTAGGAGGAAATTATTGCTCATAACATGAAGGTTGAGACAGAGATACAATTCAGAAACATGCATGTTTAAAGTTCTTTAGATGTGACTCAGTCATCTGTGAAGTACACACACACATACACACACACACACACACGCACACAAACACACACACACACACACACACGTGTATAGCACATTTCAACAACAAGGTAATTCAACGTGCTTTACATAGAAGGCATCAAGACAGAATATACAAGCAACACAAGGCAATATGAAAAGACACTTAAATACAATTAAAAAGTATTCACTTGTAAATAAAAAATAAGCTAAAATAGAATAAGACAGATAAAACAGGAGAATAAAAGTTACAGTGCAGTGTAAGATATTAACCCTCAAATTTGGTTTAATAAAAGGCAGCAAACAGCAAAGTCTTCAGCTGTGATTTAAAAGAACTGAGAGTTGCAGCAGACCTGCAGTTTTCTGGGACTTTGTTCAGATATGTGGAGCATAAAAACTGAACGCTGCTTCTCCAGGTTTAGTTTTGACTCTGAGGACAGAAAGCAGACCTGTGTCAGACCACCTGAGAGGTCTGGATGCTTCATAACGTAGCAGCAGATCAGAAATGTATTTCGGCCCTAAACCATTCAGTGCTTTATAAACCAACAGCAGTGTTTTAAAATCTTTGACAGACAGGAAGCCAAAGTTTCTCTCTCTACTGAAACTAATACTCATGTCATTATCAGAACCGGAGTTTTGATGATTGGATGCTCAACACACACACACACACACACACACACACACACGCACACACACACACACACACACACACACACACACTGACAGGAAAATACAGAAACGACAAAAGAGGAATTCACTTCACACACTCAACTCAAACAAACACACCAACAAGAGGAACTTAAAAACTCTTTCACTCACACACACACACACACACACACACACACACTCTCACACACACACACACACACTGTAATTTTGCCCCCCTCCTAGGAAAAGCCCCTGATTGGTGGCAGCAGATCTTTATCAGCCCGCCGACTCAACAACACTCTTCTTCCTCTTCCTCTTTCTCACAGAGCCTTGGCCATTGTGCTTGCAGCTCGCCTGTCAGTCAGGGCGGCTAAAAAATGACACGTTCTGTGATTAATTGATTTGTTTCACTAATGAAGCCGCTCCAAAAACGTTGATGGGACAAACACACATTTCTTCTCTGGTGTTTAGTTTCCAGTAATTGAAAATAATTTCGCTCACTTAATACAACATGTCCTAAAAATCGTGTCATGTGTTGACCTTGAACACAACAGCTCAGTTTATCAATGAGAATTTTCCTCTAAGTGTGGATTCAGATCAAAAACCTGCATTGCTTTGTGTGTGGAGACAATGAAATCCCATCCAGGAAGTCCAAGAGTAACATATCCTCAAATTTGAAGGTTTATCAGACGCCAAAACACTTAAATACTACTATTATAATACTTAGAGACAGGATTTACAACCCTGGAAAGTTATCATGTTGAAAACTTTTATCTTTCATTGCAACAGTTGTGAGGTAAACAATATAAACACTTTATTACAAAGTAATCCACCAGGAATGTGCACTTGCATGTATGTGATCGGCCAACGAAGCGCCTTGCCAGATGACATCCCGTTGCATTGCAGCAAAAGTTGGTAGGTTTCAACTTTTTTTTACAGGGTGACTCTGCGACCTGCTTGTCAGAGAGCTCTTCAATCATCTTGGCACAGCGTCAGCCATCTTGTGATCTCTGTTTAATACAGAAAAAAGTGAAACCACCATCCTTTTGCTGCAACACAACGTCATCCAGCAAGGCGCCATGTTGGCCAATCACATACATGCAGGTGCACATTCCTGGTGGGTTACTTATGTGAACGCACATTAACATTTAAGCCACACCACCATCTTTCACTAACCGGAACCAAAGAGTTTTTGTTGTCTAAAACTGAACACACAAAGGAGTCAGGATGTGAACCCGGGTCTCTGCTGTCAACGCCCCCCATCCACCCCGACCTCCTCCCTCCGACTGCAGAGCCATATATAAATGTAGCTTCATTCATTCAAAAAAAAACGTTACCTGCGAACATCATCCAGGCAGCGATTACGTAGACCTAGTTGGCTCCTGAGTCGGGGAGGCCGTCTGAGGAGGTCAGACCTAGTGACCTTTCCATAACACTTCCAATGAGCCCTGAATTAAGTGGTGTCAGGTTAACATAAAAACTGCAGCAGCAAATGGTTAAATACACAGAAAGATCAAACACATGTCTTGTTCCACCTTCCACATCTGCTTGTTTTTATCACATGATCTTTTCTGCAGCATTTTCTGAATCAAAGTTTTGTCTGTACTTGACTTTTTCAGGATCTTCTTTCCATTTAACTTATATCACATCATCTTATCTAATTGTATCCGCACGAACTTCCCCTGGATTCTCTCCCAGCCACCTTTGCCGTATTTCACAATTCATCCCTTGAGTGTGGCAGTTTTTAAAATGTGATGACTGTCAGTGGAGTGCAGGTGAGAGGTTATCTGTGGAGTCGAGTGTCAGACAGGAGAGGGAGGAGAAGCTTCCTCTGGCAGCCGTTCTGCTGAGCTCACATTCTGGAAATCTATAGTTCATGGCTCATTCAGAAATAATAAAAAAAATTCCAGCAGACGTTTGCAAACATTCAGCTTCAACTTGAACTTTATTGTCCAGAAGGCAATCTGAGAGATTTATCTCAGGTAAAACATAAAACATACACGAAACATATTGCAAACATCAGTGACAGCAGAACATAAAACCTGGAATACATCCAGCCATCATCATCCCACCCAATCATCCATAAAACAACATCACCATCATCACCCACCATTATGATGAGACACATACAAGTGTTTTCTGAACTGATGCCTTTGTGTTTTATGACGTGGCGACAATGCTATGGTTAAAGTTTAGGGATTAAAATAAGTGCTTTGTTAAAGATCCCCTTTAGACATGTTTTAAAATATATAAAAACAATTCTGCTTGGAATAATAATTTTAATAATTTTTAGGTGAGGATGCATTTAGAAATAATGATAACCTAAAGTAAATCAGTATCTGCAGTGAGCAGCTTTGCCTTTAAAACAGCAGCAGTTCTCCTCGGTACACCTGCACACAGGTTTTCAGGTACTTGGCAGGTCGGTTGTTCCTGCATCTTGGAGAAGTTGCCACAGTTCTTCTGTGGATTTCAGCGTCTCAGCTGCTTCTGTCTCTTCATGTAATCCCAGACTGACTCCATGATGTTGAGATCAGGGCTCTGTGGGGGCCAAACCATCTGCTGCAGGACTCCTTGTTCTTCTTGTAGATGAAGATAGTTCTTTATGACTCTGGCTGCATGTTTGGGCTCGTTGTCATGCTGCAGAATACATTTGGGACCATCAGACGCCTCCTGATGGTGCTGCATTATGGAGAAGAATCTAAACATCTACAGAGACTAAAACTTTTGCACAGTACTTTTCAGCAAAAAGTACTACAGTCCATTACATCTCCTCCTTCTCCTTCATGTACAAATCCAGGATCTCTGAATATGTAAATATTTTTCATTTACGAATTTTTCCTGCTGGACACCAGATGTGTCCTCCTTCACTGTAAAGTCCATTCTCACTGTTTGTGCTCTGGAGGCTTCAAGTTTCTACATCACACTTGTGTAAGAAGCAACAAGTCCTCCAAATGAAGCTCCAGATACGCGGTTTGATCATGTGACTCCAGAACGATACATAGGAGCGTTTTCTAATCTGGCGCCTCTATCAGCAGTAATCAGCAGGACGACATCATCTGTCTGTTCTTCCCAAAACCGTCACACATCACTGTTAAACAGTAATGATGTTTATGATGTGACAGCTGTGGTTCAGGTCTGGTTAGGTTCACGTAAAGATCATGTTTGGGTTAAAATGATCACTTTGTTAAGGTCAGAGAAACATGTGGTGTGGGTTAAAGTTACTTCTTAAAGTTAGGCCACCTTTGTTGTCATGGCAACAATAATAACCATGGGGTTAAAGTTAGGGGACGATCATAGTTATGCTTTTTTTAAAAACTGTTCCGACTTGTGGTTGGAAACAAGAAACGAACAAACCTAAACCTAAGCCCGGTGGTGGTGATGAGCCGTCATCTGTCACTTAAACGTATATATATATATATATATATATGTATATATATATATACATATATATATATATGAGATTTAAGATGAGCTCAGAGAAACTTTCCTCCTTCAGCAGATGAATGTGAAAACAGACTCTGCACATACATCATTCTGCACAGAGAAGAGAACAACATCAAGCTGAAGGAACAAGACAAAACCACATTTTTGAGTGGAGGGGGACTTTAACGTGGTCATGGTTTAAAAAATAGTATTGACTGTTGGTTGGAATCAGGAAGTGAATCTCTCATGTTAAAGTCTGATGTTTTGTTGATCCATCCATCCACCCCCAATATCCTCACTACATGGACTTTGACGCTTTGTAATAACGTCACCTGATTTCCTCCTTTGCTCCTGTCAGGCCACTAGAGGGCGCTGTCACTGCAATGTAAACAGATGTTGTTTTGGGGCACTTTGCTGAAAGCACTGATTTTGTCATTTTTCTTGGGAGGACAGTCTCTGTGGTGCAGGGCAAAACAAAAATAAAACTTGCACAACAACAATAATAATAAGCAGGCGAGCACTCTGTCGCCAACTGTGTGGATGAGAATATGAACATTCAGGGAAAACATTTTACGTTTTCAGATTTCTCTTAAATATGTACCTAAATCGTCCTTCAAGTACACCTGAGGTGAGTTGTACAATGTCTCATGTAGGTAATCAGTTATGAGGTTCCCCAGTTTTGAGATTTGATAAGTCACATTTGTCCTAAAACAAAAGAAAACACCCAACCCAAACTACAGCAAACCGACAAACTTTGTGGTTTCTAGAGCTTGTCCCTGTTGGGTATTTGGTGAACTGGTTCATATTCACTCGGCAACCAGCTTCAAATGTTGGGGGAAAATTGTCAACTCCATTACCCAGCATTGTAATCCATCATGGTGGCACGCACTGATGTGAAAATAATCGGCTAGTTGTTTGAGTGTTGGACCGACCACTGAAGCGTACTCAGAGAGTGTGAGAAAGATTGAGACAGGCAGGTAGCGTGAGACAGCTGTTTCCTGCTGTATAAACTTCTCTGTTCCCATGGCATTCCTCACTAAACGATAAACAAACAAACAGCGTCTATAAATCAGCTCCTCACCTCACAGCCGAATGATTGATCTGAATATACAGAGTTCAGCGATCCGTCATCACCTCTGCAGCAGCTCTGCACTCTGATGAAGGCGATCTTGTATCTGAGGTCTTAAAGGATAATTCTGGTGATTTTCTGTATTTTTCTTATTGTCAACAACACGTCAGTGAGCCACACCGCTGCACTGGGTGACATGTTCCTTCATTATGAAGAGTTTGGTCATGTTGGTTCGTTTAGAAACGGCTCCAAAGAGTAATTTGGACAACAATGGAAGTCTACGGCACAGAGGAATAAGGCTCCCCTCCTTTTTTCTGAGTTTTATAAGAAATTATTATTAAAAAAGAACCAAGATCATCGTGCTGCTGTGGTCTTTACATTAATCGGACAGCTTTCAATTCAGATTTGTGTCATGTTAGAAGTGTGAGGGAAAAGTTACCCGGTCACACTGAATAAAGTCCCTTTCAGACATTATGTGCTGGTAATTTTACATGATGGTCTGAATCTGTGCCTGAATGCTGTCAGATTAAAGTAAAGACTGCACACAAGATTAAACACACACAGATTAAATGCACATCTTGTTCATGTTGTATAGTGAAGGTATCATGTAATTATCATCTCTTGTGCTCAAAGAAACTAAATTCAGTCAACTAAACTGTCAAATACTCATACTCATGCACTGCAAAACTTTTATGTATCAGAAGCGATGCCTGAAAGTTTAAAAACTATTATTTTAACAGATAGAAGTAGAAAGACGGCATGCTCCGGTAGCCTACTGACGCATGCCACATAACCTCAACGTCAGCGGCTCGAATCCGTCAGCGGACCCCTGTTGCATGTCGCCCCCAATCTCTCTCTCTTCCTTCATTTCCTGTCATATCTGCACTGTCCCTATAATAAAGGCATAACATGCCCCAAAATATATTTTTTTAAAAGAGAAGTAATAAGACAAAACTCATGTCTGAAGTCTGACATAGTCAGATTGTTGTGGCTACTGTCGTGGAAAATAAACTCTGGGTTTTATTTGGCAGAGATGCAAAATTGTCACCACACAAGGTGTTAAAGGAGAGGGTCACAGTTTTTCAAGCCTGTCTTCAAACAGCAGTCAGGTGTCCATATGAACAGTGAAAGAGGTTTTCCTCTCTGTAATCATTCCTCCTGTTCATACTGGATATTAAAAGATCCCCTTCAAATGTGCTTTAATGGAAGTGATGGAGGCCAAAATCCACAGTGTGTCCACACAGTCATTTAAAAGTAGATGTGAAGCTTATATGAGGCTTCAGCAGTCTGAGTTAGTCATATCAAGTGGATATCTGCCACATTTACAGTCTTTTTAGCATCAAATTCCCTCTTTGTGTTTCCTCGGACAGTGTTTCCCTGTTGAGCTGCGGTGGAAGTATAGTAACAAAAAGAGGGACTTTGGCACTAAAAAGACTGTAACGTTGAAAGATATCTACTTGATTTGACTCATTTGGACGCTGAAGCTTCATATTAGCTTCAGATAAACTTTGAAATCTATGTTTGCACAGAAGGAGGACTGTGGATTTTGTCCCCCATCACTTCCATTGTAAGTGCATTATGAAGGGATCTTCTAATGGTCAGTATGAACAGGAGGAATGATTACAGCAAGAAAAACAGGTTTCACTCTTCATTTGGTTTCACTCTGTCTCTCTCTCTCTCTCTCTGTCTCTCTCTCTCTGTCTCTCTCTTTCTGTCTCTCCCTCTCTGTCTCTCTCTCTCTCTGTCTCTCTCTCTCTCTCTCTGTCTCTCTCTCTCTCTGTCTCTGTCTCTCTCTCTCTGTCTCTCTCTCCCTCTCTCTCTGTCTCTCTCTCTCTGTCTCTCTCTCTCTCTCCCTCTCTCTCTGTCTCTCTCTCTCTCTGTCTCTCTCTCTCTGTCTCTCCCTCTCTGTCTCTCTCTCTCTCTGTCTCTCTCTCTCTCTCTCTCTGTCTCTCTCTCTCTCTGT
>CM076451.1:3583432-3842490 GCA_038419695.1 Scomberomorus guttatus
ATTTGTTTATGTCATCAGTAAAACACTCTGTACAAAGCCACAGTTCACTTCTGGGCTGATTGTTCTGTCAGAAAAAAAATAGGCCACCCCTCAGAAATGATTAGACTGAGGTGGTTGCTGAGTTGTGTACGCAGAATAACACAAAAAAAAACTCTAGAATAGAAATAGCAATGTCTGTTGGTCAGTTCCCTCGTCTGTCTGTTGGTTCAACTTTGAGATATTTCACTCATTAAAATAAACTATTGGTTGGATTGGATTTAAATTTAGTGCAGACATCCAGGCTCAATACAGGATGACTCCTGATGTCTTTGGTGATCCCCTCAGGCTCCTGTTTCCCAACTGTTAGATCATTAATTTTACTCCACTGTTTTGCCAGTTGAGCAGTTAATTTATCACTTAACTTATAGTTGTGTAGTTTTATGTTCTGTTGGCCTGTGAACTTGTAAATAAACCTCCACGTCTGCATGAACACATACACATAAATAAATAAAAATGTGGAAAAAACACAAAAAATAGAAAACACATCCTGAAAAAATGGATACTGTAATCAAAAAATGTAAAATAAATAAATAAATAAATAAATGCATCAAAACACAAAATATATCATTTTTAATGATGCATGTGGAGGTAGGACTGGTTCCCCATATACCTGCCCTGAACCCAGAACACACCTGAATATGTGGGATAATTATTAATGAAGGGGCCGCCTCCTTTGGTCTGGGGGCTTTCAAGTAAGTGCACTCCTGAGGGTCTCTGGGTTTTCTCCTATGTCTAAAATGCATCCAAAGAGATGTTAATGTTATATCCTTTCTCTTAAAAAAAATAGGTGATATCAGGACTACAAATGTAAACCTTCCTTTTTTACTTGTACTGTCATAAAAGTAGAAGTCAAACTGTTAAAACACACAAAGAACAAGCTGCCTCATTGTTGTCATGTCTACCGGCAGGACGTCCTGCTTATCACCACTGCTGTACCGCCGTATCATCGTTCATGTTGTGACACAGGAGACTAGAGGTGTTGTTTCACGCCATCTGCCTCTCAGGGAGCAAACTGGTTGATTAAAGGACACAATTAACATGGAACAGGTCTGGTCGAGTCCCCCAGCGGGGATTAAAGGATTCACCCGGTCAATTTTACACAGGGAACACAAGTGACAGGTGAAAGATTTAATTTCCTGTTAGCTGGAGGACTGACCAAGCAGACGGCACAGTTCAGGTTCACTGGTAGTGTGAGTGAATTAGGGTCTGTTCAGGAGCTTCTTCTGCTGTTGGTATAAAAAGAGACAAAGTGATAAAAATACAAACTAACACATACTTCCAGAAAAGACAGTACATCAAAACACCACAGTGGCATCAGAACAGAGGACTGTGTGTACAGTTGTGTGTATCACTTCTCCCCTTTTCCTGCAGAACAGCAAACTGACAACAGATGATAATTCAGATTATCACATTCAGGTAGAAAAACTCCTCTGTTGTCAAGAAAACACAGATGACAAAATGCAAAACATGATTGTAACAAATATAGATTCAAAAAGTTGTTGACATGGGAATTTTCTGGTCTTTCCTTGGTACCTGACTTCTTGGTCTTGACTTGAGACTTGACAAAGGATTTACCTGTCCTGAATTGGGACTTGACTTGAGACTGTCTTGTCATGGGACTTGACACAGACCTTTTCTGTCGTGTATTGGGACTTGAGTCTGGACTTTACTATCTTGACATAGGACATTTCTGTCCTGAACAGGGACTTGCATCTGGACCTTATCTGTCTTGAATTGGGAACTCTAGAACTAAGACTTGATACTTACCTGTGAGACTTGCAAAACAATGATGACTGGTCATTCAGACTCATTGGTTGTTAGCAGACTGATTACTAACAGTCAGATTGTCAGGTCAAACTGTGTGACTGTGTTTCCTACCAATCAATGTTATTTTCTTTGAACCAAGACCACCAAGTAGTTTTGTTCCTAAACCTCAGCAGACCTTAAAGGTATCCAGTGGAGTTTTTGACCACTAGTAGTGCTTTGGGGCAATGTTTTCACATGTGGGTCCTCGTTTTATTTGTTTTCATGCACATGCATGAGGATGCCTGGCAAACCTCTGCATTATTCATAAAATAGCCATAAACACATAGTGACAGTGTGAGCTGTCTTACCTTAAAAAGGGGTTCTTCCTCACCAGGTCTGCAAAACCATCCACCACCTTATTAAAATCCAGGACTTTGACCTGTCACTATTTGTACTGACTGATACAAATAGCTTATTATGTACTCTGAGCAGAAAGATATTTTTTTTTTTAATTATTAAATATTTTCAACCTGTTGCTTTTCCAGTTTGTGCAGTTTACAATCATAATTTAGACAATATTCAGGCCATTACGGCCCAGTAAATGTAGTAATAATAATAATGCAGTGTTCATGCCATCGTAATCCGGGGATCAGACCATTCACTTTATTTATATTTCAAGTTTTGAAACTTTCTTATGAATTTTAAATAAGATTTTACTGTATTTGGAAACGTTAATACATTCTCTGCCAGTAAGTGCCACTATAAAAGGGTTAATACTGTGCTACAAGCTTTAAAGAGAAACTTTTTCAACCTGGGTCATATTTTCCCATCATTTTAGGTCTAAGTGACTAATGGGGACAACATTTTTTTGAAACCAGTCCAGTATTGAGCGAGAGCACAAAATGCGCTGCAATGTAATCACATGGATTTACCTGTGAGACTTGCAAAACAATGATGCCTGTTCATTCAGACTCATTGGTTGTTAGCAGACTGATTACTGACAGTCAAATTGATTTTCTGTCTGTTTGTTTTCTTCATCCAGTCAACTGCTCGTCTCCTTGATCTCCAGGTTGCCAGTTCAACCAGTGTCACTTTGCTTGAAACAGAAGAAGAGACTCTTGTTCCTGATCTCTCTCAGATGTGCTTGTCTACAACATTACAACATTATACTTGATGGCAAATTGCTTCCATAATTACCATTTTCACCATCTGTCTGGTTGGTGAGTGTTCTGGCGTCGAAGGCACAGAGAGCCCCCTGTATGTGTGTGTGTGTGTGTGTGTGTGAGATCTCAAAGCAAGCATAGAAGGTCTCTACTAAAGGAAACCATGACAACACGGTTGTTACCTCCCCATTCATCACACTCAGCTGCTGTGGTGTGTGTGTGTGTTTGTGAGAATGTGTCATGGTTTATAACTTTGTCTATAACCTGCTTCTAATCGCAGTAGATGCTGGTGTGTGTGTATGTGTGTGTGTGTGTGTGTGTGTGTGTGCGTGATTGGACAGTCGGCTCAGGTTCTGGCGTGTGTGTGTGTGTGTGTGTGTCTGTGATAAACTAAACAAAGCCTTTCTCTGTTTTTATCCTTAGCCTTTTCACCTCTCCGTCTCTCCGAGGGCCAACAGAGACATCCTGCGCCTCTGTGATACCAACACTCACACAAACACTCTCTGTCTTTCTCTGTGTTGTCCTCTGCTCCTCGATGGGACACACTTTGAGATAAACATCCTCCTTCTCATTCTGTGCTTCACATTTTCTGTCCTCCTTTCTCTGGGACATTTGAATTGAAACTGACACCAACTGTTTGTTTTCTTTTTTCTGTAGCTTGTTGAAAAATCTGACCTTGTTCCATTGGTTAATTTGGTTAATTGTGCAAAAACCGTAAGCAGTAGGCATTAATTATTTTCAGGTCAAAAAGATTAAAACTGGGCTAAATTTGATTGTATTGTATTTAACAGGTGTTTGTATTAAAGTGGTTATCTCAGTCAGCGGCAGAAACAAAACAACACAAACATTTAGAACAGTTTGTTCTTGTTAACAGCTCAGACGTCAATGACAGGACATTGGAGATAAATGGAAGCTATATGAAGACTATTTACTCAGCATGTAAACAAATCAAATAAATTATTCGGAAATGAACAAATAATAAAACAATATAAACAATCAGAGTCATAACTCAGTCAAATCTGAAAGCAGACATCATATACAAACTGCTGGAGTCCATCGATGGTCGCTGTCCATAAATCTGTAAACAGTATAAATCATATTAATAAGGCGTCTTTATCACTTCATCTTTTGGTTTTACAGCCATCAGACTCAAACTAAAGCCACATTTGGACTGGAGTCACTTCTCTGTGGGAGGTCGGTTGATTTTTACATTATCTGGTCAGTGATTTTAATCCCGTCTGGATGTATGTGTGCAAACAGGATGTAGGTGATTTTTCATCCCCACCCCAGTGATATGAAATGAAATGTAACTTTTGTGTGGAAATGAAGGAAGGAGAAAATGTTTTTTTCTAATCAAGGAAACATGTTAAAAGCAAGATAAAGGGTTATTTGGGAATAAATTGGTTTATTAATACGATGACAGACAGGTTTGTAATGTTGGCCCCATTTAGGCAGGTACCACTCTGCTCTTTAGGCTTTGTCCTGCTGAAAGTTCATGTCTATCACAGACCACATTCTGTAATTTTGTGATGGTTAAAACACAATTCAGAACGATGAGTTAAATTACAGACAAGCATATTTCATTCCCCACCTCATCCAAATATCACTTTAGTGTCAAAGTAAATCCAGTGATTGTTCTCTGTGCCAACAGGAATCGCTAGTAGCCAAACAGCATCACGTTCCCTGATACACTACTGGCTGAAAAAGACAGATGTAGATAGTTTTAAGTTTGATATCCAGACATCGTTGGTCCGACTCTCATATTTGAACCTGAATATTCTCAAGTGTATAAAAAATCTTATAATAATTGCTAATTAAAATTAATTTATTATTTAGTGATTCATTTGATTTGTTACTGATCTTTTCTTTCTGTACATACAAAAAAATAGTTTTTATTGTTTTTTTTATGCCACATGTCTGAAGACATCTACACAAGAGAAGGAATGCTACAGTTTTCACGTACAAAATAAAGATTTTACTGCGGGCGATGTGCAGTAATTAAAAGTAATTAAAAGTATCTGTGATCACATTGATCATAAATGAGCTGAAAACATGTTTATAAAGCAAAACATGTGTCGATGATGCTGTAATGTCATTTGCGGTCGTCCTCCAAAGGATTTTTTTTTTTTTTCTGTTATATAACTTTGTGTTTCCTTGAATTTTGAATTGTGTTTTTAAACTTTGTGTTCAAAGACATTTTAAAAAAGTGTTTAAGTGGTTTGATTTAGTCCCAGTTGAGTTCAAACAAACATGTGAGTCTGTCCTTCGCTGTCTTCTTCCTCCTCTTCATTTTCGTCCTTTATCTGTCCACTCTTCAGTCCACGTCTCTGCATCTCAACTTAATCCTGATTTCAGTTCAAGTGTTTCAGTGCGTCTCAATGCAAACAGCACACTGCTTTAACAAACAAATATCCTTAAGCTTCATCCTGTGGCCTTCCTGTGTCCGCCCACTGTTTGTACGTATGTGTGTGTGTGTGTGTGTGCGTGTGTGTGTGTGTGTGTGTGTGTGTGTGTGTGTGTGTGTGTGTGTGTGTGTGTGTGTGTGTGAATATCTGTACCTCTTGGGAATATAAACATAATAACATTTTATTCACTGGGTCCTTGTCCCATATAAATGATTTAATTTCAGTGAGCTGTGAGTGTATTCTGCTCTCAGGTTTAATTCTCTCACAGTGTTGTGTTGAGTGTGTATTTTGTGTGTGTGTGTGTGTGTGTGTATGAGCTGTAGCATGTATGATTACATGTGAATCAAGTGAGCCGTAGCTGTTGCATATTGCATTGGACCTATGTGGTATGTTGGCAATGAACCGAGTGCTTCCTCTGCACAGTAGGTTCATATTCATATTAATTAACTCAACTGAACAATCTATACACAGCATCACTCTGTGACAGGAACTTTACAATTAGTAGGAAAAATAGCTGCGTTGCCAATAATGAATCTATGTTGCTGTTTGCGGTTTGCTGAAAAACGAGTTGATGTTGATTCCATTAATTGGCTGTGGTGAGACTGTGACGGTGGTGGTACTACTGCAAACAGCCACATAGACTGATCCTGTCTCACATGGAGAGTCCCCTGTGAGAAACGTCACCTAAGAGACAAGTTTCTTCACTGTATTCAGTGGAAGGATGTGACTCCAAGGAGGATATTTACGAAGGATTTTAGCCGTTAAACAGCCGAATTACGTTTCTCCTTATTTACTAACGGTTTTGCACAAGTTGAAAACTACATAATTGGGCTCCTGCAATATGTTTTCTAAGGCATTCCTGCTTAGCGGTTAGGAGTAGGGACTATAAATTCATACAGATTGCCACTGCAACTGATTTATCACCGCAGACTGACCACTGCAGCAGAGGAAACTGCTTCTGAAATTGAACGTCTGGGAACTCTGGTCTGTCAGGAGCAAAGGCAAAAGTAACATGACATTATTTGCACTGAAAAACTTTGTAGGGAGGGGGTTGGGGTGAACAAACTGTGTGACTGTGTTTCCTACCAATCAATGTTATTTTCTTTGAACCAAGACCACCAAGTAGTTTTGTTCCTAAACCTAAGCAGACCTTAAAGGTATCCAGTGGAGTTTTTGACCACTAGTAGTGCTTTGGGGCAATGTTTTCACATGTGGGTCCTCGTTTTATTTGTTTTCATGCACATGCATGAGGATGCCTGGCAAACCTCTGCATTATTCATAAAATAGCCATAAACACATAGTGACAGTGTGAGCTGTCTTACCTTAAAAAGGGGTTCTTCCTCACCAGGTCTGCAAAACCATCCACCACCTTATTAAAATCCAGGACTTTGACCTGTCACTATTTGTACTGAATGATACAAATATACAGAATTATATATATATATATATATATATAATTATATAAAAAATATTTTCCACCCGTTTGCAATCATATAATTTGGACACAACATTATGGCCCAATAAATGTAGTAATAATAATAATGCAGTGTTCATGCCATTGTAATCCGGGGATCATTCACTTTATCTATATTTCAGGTTGTTAAACCATTCTTATACATTTTAAATAAGATTTTACGGCATTTGGAAACGTTAATACATTCTCTGCCAGTAAGTGCCACTATAAAAGATGCAGGACGGGGAAATCTTCCAGGGTTAATACTGTGCTACAAGCTTTAAAGGGAAACTTCAGGATTTTTCAACCTGGACCCTATTTTTCCATTATTTTAGGTCTAAGTGACTAATGGGGGACGACAGTTTTTGAAACTGGTCCAGTATTGAGTGAGAGCACTTCAGCCGGCAGCCGCAAAACAGGCTGCAATGTAATCATATGGGGCAATTGCACACCGTCAATGTACGCCCACTAAAAGTGCTTGTTTTTGCCACTGACAGGCTCAGATTGTTATTATAACTATCTGACAACGAAAGTAACGTTAAACACAGGAACTAGCCGCCTGTAGCAGCATTATGGCTAACTGCAAAGTAGATCTATATCCGGGGCAGCTTCCCCTAAACTAACCTCCATGTGCATGTTCACCTGTAGCAGCATCACGGCCACCGGCTGAAGCGCTCTCACTCAATACTGGACCGACTATCTTTGGAAAGCTCTTTTGCACGTAAGAACACCTGCTCGGCTCTTGGTTCATTCCTTATTTCCTGTGGAATACATTTGGACTGTGGGGACAGAACGTTCCCTCTGAGATAACAGCAGCAACTTACTTTCACTGATAAAACAGAGTCACTTCATTGTGTTAAATTCTACTGTGTTTATAAAGAGCAAATTGCCAGGAAAATTATTTAAATAGCTCACAGATAATCCTAATATGTGGAGTAATTATTTGCAAATGACCTTCATAAAGGTTTTATTTTAGGTAAATGTCACCAGTATTTGTAATTTGTAGGTTTTGTAATGTCGGATGTTGGTGCTGTGGGAGATACACAGACTGAAAAGACAAAATCTGGGGCAAAATAACATTTTAGGAATTCAGGTATCAGTACATCAGTTTGTTTGTTGGTGTCCAGAGTTGTGATTCCTAAACTTTGTAAACAAGATTCTGCTTTTTTTGTGCAAATACTGACAGGATTTAGACGCTGTTTGACAGTCATCACTTTGTCTGATAATACACAGGCCCTGGTAAAATGACCAAATCATAAGAAGGACCTGCCTTTACTGTCTGCTTTAATAAAACCAGAAGAAGTCAATACTCTTCTCTGCCATATCCCACTTTTTATTCCTAACTCACAGCACACAGCATAAGCTTACATGTCGTATGAAAGCCATCATGCCCTTGAGGGCTGTGGATGATTGTGCTGCTGATGATTTACAGCTGTTCCTCATACTTTTTATTGCTGTGATTATGGGTACAAATCACAGTAAAAATGGCCTTCTCTCACTGTGCATATTTTCTTATTTGCATTCATTTTGTTGCTGGTTTTCTTTTTCTTTCCATGTGTTTAACTTTTGAACAAGATCCAGTGAATTAGGAACAAAATGTACTGACCTTCTGCTTCTTTTTGTTCTTGCTCCTCTGTGTTAGGATGACATTTTCACTTGACTCAGAAAAGCAGTCACTCCCCGTTCTGTTGTAGGTGAAACACTCATCTCTTCAGATGTAGCTCACTTCACCTCTTCCCACTGAAACACTCGTTCTCTTTTCCATCTCTTCAAAGCTCCGGCCCTTTGTTGGTCATAGAAGGAAGAAGAAGTGGAAAAAGACATTTGATCTCCACACATGGTTTCTGTTGAATCTGAGAAAAACCTCCAGCTGCCTCTCTGTTGGCAATGTGAGTATTGATTTAGGATTAACTGTCCAATTAAGTAGAACAAAAGTCTCCATTTACACAATCATGCACCAAATAGGTATACATCTGTATGTTTCCCCACTAAAAAGCATGTGATGTTTTCACATGTTTTTTGGAAATGTCACGTGATAAAGTCACCTATAGGTATATATGTACATGAGAAATTACAAATATAAAAAGATATTCCAGTAGAGCCCCAGAACATAATTATAGAGCTAGAATGTGTATGATATGTCCTCTTTAAATAAGAACAGAGTTTGTTGATTTGCCAGATTTCCTCCTGGAGGTGAGATGCAGCTGCACACGCAATGAAAATGATATATGAAAAGTACACATGCCTCTGTAATGGTTAAACATAACCTTTAATATTTTTTATTTGGATTATCAGTAAGAACACCTCCATGTCTTTTTTATCACAAGAATGAAGCTCATGTGTTTGCTTTTAGATGCAATAGATGACCAAATTATACTACAGTAAAGACTTTCATCAAAACTGTATGATTTTTCTCTCCTTTACACTTCCACAAGAGAAGTCTGCACCATTTCCTCATCTCTTCTGGAAAATACAGATATTCATCAACCACAAGTCTGCTATTGTATTTCTATAAAGAAAAAACATGTCTGTGAGGAAGAGGGTGACTGACTGACTGAGAATGAAGTATGCAACATGACAAAGAATCACTTGTGTGAGTTGAATGAACAGGTGTTCTGTTAACATCTTCAGTTTTAACAAAGAATGTTCAGGGTCATTACATGTAATGGACTTACAGTATTCAGCACGATCGTGCCGCTGTACAAACAACTGAAAAGAAAAGGAAAAAAAACGCTCTGCTTTCCAGCATCTCCCTGTTTTATTTTCAGTCACACGTCTGACCCGCCCACCCACACCACAGGTCACTGGGTCATAATATTGGCTGCACTTCAGTAACAAACTACTTCAGTGCAGTTTAAGCGCCTTGCTCAAAAGTGGACGAAAACTGAGAATGGTTGAATTATAATTCACTCACTTACTTACTTCTTCACCCACATATTTACAGCTAATAAACCTTCAGTCTCAGGAACAGAGGCCTCCTGCAGTCTGTATTTTTGACGTTGTTCACACAAAACCAAGCTGTTAGCAGTAATTATCTGCTTTGGCTTATGTTTATGATCAAACAACCCCCCTACCAGTAGCTATCCTCAACGATAACTGAATGACACTTATTAACACTATATTGCATTTAACAGCAATATTGAACCAGAAAATGTAAGTGAAAAGGCTTTAAACTCAGAGCTAATGTTAGCTGGTTAGCTAGCAGCACCGTTGATTATTTAACGCTAATAAAGAAAGCTCACAAACATGTAGCAGCTGTTTTTACTCATACTATTTAGCTCTTGACTCTTTGTAAAAATATTCTGTTTTGTAGGACGCATTTTACTGCTGAATGAATATGAATATTGGTATTTTTATCCGTACTGTGTCCCAGTATTTAAAATGTTTTTGTTGCATTTGTAGTTAGCATCTGTCAAGATTTAATTCTCAGCTTAACATCCAGTATCTGACATACACAGATGCATATGTGTAGTCGTCGGACAGTTTAACCCTTACACCTCCGTGCAGGAGTGTAGAAAACGTGGTCTCTTTATGAGCAGAGCAGTTAGTGGAGCAGCTGAGTGTCGGACAGCAGAGGCCTGTGGTTGGTTGGTCGGACTGTGGCAGCTCTGAGGTGTGAATGTGTGGTGTGAATACAAAGCAGGGGGACTGCTGGGAGAGAGCGTGCACGCTCAGTCAGAACTCCACAGATGAATAATGAATTCACAGAGAGAGAGACATAGAGTTGGGATACCAGCTCCATGTATTTTGGTTGTACCAGCTGCTGTGGCAGGATGACCAGAGTGTAAATGTGGGTTTGGAGTCAGGGGAGAGAATGTACAATTTACTGCAGTCAGCACTGAAACTGCTGCAGCTCTGCACACACACACACACACACACACACACACACACTTTACATACACACATACTTGCATGTGAGCTCATGCGCACACTGACACATACACAAGTAAACTCACAATACACTGAGACAAACACACTCAAACACACACGTACACAAGAAGGCCCACAATCCCATTATCTCGCTTTCTCTCTGTGAGGACTCCCAATGACACAAAACATCCCCTCGCCCCTCAGCCATGATGTTCACATTAACCTAAACCATTAACTTTAACCCTAAAAGCAGGCAAAACATCTGCACTTTCCATGTAAGGACTGCCCAATATGTCTTCACATGTCAGCATTTTCCAGAAATATCTTGTATAAATATCTATATTTCTATCTATCTATAATATATAATAAACATAATGCCACCTACGCTTGTCACCAACATAATGAGGAAACGTCCGGCAAGAATCTGGCAAAATGTTCTCTGACAACGTATTGCATTTGTTTTCCTAAATACCATCTCATAGCAAAATGTTTTTATGGTTATATTTCACACACTCACAACACTTGGGTAAGGTTAGGGACAGGTCTCACTTTAATATTGAAACTATTAAATATTGAAAAAGTCTAACTTGAAAGAAAAGACACAGTGTGTTTACTTTACTAATGTTCGACTGAAACCACAATCTTTCCCTAACCTGAACCAAATCACCTTTGTTTCCTGAACCTGAACACACACCAACCCTGGTCTCTGGCGTCAAAGTCCTGCACTTTGTACGCCCGACATCTAGCGGTACATTAAGTGTAGCCCTTTCTTCACAACAAATAAAGAAAATGTTGCCGGGGAATGTACTCCAAGCAGCAATTACATTTCCCACAAAACATAACTGGCAAAACAAATTAGTAGTGCATAAACGGAGTTTCTAGTAGACAGCGTTGGAACAAAATGTTATCACTTTCCACAAGCATCCTTTGAAGAAGCTGTGCAAAAATGTCCTTTTGGAACAAGAACCAGCCTCTACTGTATGTCATCATTCCATGAGAAAAAGTGAGGACCTGATAAAATGTCTTTACTCTGCACAACTGTCCTTTGACAAAATGAGGACAGACCAAAACATCTTCACTTTAAAGACAAACAAGTGCAAGAGTCATCACACACACCACACACACACGCAGCCCCGAGCTCTGCAGTCTCATGTGTCAAATTTCACTTAGAAAGTGAAAAGAGTGTTCGTTCACACAGAAACACGTCATTTCACTGTCCAGCAGTCCCCCTACCATGATACAGGCTCTCACCCTGAGAGAGAGAGCCAGAGAGAGCCAGAGAGAGCCAGAGAGAGACAGAGAGGGACAGAGAGAGGGACAGAGAGAGAGACAGAGAGAGGGACAGAGAGAGAGACAGAGAGAGACAGAGAGAGACAGAGAGAGAGACAGAGAGAGAGACAGAGAGAGAGAGAGAGAGCCAGAGAGAGAGACAGAGAGAGAGACAGAGAGAGAGACAGAGAGAGCCAGAGAGAGAGAGCCAGAGAGAGCCAGAGAGAGCCAGAGAGAGAGACAGAGAGAGACAGAGAGAGAGACAGAGAGAGAGACAGAGAGAGCCAGAGAGAGAGACAGAGAGAGACAGAGAGAGAGACAGAGAGAGAGACAGAGAGAGACAGAGAGAGAGTTGGACGCCCACCCAGCAGCACCACACCTCGTTTGATCCGTCAGCATTGTGGTGAAACAGAAAAATCACTGGATGGTTGGATGGATGGAGGAAGCAGTGACACTGGGGACACACAGAGTCAGGGGTGGCCTTTAAATATGACATAAGCTCAGAAATGATTGTGCTGCATTTTGCACGTGTTTTTCAATAGATTCTTCACCTGCTTCTGAATCAAGCAGCAGCTGGTTTGATGGTATGGAGCAGAGAGAGAGCGCGGGACTGATAGCCGACCTTTCCTGAAGGACACGGCGGGGTCTGGAGGGCTGGTCAGATGAGTGGAAGCTGGTCTGGAGCCGGTCTCCTTCACTCTCTGATCTCTGACCCTTTCTGTCCACCTCATACTGTAGATTGGTACCTCAAAACTACAAATGTAAACCTGCTGGTGGCACTGGAGGAAAAGTCAGAGGATCACCAAAGTCAGTAGGATTCATCCTCTGTGGAGCATGAATGTCTGTACAAAATTTCATGGCAATTCATTTAGTAGTTTTGAGATATTTCAGTCTGACTGACCAGATGCCCTGCAACGCTAGAGCTGCTAGCGTGGCTAAAAGTGAACACGGTCACGGTTCGAATATATCAGAAATGTTTTGGTCTCGAAAACACAGAATCATTGTGGAAAAGTGGAACGCTTTTTTTCTGGATCTGGAACTCTTTTAGAGTCACTTTAACATGTCTATCTATCCATATATCTATATATTATAGTATTGAACTACTGCTCAATTTGAAAATTTTGATTATTACTGATTATAAATGTTAAATGAGAAAAATAATAAAGTTCTCAGCACTGAAGATACATTTCCCGAAATGGCTCATACATGCAACAAAACACAAGGCTGTAACCTTTAATTCATGCTTCAAAATTAAGCTTTTGTGTGAAAAAAATGACTTTGACACGTTCCTTTGACATTGTGTAAAACCAAGGTGGTCAAAATGTTTAGATGTTTTGTCAGAAGGACAGGAAGTCCAAACAGTTTTCTCTGACACTGAATGCCTTCTGTACCAGTGAATGCTCTTCAGACATTGAGTACAAGGTTTCACATTACACTTTGTGGAGCAAAAGAGCACTTAGATTTGCATGTAATGTGAGGAAAAAACAATTTTATTTTCCTGCAATGGTCACACAACACAGTACAATACAGTAAACAGAAAAAAACCAGAAAGCTGAAACAAAACATTGGGATATAAAGTTACAGTGCTGAGAATCATGAGACATCCTGTCGCTCCTGTCTGTTTGGCCACAGACTCTCATCGACCTCACACCTAATGTTCTCCTTTGCATGTAACAGGGGGAGAATTATCTCGTATGCTGCAACCGTCCTCTGCACACTTCTGCTGTTATGTCATCACAACAGCAGCAAGCAAGACATTTGATTTTGTGGTCGATGATTATTTACTTTACACCTTCGTCAAGCTCCAAAAATGTGTTTTACAATACCCACAGTCATGACGCCTGTATGCTAACTGGACTGTAGGGGCCACTGGTTGATCTGAGATATGAGAAACTCATAAGTGAAGTTCGACTTTCACCTGACAACAAATTTATCAGTTTAGCAGATTTTACAACCGTTCAATATCAGTACAATTCATGAAACATGGGCTCAGCAGATTTTGACAGTTAGATGGATTATTCTGCATGTGATGACTTAAACAATGAAAGAATTCCAACATATTTTTGAGAGTAAAACTCACATATTGACATATACAACAAATAATTGTTCAAATTGTAGACAGTTGTACCTAAATGTGAGAAACTTTCTCACTTTCAGCTGCATTTATTGTAAAAAATAAATCAATTTCGTTAGAATTGTTATTTTCTATATCTTGTATTCGTGTGCCCCTCAAATGTTTAATTCATTTTTATATGTGCTATCTTATAAAAAAAAAAACACACACATACACAGTCAAATCTACATGCCTTCAGTCCAAAAATTGAATTAAATGCATTTTCAATCACTGCACATATCACATCCTACAGCTCCAGAGAGAGAGAGAGAGGGGGAGAGAGAGAGACTTATAAAAAATGAAGAGAGGACGATATAGATAATGAGAAACTCTGAAACTGAAGTCAGAGAAACTCTGAGACAGACAGAATGAGAGATGAGGAGGGAGAGAGAGAGGCCAGATTAGCAAAGCATATCTCCAGACCAACATAATTACCCATCATCCTCCTCTGTAATATTTCTCTTATCGTCGGGCTCTTTGGAGAGAAGAGGTTCAGAAACTTTGGAAACTGATCTGCACCTCTTATTTCTCTCTTCTCTGCTCCCCGGCTCTCATTGCAGCAGGTCAGGAGAGCAGAGAGAGGATGAAAGAAGAGCAGAGACCACTTGAAAAGGAAAAGGGAAGCAGAGTGAAGGTGAGCAAGGGATTAGAGGAGGAGAGAGGAGGGATGGATGTGAACAGGAGACAGATAAAAAGGACAAGAAGAGAGCAACGAGGAGAAGTTAAGGCCAAATGTGATTGTGTTAATCATTCATGTTACTAAAGAATGCAGCAGCTAAAGAAATGTGAGCGTATATACCAGAGCTCAGGTTGTTATATTGGCTTCCTGTAAATTTTAGAATTGATTTTAACACTCATTTTTAAAGGCTCACAAGTGTGTCTTGAAACAGCAGTCAGGTGTCCATATGAACAGTGAAAGAGGTTTTCCTCACTGTAATCATTGGTGATGGAGGCCAAAATCCACAGTGTGTCCACACAGTCATTTAAAAGTAGATGTGAAGCTTATATGAGGCTTCAGCAGTCTGAGTTAGTCATATCAAGTGGATATCTGCCACATTTACAGTCTTTTTAGCATCAAATTCCCTCTTTGTGTTTCCTCAGACAGTGTTTCCCTGTTGAGCTGCGGTGGAAGTATAGTAACAAAAAGAGGGACTTTGGCACTAAAAAGACTGTAACGTTGAAAGATATCTACTTGATTTGACTCATTTGGACACTGAAGCTTCATATTAGCTTCAGATAAACTTTTAAATCCATGGTTGCACAGAAGGAGGACTGTGGATTTTGTCCCCCATCACTTCCATTGTAAGTGCATTATGAAGGGATCTTCTAAAGGTCAGTATGAACAGGAGGAATGATTACAGCAAGAAAAACAGGTTTCACTCTTCATTTGGGCTCCTGACTCTTGTTTTAAGACAGACTTGAAAATTGTGAACCTTTAAGGGCCTACATGGTCTTGCTCTGACATGCTTGTCAGCTATGAACCATTTAGGCCCCTCAGGTCATCTGGAACAGGCCGTCTGGTTATTCTCAGGATCTCCTCGAAAACAGGTGAAGCTGCTTTTAGCTTTTATGGATGGAGACACAGAGAAAAGAGACAAAGTAAAGGTAAGAAAATGCAAGAGACATAAATGCAGAGAACAGATATTCAGAGTGGATGTTAGTTACAGTGAAATATGGGATAGAAATATCTAGAAATGTTGGCAGAGATCCGTTTTGATATTTTTCATATTCCGTGTTTTCTGTTTCAATTTTTCTGAATTCTGTGTTTTACGATTTAAGCACATTTTGTCATCAGACAGAGTGTCTAATCATGTGGTGCATGAATAAAGTTTCAATAATTCAATAAGAAAATATTCCTAATTTAATGAATTTCAATGAATTTGATCTAACACAACGTTTTTTGTGCTTCAATACAGTGCTAGTATACAGTATTTTAGTATACAGTAAAATAAAGTCTTTCACATCTGAGTTTGGCATTATAAATTAAAAAAAAAAAAAACATCCCATCCTTTTGCAAAATTTACAGAATAGTTGTTCTCCTGGCTCATAGCAGTCGTTTGGAAATTGCTCTGCTCTAAATTTAGCCGTTAGTGTCAAATTGCTCAGTTTTTTGGATGACTTAGTTGTCTCAGAGGACCTCTTCGACATGACTGTGTGTGTGTGTGTGTGTGTGTGTGTGTGTGTGTGCCCTCAGTGAAACATACACAGACAGCAGGACAGAAGCTGCAGCAGCGTGCCACCAAAACACGATATCTCAGCATAGTTTTTTTCTGTTTCATCGGCTAAGGTGCTGTGACAAAAAACACTTATAATTGTAGGGAAACCCAGATTTTTATAAATTGCATCTGCATTTTGGCAAATTACATGATATTCCACGTTTTACAGTCGATTCTATGGTTATTATCAAATCCCATGATTCCATCTGTGTCACAGAAATCTCACCATAACATGAACAAATCTTCTCCTTGTCATGTCTCCACATTATCTCCAAATGTTTAGGAGTGTCGGTGATATTGTGCAGACACATTGGACACACGGAAAAGAAAGTAAAACTGAACTCACCATGCATACATGCACTAATCTACTCTTGTGTTCTCTCATTCAAAAGCACGGGGTTACCGGGGGCAACAAAACCAAGAAGTCCTCAAATTAAATGACAATATACATTGTTGGTTTGTTAACTTGTGGTTAACCAATGTGTTAAAGTCTTGTGTTAAAAATTGATGTTTTGCTGACAAGCTCATCCAAACCGACCTCCTCCCTGTGCAGACTTTGCTGCTCTATAAAAACATCAGCTGACTTCCTCCTTGTGTGCGGCGGGGGGGGGGGGGGCATGGAGAGAAAGGGGTAAGGGGGTAAGGAGAGAGGGAGGAACAGGAGGAAAGAGGAGGATATGCATTAAGGCATGCAAGGGGTGAACGTAGGGAAATGAAAGAAAAAAGAGAGATACAAAATGGATGAGGTTACAGTGTTACAGCTGTAGCAGTTAGTGTTTTCCATTATTCATAAGGTGGTTGAGTTAGATTGAGGTTTTCATCAGCACCGATTCAAGTCAAGTGGTTTTTAAGTTGTTTCCTTGGGCACCCACATCTCCAAAAAATTTTTTATTTCAAAATGCAGAACATGCGTCTTTTTTTCTTCTTCTTTACAGGCTGGGTGAGACTTTATTACACCAGATTTCCAAATACACATGGCTGCTCCAAAATTGCATCCTCCATCCTCTATGTAAATGGATAGAGAACATATTCAATGAGTTTTACTTTCCATGCCAGAGATAATTTGAATTTGTCAGAGTAGGTGGAAGTGCCAAATGATGTAAATTAAAATTCCAGTGGTTCCCCACCTCCTCCTCAATTTTTTATGTCAGCAGCTGTTCTGTTGTGGGCCAAACTAACAGGGAAACCAGATGAACCACATGCTGAAGCCACTATCTTACCATCCTTTTACTGCTGCTTCTCTCATTTTTACTGCTCTTTTCCCATCATACCAGCACATAGGTATAGGTTTTAATGCTTTTTTACATCTATATACAACATTCTTATGGTTTAAATATTCTGAACACACAAAGTAATTATTTACCTTCTGTTTCTGGTGTCCTGATTGTCTGTGGGGAAAATATTTTGCAGGTTGCAGAGAATTTGTTTTGTTGCACTGTCAGACACTTGACAAAAATGTGAATCCAGACCAGTCATAATGTGGTTAAAACATTTTTTTATATATATCTGTGGTCCATTATTTAAACAGACAGTTTGTGACAACTAAAGGACAGAAAGTTAGTAGTTATGCTACATGCTATTAGCTTACCAAGAACTTAGCAGAGATTCACCTGCTTACAAATCTAGCAAACACAATCTGTGCTTATGCCCAGCTCATCCTACTGTAGTTAGTCTTTTATGCATTGGAGGCATCTTTCTGGCCACCTGAAGAATATAAAGGTGGTGTCAGGATGTCAGAGAGTCATACATCATTCCCCACCATCTCTGCTTTCCTGCATCCTGCCTGTTATGACCCCTGCCTTCCTTTTGGACTCCAGCTCTTCAGCCTGATCTCCTTTTGGACAAATTCGCTTCATCAAATGTTCTATTTTATCTGTCTGGTCTGAGTGTCATGTCATGTAATGACAGCTGACTGTCGTTACAGAGAAATATGCAGACAAGAACAGGACTTAACTTAACACTACTCAGCTGTTTAAAAAGGCAACGGAGCCGGCACCACAGAGGGCAAGATCGTGGCTAAATAAAAAATTACTGCGAACTGCCGTACATCCTGTCCCAGAGGCTGCAGAGGAACCCGTTACCCAGATGACGATATCATGATATCGTCATCCATGCAGCCACATCCTTGTATGCATGATGGTATCGTACACAGTATGTGAGGCTGTATGTGGATGATGGTCTCCCACCAGTTGACATCTAACTCCCCTTATCTTGGAAACTAAATCCAGTCAAGAAAATCATCATCATCCTTCGACCCATGACACCAAGAAAATGAAAACATGCTCCTCAGCACAGCAGCACCACGTCTCGGCCTCGACCATGTTTAGGCAAACTGGAAACTCTCATTTCAAATTTGATTTGGACATTTTTTTCCATTACAGATTAAGTTAAAGTTGAAGCTCAAGTTGTAGCTTTTTCTTATCTCATGTGTGATTACATTGGTTGCCAGTGACTTCACTTGCCGTGTATTTCAAACATTTATTATTATGCAGTTGCAGTGTGTTCGATCATGCTTACAGGAACATATACTGCTCACTGATGCATTATATCAGCACTCATAAAACATTCAACTTAAACTAAATTATAAGTACAAGCATCTCATAAATGTTAATGACTTGTTATCTATCAGAGAATATATATTAGAGTCAGTGCTAACTAAAGTGAAATGCATAATGGATCATAAATAAACCATGTGTCATTATAAGACACGTCTCAGCATTAAGTCAAATGATATGCTCAGGATGTGAGCAAAATAAATAGTGTTTCATGGTCTACTTTAGATAAAGTGCTGTGTTGAGTGACAACTTTTATAGTTATTAGTGCATAGTACATACAAAATGTAAGATAATTATGACAGATATGTGATAATTGTATAATAGTGTTGTATAGATAACATTTAACATAAATTGTGCTACAAAGGCCAGATTTTTTTTTTATTTTCAGCCTCAACCGACACTGACTCAATTTATCAGATATCACAAACTTCTGGAGACACAAAAGACTTTATATTACTTTTTTTACAAATATCCAGTACTCCTCAACACCTGGAAACACACGCTGACCTATAAAAAAGGTGGTTTTCCCCTTTAATGTCTACATAGGAGAGCAACAGATGAGGGGAAAATAGGAACAATATGAGTCAAAGGTGTGCAGCCAGACCCAGGACACTGTGGTTATTTTGCAAAGGAGAAGAGAAGCTATCTCTAACTAACTCGTACCACTCCGGGATTCAAACTAGTGTCCTTTCAGTTACAAGCCCACTTCTGTAACATCTGGGCTGCTATCTCCCCGCTGTCAGTGTCTGCAGGGAACAGGGGAGATGTCAACATCATATCGTAGCTGGTGGCTTCATACAAAATTAGAATTCCCCTGTCAGAAAACATCAGATGTTGTTCCAGAGTAATTTGGGAGGCCATTTAAATTTTCTGGCTGTCTTTAAGGCATTTCTGATTCATTAGATAGTTTACTGAACAGCACCACAGAAAAGATAAACAGAGAGGAGATGACAGGCTACAAAGGTCACGAGTCCAATGAGACGAGATACGTATGCAACCTGAAAGCTTGATTGCCTGATAAAGAGACTGTTGTTTGTAATTCTGCATTCATATATTTTTCAGCAGAGTCCCATATGCAAACTTTTTTCCCTCCTTTTATGCTTCTATTCTGCTCGTATCATGCAGCCTTAATGCAGGTTGATTAAATTTCCATTCAAATTGTACTCTGTCCTCCCTAACCACAACACTGGTCGCTGCACTTCCCATACATGCATAATAGTTCATTTTTGTCCATAATTCATGTGTTTGCTTATTGTATTGAGGTTTTCATGAACACAGATACTTGAATGAAGCAGTTGTTAAATTTTTAAGCCCAGGGCTCAAACTGAATAAAATCATTCTCACTCCGTCAGCCAGATTCAATAGAATATTGTTATGTTGTCATGTTCCAACTCGACAGAAAACAGACTCCTGGTGCATTTCAGGGGCCCATTGTTTAGGAAACACTGCGTTGGCCTAAATGTTCCTCAACTTAACCATATGACTAACTAGATTATTCTGCTGGCATCTGCGATGTTATGCTACATTTTGGTAAAAAGACATTATAAAGCTTTGTGAGACCGTCCTCCCAAAAGAAACTGAAGCATCAGTCGTTTCAGCGAATGCCTGAAAATGACGTTTACATTCAAGTGAGCGAGACCGAAGTGGCCGAAGAATTATGACTCCTGTCCGTTTTGTGTTTACTGCTGCTTATGACCAAAAACATAAATCATCATGAAACATAATGCAGCACCATGTTTTAATCTAAAATGAAAAATGAGCTTTAGTCATCAGTTAAAATGCTTTCAAAAAACTATGTAACAAAATAATGTAAGCTCAAAGGTCCACTTACTAGCTTTCAACCACATCTCATCATGAGTGGAGCTGCTTCATGTGATTACACCTGAGCCATTTAATGACAAAGATTTGGAGATGTGGTTAAAAGATTTAAAAAGTTTGCAAGAAGACCAGCAAGCTTTTATTAATATATTCATACAATCATCCTCTTGTGGTTGTGTGAATAACCGACGTCTTCTCTCTGAGGGTGAAAGGTAGCGTGAAGTTGTAAAAAACTCTTAACAAAGAGAACATTTTGGATGGTGCGGTGTGCAAAACACGTCACATCAACACTGTTGATTGTGGCTCATGTCCCGTTTTCTGCTAACGGTCAAAATCAGTTTCTTTTAATCATGAAGGAAATCTTTTCTGAACATTAACCAAGTACTTCCAGCTGCTCAAACTTAACCAAACCTTAACCTTAGAGGTGGCAGATCAGGAAACATTCATATGAGTCATTTTTGGGTCTTATTTTTCACATTAGTACAGATGGTTCACCATAATAAGCAGCATGCACACACAATATATTAGTAAAGCTGATGTTTGGCTTTTTTAATAAAGAAGGGAGGGAAACTTGTTTGCATTCAGACCATCTGCTTGAGATGATTTCTCAGAGGGCAACTGATGAGATTGAAGTTACTTTATCACTTGTTAGACAAATTAAACATTTGGTGAAGTGCAGAACTTTTTATTAAATACTACCCTAATACCAAAATGACTTGAACTTAGTTCATTAGGAAAAAGAAAGGAACAATAATTACATTACAGTGAATCAGTTACTGAATGTTTTCATTTCCTGGTGAGTATTTGCTTGTGTCTGTGTTTGGTATATTTTTTTGGTAATGATGATTAAACTATTGTTAAGTTTCTTATAATAACTGGAGTGACTGTAGTAGTTGTTGAGTAAGTTTTGCCTCCTGAGATGAAAAAGGGAAAAATCTGGATTCAGATTTGTCAAATATGTTTTTTGTTCATTAACCCTCACCTTCAGTGAAGTCCCAGTGAAAATTGACCATCTATATTCTTAATTTGTTTGGAATTATCAGCTGATTTGGTTTTTTATTTGGACAGAAAAAATGTGGCTCATGTACCAGCAGCCACTCTCACAGCCTATTATCAGCCTCCAACAGCAGACCAGTGGTTTTCAATCCTGTATCATTATACCTAAAGATTATAGAGGCTTTATTTCAACCAAACACAGCAGGGGGTCATTTCCCTGTTCAGTTGTTCATTTTATGCTGCAGTGTTTTTATGAAATTAAAATTCTGCATTCTCCTGGTTCGTACTGGCACATTATTTCAGAAGGTTTAACACAGTTCAGGAAATCATCAGCAACAAGAAATTTTCCCATATGGGGTCTCCAGGATTAAACCTGATCAAACCGCGGGTGTGTGTTTTGTATGTGTTTTGTGTGTGTGTGTGTGTGTGTGTGTGTTGTAGGTATTTGTGTGTGTGTGGGGGGGGGGGGGGGGATTGACATCCTGCAGCCTTTCCTCATATTTTCAATCCACCGCATCAATCTATCAAGTCTAATCTATGCATTTGTTGTGACATGTGTGCATGTGGGTCAGAGATTATGTGTGTGTGTGTGTGTGTGTGTGTGTGTGTGTGTGTGTGTGTGTGTGTGTGTGTGTGTGGACTAGGTATTCCTCATGTTGTGAGGATGAGCCTCCTTTATGGGGACAAAAAGCAAGTTCCCTTAATTTAAATCATTAATTTTAGGGTGAAGACTTGGTTTAAAGTTAAGGTCAAGGTTGGGATAAGTCTCCAGGAAATGAATGTAAGTCAATGTAAAGTCCTCTGAATTGATGGAAACACGACTGTGTCTTTGTGTCTGTGTGTGTACGTGTGTGTTTTGTGCGTGTGTGTGCGTGTGTGTGTGTGTGCGTGCGTGTGTGTGTGTCATGGTGGAGGGCTCTCAATATTTCCCATCCTTCCGTCTATTACCAAGTCACAATTTATCCATCATGACTATTCATTTGTCTTCCGCCGCTGTGTCTGGTCACGCTCCCTCAGGTTAACAGTATTGGTGTTTGACTGAAAGATGCAAAGCACGTTTCCACTTACACAGTGTTACAATATTCAACATTCAGCCCACGTCTGCGCTCCCCTGACGCTGCTAATTCTAATTCACGGCCGCACTGGTAACAGCAGCCACCCCTCATGCCACTTAAACCCTTTCCTTTCTTACCCCTTTCCTACTTTTCTACACTTCTCTCATTCCTCCTTCCATTCTCATGTCACTCACCATATACAACATACAGGAACTAAGATGTAAAAATGATTTTAGTGTTTTTTTTTTCTATTAAGTTGTCCCAGCTCTTCCTGCATTGTGACTAAAAACATGGCATAATGCCCTCGCTCTGTTATTTACAAGTTAAAACCCATTCATATCTGCATTTCATAACTCAAAAAATGAAAAGTGCTACATCTGTGATGTGCTGATCAGTTAAAAGTATCACATAAATAATTTACAATGAACTAAAAACTAAAGATGAACAGGAGGGAATCTGTTGTTGCTTATGCTGGATTTCAATAGATAATACTTTACTTTTTTTTCTTTCTGAAAGCCAACTCCAAAACACCTCTTTAAATATATGCTGACCAACACCAACATATTACTGCTGCAATTCATATTTAATAATATCCCCACAATGTGTATGTGCACATCATACACAACTATAGTGCATTTGTGAAAAATAATTCCAAGTGGATGTGATGCTCATGTATGATCTTGCAATCTTCATTAAAAGCAAGAGTCTTTATTTTCAAATGATCACCTATGTGTCATTGTCTGAGATTGTTAATACAAGCAAATACAGTAGAAGAATCTTCAGGCAGATGTCAGACTTGATTAGTCATTTACTAATGCTGTAATAACCCCCTCCAGCAGAACTCTCCATGGTGCTGAAAAGCTGTTTTTATTGATGGCTAGTAACCGATTTATAAAGCATTAATACTAATTATGTATTAACTGTTAATAAAGTCATTAGTCACAGCTTGTAAACCCTGTATAACATGTGCTGTATTATAAACTGGTACCGATCACACTGACATGTTTTTAAAAAGAGAGCGAGAGAAAAGAAATGGAAGGCGGTGAGAACAGCACAGTTGCAGTATTGAAAAGTGAAAAAGGTGTTCAGCGTGTGTGAAAGAAAGTCAGTATATAAGCTGCTCCTTGATGAGAAAAAAAGAAATACTGAGGGGAAGGTGGAAAAGAGTGCCACTGTGTAAATGTAAAGAGTGATGGAGGGTCCTCTTAGTACCTGAGCAGCAGAAGATGTTAAGAAAAAGCAGTAAAAGCAGGGTGTCACATTTTCTGACAAGTAATCTCACTGCAAATGTGTATTTATGTATACAAAAACTAATGTTCTGGTATGTAATCTGTATATTTCCAAATTAAATGTGGAGGCAGTCAGGCACTACTTTGACATAAAAGTAACTGGAAGCATGTCAATTTACTCAACTGAATTTATTTATACTTAACTTCATTTTTGAAACGTGTACACTCTTTTCATGGGAGCAAAGGCCGTGAGACACATGAAGAAACAACCAGCACACTGCTCTAAACCAAAACCAAATAACTGTACAGTAACTGATCCAAACTTTAATTCAAATAAAGGTTTCAGAGGAAATTTATTTTCCAATTTCATGATACACTACAATGATTACACAACAAACTTTTCATAGGATATGACACTGACCCTTCTGTGTTGCTGGCATTGTCCATGAAGCATCGTCATTACCAAATAAGGTAATATTTCATGTTTTATATGTTATATGGGTTATGCATGAACATATTCTGTTAGTCAAGACCTCTTGGAACTGGAAACCATTATAAAACTACAATAACAGGAATCCAATTAGGCTTATCTTTGGGATTTGGGAGGAGCAGTGCTACGTAAAAAGCACCAGCATATGAAAATACATTATATTTATTTAACAATGTTTATAGCTGCGGAATCACAGACCCAAAACAGAACTAATACCTCATTTTCTGTACATGTCATCAATTTCATGTTATCAGCCATTCTCATCTGCAGTATCCATCTAGACAACAGATGTGGGCAATGTGGGGAAAAAAAAGCAAAGTCTATATCAAAGTCTTCAGTCAGCAGGAGCTCATAACAGGAAGACACTGATAAATGGATTGGTATGATTAAAGGATGGATAGATAGATAGATAGATAGATAGATAGATAGACAGATAGGCTGTATGGGTGTGTCTTTTTGTTCGAACCCCTCGCGCAGCCTCGCGTGCACACTGCACAGTGCACCCCCCCCCCCCCCCCCCCCCCTCACTCCACCTCGTGCCAGTCAGCCTTGTGCGCCACAGCCGCCTCCAACCAGCAAGAAGCACGCGCACTGGGATCTGTGGCTGAATTTCAAACTTTAACCCTCTGTTAAAAAAAAGCCCCAGTATCAGCTGACACTGACAGAAAGGATCCGACGTAGAGGGACGCAGCAGAGGAATTAATCGGACAAAGGAGGACATTTGACCGAAATGTGACGTTCCGGAGCCTTGACGAGAATTACACTCTCCAATGCTGGGGTGATTTTTTTTTCCTCTAAAAATAGGCGACTTTGGGTATGCACGTCCTGCTGCAGGTCTGCAAGCCTCTACTAATGAGAACCGAGATGTTAGCTTTGTGAAAGTAGGCTAGAGCTTCAGTCTTTGCCAAAAGATTGTTCATTTCCCTCAAAACTGCATTTCCACCCCAGAAAGGTGTTGTCGGAGCTCGTCGGCTGTCAGTTGTGTGATTTATTATTGCTGGACACCGCCCGGACCAGGCTTAAGGCTACGGGATCGGGATTGCATCCTCTCTCGTTTGTGTGAGGGAAGAACAAGGCAGCCAGCTTCCAGCCCTGCAGGCTGACAGATGGAAACCGCGCACATTACCGGAATGTTTTGGGACTGAAATGATTTTGTTTGTTAAATAGGCCCTACCTGGAGGAATAGCTGCATGCTTTTTGGAAACAGACCGGCCGTTCACTGCCCCAAACGGCTTCTTGGATAAGTGAAAAGGTTATTTGCACTCAAGGACACCCTCTGTGTTGGTGGGTGTAGTTTCTTATAGTAGGTATTCGGGGTTTGAACCACAGACCAGAGCTGCGCACGGATCTCTGCCGGGCTTGAGATGAACGTTAATGGAATTAAAGCTATTCCGCCTCCCAATATCACTTTTCTCTGCTTCGTGTCGCTTTGGATATCTCTCTGAGGACTGTGCACGGATGGCACGAGCTCTTAGGCTTCCATTACTTTAAATATGTTATTGGAGTAACGTTAATTGGGAGGCGAATGGGAGGCTAATAGGAGTTCTTCAGCACCCATATGACCCCCCCATCCACCCACCCACCCTTCTGGTTTGAGGATCTATGTTTACGTGAGTGCTTCTCGTGGCTTTGCACGGTGAGACCACCGGCACCTGGATTCGCGCTTCGCCCCTTTTTTCTTCTGCTTGACTGCGCGCACGTCTGTTCCGGTAATTCCGCTTCTGCCGCTGCCGCTGCCGCTGCCTCTGTCCGGTCCCACACATACACACACAGCCGTTTATTCAGCCTCAGAAAACTACCAAGATAGCCTCTCTCTCCGCGTGTGGACGGGAACGGAGTCGCGCAGGAGAGGAGAGAGCAGGAGTTGGGATAAGCTGCTGAGCCTGATCGTCCTTTTTAAAAGCCTTTATTGTGATTTAACTCATCCATTAGTGGAAGGATCAGGAGAGCAAGAAGACGGGATTCTGGAGAAAAGAGACAAGACGGGAGGAGTGGAGCTGGAGATCGATGAAGGTAAGGCTGATTGATCGGCTCTTAATAATGCAGGGTGTGTGAGATGGCGGAGGATGCTCGGTGGGACCGAGCACTGCTATGCAGTTGGATTTTTTCTACCACGGGGATGCCAGCCTCAACGCGGTGCCAACAATAGTTTGTTCTTAGTGGCCAGGCAATGAATCATCGCTGTAATCTGATTAGGCTCTGCCATAACCTCGCTCTGTGTGTCTCTTTTTGCGCCTGTGTTGGCACCGTTACTGGACTCTGCCATTCTCTCAGGCTACAGACAATGTATTTGGAGCTCTCCAAAATCGAGCGCACCGGCGCTCGCGCTGTTGACAGTGTTCTCTCTGGTGGTTCCGGTGAAAGGCTAATTGTTATTTTGGCGTCTCACTTGTGTGCTGCGATGCATTGGCCAGGCTGGCAGCCCCGCCGTCCCTGTATGGGAATGTGTGCGTGCATGCCCATTTGTGTGTGTGTGTGCGTGCGTGTATGTTGGGCTTGTGCGCGCGCACGCATGGGTGCATCCGTTCTCGCGCGCGTGTGTGGGAGCGCAGTAATAGAACCCATTTTGGGGGAGATTTCTCTCTCGCTTTCTCTCTCTATCTGTCTCACTCTCTGTTTCTAAAGCTGCCTCATCATGCCGCTCCAGTTGACTGGCATTACAGCCACATCTATTATGCAGGAGGCTAGGAGATGAGAATACAGGAGGGGAGGAGAGGTGAGGAGAAGTGGGGAGAGATGGGAGGAGAAGGAGACGTGGAGAAAAGGATAGGGCAGAGAAATAGAGCTGAGGATCACAGAGTAAGGGAAGAGTGAAGGGAGGAAAGATGGTAGAAGTGAGTAGAGGGAGCAGCAGAGGACAAGGGAGAGAGGGGAGGGAAGGACCAGGGAGTGTGAAACTAGGGAAACAGAAAAAGACAAGGGCAGAGGAGTGGAGATCCAAATGGGGAGAGAGGATGACAGAGAGGAGAGGGTGAGGTGAGGAAAGATGGTAGGAGATAGAAGCAGTAGAGGAGAGGGGAGGGCCGGGGAAGGAGGAGAGAGGAGGGTGAGGAGAGTGGAGGAGAGGCAATATGGGCAAAAGTAACATTATTATTAGAAATTAACCAAAACGTTACATAATCTCAGCAGATATATGAAGCATTTTAAATTCTGTAGCATCACTTAGAAAGAAAAAGGTGCATATGTAAATGAAATGGATTTAAATGAATCAGTCTGCTCTGAGAGAAACTGTAATTGGTAACTCATTGTGCAGGCAGAGCAGTAACCAGTAATAAACATGTAGTTAAATCATGCTGAATTATGTTATTTATAAGACTGACCAGACTGTTTGTCCATAATACAGGACAGAAAACAACAGAACAGGACAGCCTATAAGGACCCTGGGAGTGTTTAGGAACCAGTGACAGCTCCACACCGAGAGAGATGCTGTTCCAAAGAAAGATCTGAAAGAGCCGTCCAAAAATATCCCCACAGACATCTGAACAGGCTGTTTGTCGTTCATGGATAGATTCAAATAAGTTGACTGGGATTCAGAACAAAGGCGGTTTGAGTCACAGGGAGAGTGTAACTCAGCACAATGGTTAGGACCTGACATGGTTGTGATACCATTGAATTAACCAATGTGGTTTTTAGAACCATGGAGAGCTCCCACATGGCTATAGTGTGACAGTGAGTCCCCACATGGTCAGCACTATGGACAGCTCCAACATAGTTGCTTGTCATTCCTGGATACATTCAAACATGTTGACTGGAATTCAGGACTACGAGGAGCTCCTAAGGGGAAATCTGATTCTCAGCTGTGGACCTCAGAAAGATTAGCAACTGCTATGGCACAATCTAAACAAAAAAAGACAAGTAATCAGTGTAATGGAGACAGACCTCAGTGATGAGATCTCATGTGGCTTCTGAGCCATGGCCATGAACATTATAGTGCCACAATCACCTTGATGGTTTCAGAACCATGGGGAGCTCCAGTGCTACAGTTAACACCTACATGCTTTCAGCCCCATGGACAGCTCCAACATGGTTCCAACATAAACACTTGTTATTCTTGAATAGATCCAAACATGATGACTGGAGTCCAGGACCATGGATAGCTCCCTAGATGCATTCCAATTCCATGGAAAAGTGTAGAAACTGACCTCAGTGATGAGGTCATTATAGTGCCACCGTCACCTCTAGATGGTTTCAGAACCATGGATAGTTTCAACATGGTATCAGTGCCATAGGAAGCTCCTACATTATTTCTGCACCACAGAGAACACTGATGTAGTTTATTCAGAACCTTAAAGAGCCTCAATAACACATACTGCAGTTTATGGTGCCACAGTGAGCTCCTACATGGTTTCAGCACCATGGGAAGCTCCAACATAGCTGCGACAAAGCAGAACGGAACCGGAATTCAGTGCTGAGGTCTGTCATAGGCTTCAGGACCGTGGAGAGCTCCAACGCACCTGGATACTGACTGAACTACAGAGTCATAAGCAAATCCATGAAGTCAAATGTTGAGTGCTATATGAGCATTGGTGCTTTCAGAGCCACTGGCAGATCTGCATAAACTGTAACTCTAATAAGACTTTATATCTTTTAAATTAATTTTGCTGTATGATAATCACTCTAGGTTATAATGTTAGGGTAATTATGTCGGTGCCAGTTCCATAATTACCAGACAAATGCAGAGGAAGCAAGAGGTCTGAATTCCATCCTAAAGAGTCAGCGGTTGTGTTTGCACTCACTACATTAACCTACTGCCCTGCCAGCTCATTTCATCTCATGTTTTAGGAAACTGCAGATAATGTTTTGCACATAAAGGATCCAGGTGTGAACCCCATGTTGGCAACATGACTCTGAATTCCTACCACCTTCTGTTTTGCAGCTGAGTCTGATCCCTGACCTCCCTCTGGAAGGAGGGTTAACTGAGTAGAGAATATCTTTAGTAGGATCAATAAAATATATAACTAGTATTCAGTTAATGGATGCTTCCCTATAAACTGTAATCTATTTTTAGAACCAAGAGTAGGCATCTAAGTGCTTTTGAACCCCCATAATAATACAAGTCTCTTCTATTTAGCGTAATTGCCTGGTACTGTCATATTAGTCAGTCTTATCCTCCTTCTTCTTCTTGCTTTAAAAATTTATAATATACATATTTTGATGTATGGATAATTCATTTGATAGTTACCGTTGCAGAAGTGTGGGTTCCAATTTGTTTGCTGCCTTTTTATATCTGAATGTGTACGTCACAAGCAATGACAATGGTTAAATGTGACCTTTGCTACTACTATTCAATTAAATGTCTACATTTCTGTGCATGTCTAAAACAATCTGTGATGATTGCAGGAAGCAGATTCTCGCTTATGATGCAAAATTAAAGATCAGTGTTCAGTCCCACTAGACAGAATGAAGGCTGTTGGGTATGTAAGCACTGTGCTGAGATGGTTTCAGTGTCGAAGAGAGTGCTTTTGAAGTTGCACTGGGTTCAGCACCTTGGAGAGAGCTGCACAGGCTGGGAGGGCTTCAAGGAAATGTCAATAGAAAGTTTTATTAGCTAGTATTTAGGTCAGTGTTAGATTTCTACTGGATAGTTCAAAAGGTTGTATTTTTGTTTAAATATTGTATACAGTTTTGATTATTTTTGTAAAACTTCCAAATCCCAGTGTGGGCCATGAATTTAGTGTGAATGTGTTTTATATATTATGTTATTATGATACATCCTGAGGCTTGGGGGGTAGATAAACAGTCATATAGACTGTTTGGGAGAATATAAGGTGAGAGAGACATAAAGCTGGTGTAGGAGAAAGACAGACAGGCAAGCAGATGGACAGACAGACAGGTAGTCAGACACAGTCAGAGGGACAGACAGACAGATATTGCACACTCTTACTCACACAGTAAACAAAAGACAGACTGGCTAATAAAAGCAACAGACAGGCAGGGAGGCAGACAAAAAGCCAGACAGGCAAAAGAACAGTTAGCCAGGTGGTAAGCCATCCAGTGTCATGCTTGAGTGTGATAATACAGTGAAATGTGTTAATGTGACTGGACTGATGTGTTGTTTTGTGGCGACTATTATCATATGGAGAGCATTACAATGTGCTTCACATCCCATTAGCAGAGAGAGAGAGACAGAGAGACAGAGAGAGAGAGAGCACATCCCCACCTCCACACTTACTCTTAGCACGCTAGTCTGATGTGTTTTCCACCGTCTTCTACCTATGACACATTGGTCTTTTCTGTGCTGCACGTAAAAGGGAAAACAGCAGCCAACAAAACATGTTTTTTATTAAATGTTCTTCAAAACACGTCTCAAACACAAGTTGAAAATATGATTTGCAACAAAGGCTTTGGATACAAAAATCAGGGAGTTGCATCTATTTAGGTCTGCAACTAATGATTATTTTCATGATTGATTAATCTTTTGATTGTATTTTTTTGATAATGTTAAATATATTATATACTAAATACTAAAATAGTCAATCTGTAGATTGACTAACCATTGAATTATTACTAATTATTTCAGTACCACATCTGTTTCCATCAAATTTAACACTTAAGTGTAAAACTGAATTACTTCAGGAGGTGTGAGAGGGAAGGCATATTGAAAGGAGACATATGAGAAAGACAAGATGCTCAGTGTTCAATGCTCAGAGGACCATGAACTTCTGCATTTGTTAACTCAGTAAAGGTCATAGTTAAGGTTTCCTGTGCATGGCCTCATTGTGGAAAAGTGAGACTGCTAAATACTGACAAATTGAAAAGTCAAATCAAAGGATTTTAACTGTAAGTCAAAAGAAAGAATCAGGCCTGTTGTATTTGGTGTCTGCTCTGGGGGTTCTCTGTGTTTCAGACCTTGAAATTATTACAGACTATATTTTATTGGCAGCCACAATGTCTGGTAATTCAACTGGCACTTTGGCCACCGTCCAGCATGTCTATGATTAAACCTCTTTGTTCTTAAACCTGCTTGGCAGCTTAGAAACAAAACTGGCTGAATCACTTCTAATTTCCTTTGAGCTTTGCTCTGTCGAAAAAAGAAAAAGTTATTTTCCTGCTCAGCAAATTAGGTTGTGTTTTGATCTTTGTAAGCTGCCGTGCAGAAATGTTTATTTTCTTTTCCTTACAACTTTAAATGTAATGCAAGCAGTTTGTTTTATTGAGTTTTAAACCAGCTTTAATTCAAGAAGCAGCGCTTGTAACCTGCAAAGGATTGTTACGTAACATCACCCCCACTCCAGTGACAGATAATCAGGTAAGAGGCCGTCACAAATCTAGATCTAAATCTAGATCATAATGTGTGATTTACATTCCAGTGGAAATTCTGCATCCTGTCTGGTTAAAGAATTAATCTGTGGCTTAATCTCTCAACTAGAGCTATACCCCCAATCCCTCCATCTATTCACCCATCTGTTTCTCCACCCATCTGTCCATCCAACCAGACAGCACTCCTGTCTTGTCTGCACTGTAGTTTTCTTTCATTTTCTTTCTTTCCAGAGATTCTCTGATTGGTTTGGGGGGAGATTTGTTGCAGACTGCAGGTGTATTGTTTTCTACTAAAGACATCAGATTCAAATGAAATGCTACGGCCACTATCTGTACTTCAGCCCCCAGGAGCTTCTTCTTATCAGCAGATTTCATTTCCTTTTTGCTCTCACTTGCTTCGGACACATCACATGAGGTGTTTTCTTTGTTTTATTCATTCAGCAGTGGTGTGCTAACACAGCAAGAACACTATCACCACCGCCACCACCACTGGAGAAAATAGGAACTTAAAATTACTGTAATTTAGTGAAATTTCCCCCTAAAGCACAGAGAGCTGTGGTGTATATTTATCTTAATTCCTTCTCGTTTTAGAATAGATGTCCTTAATATAAAGCGGTTTAGTGTTTTACTTACTGTAAGTTCAGACTTCATGGTTCTATTGTGATAAACTATCACACTCTTTTTACAGCTGGATTAAAAACAGCTGTTAAGTTATTGTTTTCCTGTCTGATCTGATTGGTTGCTATTAGTTTCTGGTTTTACCAAGTGTTGTAATAACCACAAGCACCCACCCATACAAGCCACAAATACTGCAATAGAGTGTTAATTTATCTCTTCTCCTCCTCATTTTCACCTCTCCTTTTCATGTTTTGTCTCCAGTTTATTTTTATAAATTCTTTTCTCAAAAGCTGGTTATGAAAAAGGCTTTTGTAAATAGACCACAAAAGTGTGACCTACATTTCAGCCCAAATAAGGGATTTCAGTTCCTTTGCTCTTTATTCAGACTAATAGTGAAATTAACAGAGTGGGGTAAAATGATCCCATCTGTGTCCAAACCCAGTATACATGTTTTTTTTTCAAGGTGTTTTAATGTGGATTTCTTTATTTGTTGAGGCAGATGAGAGAAACAATTGAGTCAGTTGGAAAAAAAAAAATCTCATGCTAGCAATTAGCAATTTAGCATGTGATGCTGATGTCTCTGTTTGTTGCAGCACAGAGAGACGACTCAGCACCTCAGCACCAGGAATTATAAGTCAGTTGATTTAAAATTAATATTTTTTAGTAATTGATTAATCATTTTTGACATTTTCATAGATTAAACATCTCTACTGTTCTTCCTGCCGGATGCTAGCACCATGTAAGTTTCACGGTGCGTTAGTATTATGAAAAGTTGCAGAAATATGGATGTAAATATGTAATATCGACTATCGGTCTCTCCGATCATTGTAGTTATTTGCAAATGGAAGTCGCGTTGTAAAAGTCATCTGGTTGTAATGCACTGCTGTGTACACAACCAACACATGAAAAAATAATGTATCTGTACTTTCAAACTGTTAATTTTGACAAGAATTATTAATTTAGTTTTAGTCATAGATGCTTGCTGGTAATTGTAGTTGGTTTAAAGTCACATTTTAGTCTTTTTTTGTTTTGTTTTAGTCAGGATTTATTCAGTGGAACTCTTTAGTCTAATTTTAGGCAATGTTTCATGACACAGTAATGGATTTTGCTGAAGGATATTTCTCCTGGCTGTAAAAATTCCATTGAGAAGTAAGCACACCTGAAACTATGTGTTTAGTCATCTAGGCTGAGAAAGTGTTACTGACTTACTGTAGGCTTAATTCTTTCTTATATCATATAAAAGGAATGCCTAGAGTTTGTTAGAAAAAGTGCAAGATAATCATATTTCCTTCACTTGGACTTTTTTTATTTTATTTTTTTATTAGGGCATCAAAACACCCATTAAACTTAACTGCATGCCCATTTTAATTCAGTTTTTGTTATTAGGGCATCAAAACACTCATCAAACACCCATTAAACTGTGTGCAAAACCTGTTTGTTTTCCCAATTTACAATAACCCTACTTCAAAAATAGAAAGTACATAAAACAGTACAAAAAAGACAAACTAATTACAGTTAAATTGCTCCTTCTCCTTTCCCGTTAAGTGGTCGATTATGTGGTTAGGGGGGGGGTTGCATGAATTAATAAGAAAATGCACAAATTAATAAGAAGTTGAGGACGGCGTGTGTGCTTGTGAGAGAGAGAGAGTGTGTGTGTGTGTGTGTGTGTGTGTGTGTGTGTGTGTGTGTGTGTGTGTGTGTGCAAGCGTGCGTCGGTGTCAAAAGTGGCGGTTATATGCGGGGGGGATGCCGACACGGCGGGGCAGATAGATGATTGGTTAAAAAGGAAAACAACCAATGCTAACCAGCTATGTCATTTCGTCTTACTCATCTACTCATTTTTGTTGTCAATATTTTCATTTACGTTGTCGTTAGAATTTGGTCATGAAATAAAAGAGACAGGGATGTGGTAGGAACAAGGTATTTATTTTAACGTGAGGAAAAGGGAATGCGGGTCTGGGGAAGCTTGGACTTGTGGGGGGAAAGCAGAGACGGGACTGCGGGGAACAGGAGACAGGGTTAGACCAGGAAAACAGGCAACAACAAGATAACAGGATAAATGCAGCAGAAATGGCTTGAAGCAGTCGACTGACTCAGCAGAGGCTAAGAGCTGACATTGTGGATCTGGCAGGGCTGGGTACAGGTCTTGATATGGAAAGGGTTGCAGCTGGTGGGGCTCTGCTCTGACTCCAGCACACCTGTCTCCACTCACACAATCACACACACACACACATGGGGACAGAGAGGGAGAGAGCCACTGGGGAAGCAGCAACAGGTAGGGAGACGCAGGACTGAGGCAGGAATCGTGACACAAACTAAATCAGACGCGATCGGGGAGCCCACCGGAACATCAGTGACACTTCAGTGCCTTTAACAGTTTGGCAAATAAATCTGTCTCGTCTTTCCTCTGTGCTTTAGTGACTTCCTTTGTGTAAAACGACAAACCAGATTCCCTCACAGGTCCGTAAGGATCCACATTGAATTGAATTAAAAGCTCAGAGCAGATAACGCTCAAGTGTAACAAGGGTGTAGTTTTCTTTTCTCCATCTTGCCACCGCAGCGAGTCTTCACGTGTGATCTGACAGCCGAGGGATTAATGAGAAAATGGTAAAAAGTGTCAAGTTTAAATTGAATATGATCAGGCACGGTGCAGACCCCCCGAGAACTGACAGTGTGAGGACACATGACAAGCACAACTCCTGTGTAAATTCAATATGGATGTCAGCATGCTAATCTCAGCAGGACAGTGATCTAATGATCGTCACATCTTGCTCTGTCTTTCTGTCTCCAAGCCACTGTCGATCACTCTCACTCCTCCCATCTCTCTCTCTTTATCTCTCTTTTCCTCTGCCCTTCCTGCCCATTCTCCCTCTTTTTCTCTTTGTTGCTTGACTTATTCCTCTGTCTGTCTCTCTCTCTCTCTCTCTCTGTGTCTCTTTTTCAAGTTGAAGGTCACATCTGACAGCTCTCTGATGGATGGCGCAGTATGATTTAAGAGAACTGAACACAATAACTGTGTGTTGTGGGTGCACATGCTCAGAGTGAGACATCATATTAAAACTGGTGAGAAAAAAACAGACTGCGTGTGTGTGTGTGTGTGTGTGTGTGTGGTTGTATCTTGAGTCCTCTCCAGCACCTATAATCAGAATAAGGTCAAATGAAATAATATTAATTGACTAAAAGTACAGAAAAGTAATTTCTAACATTTTTTTAATAGATTTAGCAAAAACATGCTCTGGTTTCACCTTCTCTAATATGAGGATTTTCTCTTCTCTCTGGTTTATATGATTGTGAACTGGATGTCTGTTGGTTTTGGACTGCTGGTCGGACAAAACAAGTCATTCAAAGACCTCACCTCAGTCTCTGGGAACTACTGATGAATATTTTTTAATATTTTCTGGCCCTTTTATTGACCGGACAATGAATTGATCAATTAAAAACAGCCAGAATAAGCAGCCCTAAAACAACAGTTAATCCCATGTGTTTTATCTCTGATGATGTGATGTTAAGGTGCGTTTCATTTACCTCTTAATGCAGCCCTGTTTGTCTGTCATGTGGTGTTAAAGCTCTGCTGCTGCCAGCCCGCTTCTCTCATCTCCTGAATAAATGTGAAGCCACCCAAAGGTCAAAGGTGTGTGTGTGTGTGTGTGTGTGTGTGTGTGTGTGTGTGTGTGTGTGTGTGTGTGTGTGTGTGTGTGTGTTGTATGCGTGTGTGTGTGTGTGTGTGTGTGTGTGTGAGAGACAGACAGATGGAGGTTGCTGTAAGGTGAAGCCGCTGTAGATTTACCCTCCATTTCACTGTCCATCAAACACAGTATGAGCACATACACACATCAGAGATGTTCGTGCTTGAAGATGCAAGTCAAAATCAAGTCTGTAGTCTTCATAACAGTCAAGAATAATAAAAAAAGTTAAGTATTTTCAGCTCTTTACCTTATTTTTACTTTTCAATGAAAACCTATAATTCCTGTACATCACAAGGAGAAGCGACTAAACCGTTTGCTCAATCAAAGAAGCTTGAAGCCGCTTTGTTGGCTATAATCACATCCTCTCACTTTGTACATGTGGGCAGTTCTTTGAATTTCATCCATGTATGTGGAGGCACAATTGTGATGCAGTTTAAGCACTAAAATTCAAAATAAACCAAATGAGCAAATCAGTGAAAAGAACAACAACTAACGCAGATGTTTTAAATAAAATGTTACTTTACTTAACAGATCCTGACAACAACTTAAACATTATCTCTTGAAATAGCACATAGCTGCATAACGTATGACACAATATCTCAATTTGTTAAACTCTAAATTTAACAGATCTCATATTGAATCTTTTAATCTTGTCTGTGTTTTTTATTAGCAAAGAGTGACGACATTCAGTTGGTCATTTAGTTAAATGTCAAACATGTCATCTTAATTTCAATCTATGGGTTTGAGATCTTACATATTACTTTATTTACATTTGTTATCTTACATTGTTTAAATCTTAAACTCAGTAGGTTCAGTAAGGAAGATCAAGAGGATATGGACTCAATAACAAGGTTTCAGACCTTTTTTCATCCTTCTCCTGTTCACAATCTCTCCTCTCCTCTCCTATCCTCTCTTCTCTTCTCCTCTCCTCTCCTATTCTCTCTTCTCTTCTCCTCTCCTCTCTTCTCCTCTCTTCTCCTCTCTTCTCCTCTCCTCCCTCACAGAGCCCAGCAGGTGTTAAATAACAGGCCTGATAGCGACCTAAAAATACCCCCAGAGACATTCTCTCTCTGTCTCTGTCTGTCTCCCTCCTATCTCTCCTTCCTTCTCATTCTCCTCTCTTCCTGCTCCTACATCCACCTTTCCTCTTGTATCCCTCCCTCTCTTGTGTCTTCCTCTCACTCATCCCCCTCTCTTCAGCCTCAGCGTAAACACAGTCTGTGATTCAGCTCTGCTGCAGTTCAGCCCTCCTGCTGAGGCAGAAAATGGGAGCTTGGTTTTATTTCCGAATGCACAACTCGCCGGGGTTACCACAAAGTATAGGATGGAGGGATATCAAAGGAAGGATGGAGGGAGGGAGAGAAAGAAAAGCAGAATTAAAGACAGAAAGAGAGAGGATAGATGGCAGCCAATTACGTGGCTCAGCTTAGTGTGAACAGTGGGACAGGGTGCTGTCAGCTGAGAGATAAAAATAGACAATATCTGTTGGGATATGTGTGTGTGTGTGTGTGTGTGTGTGTGTGTTGGGGGGTGGGGGGGGGTTCTGTATTTGTACTCTCTGTTTATCTGTGTTTGTGAGTTTCCAGGCACATCTGTATGTGTGTGTGCGACATGTAATGATTTGCATTTTTTTAAAATGCTATTGAATTAAAGGTGTCGAGTTTGTGGGTTTATTAATGTGTGTGTGTGTGTGTGTGTGTGTGTGTGTGTGTGTATCCTGGCAGTACAGTGCAGCGAGGTGTCAGGGAGTAAACATCACTCGTTTAATTGACTGAGCTTTCACTTCCTTGTTAGGATGATTTGAAAAACACACACACAACTTCAGTCTGTAGGGGCCGTTGTGTGTGTTGTGTGCGAGTGTGTGTGACAGATCGAGCCTTTCCGTTAGATCTACCCATGACCAATTATACAATTACCTCTGATGTGGAAAGAGAATTTGAAGATGGACCTGTGTGTGTGTGTGTGTGTGTGTCACAAACAAACAAGAGGAGAGCCATTTTGCACTCACACACACAAAAACACACTTACAGACACTCTCTTTCTCTCACACACACACACAGAGTCTGTGAGCTGAATGTCATGTTTGATGTAATGAGTTTCATGGGTGAGTGTCTCCATGTAAGGCCGGGTCATTAAATGGTAATGGTGAGATGAGAGCTAATCTGTCACACGCTGACAGCGGTGATAGATAGAAGGAGGGAGAACAAGAGAGAGAGAGAGAAAACAGAGGGAAGAGAGGAGGGAAGAGGAAGAGAGATGACAGGAGTGTAAAGGAAAAGGAGAGCGAGAGGGAGGAGGGAGAGATGAAAGAGAAGGAGAGGCAAGGAGAGAGAGCAAGGGATTTGAGAGGAGGAGGCAGAAGAGAAAGGTAGAAAGGCAGAGAGATTACATTTCAAACTCTTCAGCTCAAAATATAAACACATCAGAAAAATATATTTTACAGAATTGGCTGACAAAATACTAAAATTCTGTGGATACAGCTGTGAAGAAGATAAATATTTTTCCTGTTGAGTGAAAAATAGAGAAACATCCTTACCTGGCTGCCATCAGCTCAGAGAGACTCCTGGAAACTCCTGTATGTATGTGAATGTGACTCTAATCTCAATATATGTGATTATATGTAAATTATTATGCTCCTACATTCATAAGCAGTGTATGAGGCAGGACTGTCTGTGAGAGGGTCAAGCTAGCTAGAACGTGCAGGGCTGGAAAATGATAAATCCGATAGTTTACTATCATGTATGTATCAGAAAATCTACAAATCTTCACATTTGAGAAGCTGCAACAAGCAGATGTTTGTCATTTTTGCTAAAAACGATTATTCAATTATCAAAATAGTTACTGATTAATCAGTGAATCACTAATTGTTGCAACTCTAGTGCGTAGCCAGCAACTGAACAGACTTATCACTACGCTGATCAACAAAAAAAGACACAATTCCTGCAAAATTTTTAAATATCAAAACAGTACTAGTTAGCTGCATTTTAGCTGTTAGCTGCAAATTAGGTGTTTGCTAATCTATAGACAGGAAGAGACTGTTGCACTAACCTGCAGATAGAAAAAAAGATGCTACTAAGCGTGTAGATAACTTCATTCCTTGGTACATTAATACTTTATTCTCTGTGCTGATGTGACACTATATTTTAGCTCATGTAATTGCTTTTTAAGACCTTTTTTTTAGAATACTTGTCTTTATTTCAGCGGTCTGCTGTGAAGTCCTGATGACAGATGGTATTGTGGACTGTGCTCAGTGCAGGTCAGCGTCGTCTCCCCGGTGACTGACATACGACAGTCCTGCAGACATGTTGAGCCGTCTGTTTCAGGGGGCTGGTTTGCTCATGCAGCTTGATGCTTCATGAAAATCGTGAGGTGTCTTACTGAGATAGGACTGCCACTAATGATTATCTTCATTATTATTTCATTCTTTAATTACGTTTTTGATTAAATCATTAGTTTGTACAATGTCAGAAAATAGTGGAAAGTATTTTAAGTAACAATGATGTTGGGGCTGCAAATAACACTTATTTTCATTGTCAATTAAGTTATTAGTAAACTGATAAACTTAATAGTTTATTCTATAAAATATAAAAAAATAAACAGATCAGTCGATACCACAAATTTTCATCTTCCAGCCTCTCAAATGTAAGAATTTGTTGTTTTTCTTTATCATATGTGACACTAAATTGAATATATTTTGGTTTTGCACTGTTTGTCAGACAAAACAAGCAAACTGAAGACATCACTGTGGCCTCTGAGAAATTGAGATATTGTGCAACTTTTTTGCATTTTTTTTGCATTTTTTTTGCATTTTTTTTGCAATTTTTTAACATTGCGCTGAATAAATGGTTATCAATTAATCAAAAAAATAATTGCAGGCCTAAAAAGATAGATAAAAAATACCTGTCACATGTTCCCAGAGTCCAAGATGATGTCTTCAAATGTTTGTTTGTTTGTTTGTTTTTAAACAAATTCAATTAAATACACTATAAACCAGAGTTAAATAGCAAATCTTCTCATAGAAAACTCCATATGTACTGGTGACATAATATTTCTAAATTATCTCAAACTGCACTGAAATTTCTTGTGACTTCAGCCGACACTGTTACCAACATATGTGCAATTAGCTAATGGTGGCCCAGCTTTAATTCTTTTACGGTATAAAAAAAAACCTCTAAGAACTCCTTGAATTATCTAAACAATGTATAATCCTGAAACATTTAACAAGGTTGTTTGATGAAAAGCTGCCATTTTGAGGATACGTGGCTTTCATTCGACAGTGATGAATATTTATTGTGCAGATGAAATAGAAGCCTTTGTTCTCTGTGCGCTGGAGCTCAGAAGCTAGCAGAGTACACTACCATCGGTTCAATTCCCCCGGAGGCCGTCATAAAGTGTATGCACTCAAGAAACTGCGAGGTGATGAAAGTGTCCATTAAACACTATATGAATACCTCCTATATTATGTGTCATTACGCAGTTTCAAAGGAGAGAGTTTGAGGTCTTTAACGGGTGTTTTAGGCTTATTTAGTCACACACAGTTGACCAAATGACATATCTCACGTCATCTGTAACTGTCGCTCAGTGGTGAATGTCCATATTTTCACTGCAGTGGGAAAATGGAAGGCTGTATTTGCATGACAGTGTGTCTTTATGGCTCTGCTGAGGACGAGGGTAGAGAGGTTTAATGGCACTCATCATAATGCCGTCTTTAATCATTCATGATTCACCTTTCTCTACACATTACTGAATATTTTAAAGCCCACTTTTATAGTTTAACTCATCTGTCAAGAGGCCCGGCTGTAGGTACAATAGAAGGTGGATGGATATGATTTAAAATGTTCCGTATCAGTGCAAATACGATAAATGAGTTTCTGTATCAGTACCAGACAATCAATACTTTTTTTCAATATTATACTTTGACGAATATTATCATGTTTTTTTTACAAAATCCCTCCCTGTGACCTAAACTTCTTAAATGCAAATTTATAATTAATGTCAGGAAACATTTGATCAAAGAACAAATACACAATCTGACAAAGTGCTTAATGCCAACTTTTCGTACTTGACATTTTCGATACTCAGTGCTATGGACACATTTTTTCGTCAGTTCTCCAAAAGTATTGAAGTTCAAAACCATCCTAATCTCTTTAAACATCTTTTGTGGTAGAAACATAGTCAAGAATCTCTTCACCTCTGAACTCAACTCATCCGAATAGTCGGCTTTCAATAGCTTTAAACAGGGTTCTCTGAGCTGTTTTACCTTTGTTTGGTAAATGTGTCCTTGTTCTCGTTTTTTTCTCTCTTGCAGCTGCATAAAAAAAGGGATTGATGGATAAAATATATGCATGTACTTTATTGACCATGTAAGGGAATTCTATACCGTATGAATGCACTGACCATGTAAAGGATTCTTTCCATAGCCTGACCTCTATATGACCCTCTCTGAATAGGTGCCTCTTGTCATGAACATAAGAAACATAAGAAGGGGTAAATTTGGAATCGTGAAACATGTCTGTAGAGGGATGTAGAGAGGAGTTTAAGAACTATATAAAAATGAACCGTGTACTTCAGAATATTCAGAGACTGTATTCAACATACTGTTCTGCTTCTGACTTACTTTGATTTAGTATTTTGGAGGTTTTATGTATCATACTGTTCTTCAGACGCTAAAACTTACCCAGAGTGGTTAGAAAATGTCCAAATAGACTGTAGATGTATACTAATTTACCTCGATTCAAAACCTAACTGACCTACAGTACAACAGCCTCAGTGACTTTTCTTTTAACTTGACTTTTTAGGTGGTCAGAAAAAATAAATCATAAATGGATAGATTCTTGAAATTCCTTCAAAAGGGGATAAAATAGTAATAAACCTTCGATTAGCATAAAAGGCAGTTATAAGGAAATGTGTTGTCATTTTTGGCCGTAGTTCTCATGAGCACACTTGTTGACCTTTGCCCAAATATTTGTCTGTTATAACAAAGGAAAGATCTCACTTATATCACTGTGCATTCGCTCATTATCTGTTCAATAGAAGGTTTTGGATGAGTGAGCTGTTTTGTCTGTCCATTATAAATAAGAGCTGGGGATTTAGAAGTAGCATATTGATCTTAGGATCATTTCCTGTCTTACCTCAGCTTCTCCTCTGTCTCTCCAGCGCAGGTCAGAAGGATTCCCCAGGCACTTTGGAAAGATTTAGGCAGCGTTAAAAAGTATGGAACCGGCATGAGAGAGAAAATTCTGCTTCAGTGGTTTCCAACTTTATTTTTTATCCTATCAGCCTTAATCACTGGTGCATTCTTCAAAGACATTTTATTTTTATTACCAAACCAACTTTTTTGTATTAAAGCTCTGATGGAGATATTATTTCAGTTAATTACATTTAGGTCGTATCCTTTATAACAAGATTTGTTCTCAATTTAACCGATCCATCTTTATTCTGTGGTATAATTACTCACTCCACCCTTAGGGATCAAAAATGAAATTTGTTTTCTTCACTTTTTAAGTTGAATTCTTTAGAAAGTAATTGGCTGGTTGGGTCTGTTAAAGCAGACAAGATGCGCAACCACCCACAAAATTTACCAGGAGGTTATTTCCCATCCACATCACAACCTCAGTGAAGACAGTAGATCACTTTCAGATAAACATTTATTTGTATTTCTGCTTCATTAGAGTCTGCAGACAAGAAGGATAGAAGAGAAGGAGTCTGTGATTTACCTGTGCATTTAGGGGATGAGGACAGTTTAGGTTTAGTTACATCTGTTATATACTTTAATTTGATATTTTTTTCAGTGGCTACTGTATATACTGTTATATGGACAGCTGTACTGACATCTTTTATTTTATATCTGTGGTGATACGCTCAAACCCACAAATCTGACATTACATGCTGTGTGTGAAGCGAACAGAATTTAAAGCATATTCAGCTCCAGAGTGACTGTTTTGGTCAAAAATCTCCTAAAAATTCAAATTGTCCGATCTAGAAATAACCTTGGTTGCACTGTTGCATCTACAAACGTCTGTCTTGCCAGCATGAGAGTTGAAATTTGACTCCTTTGCAGCTATTATTTTTATTTTGATACTATTACTCCCCCTGATCTGATTACCGTATTGATGTAAAGGATGTTGAAGCATACACCGGGAAGACCTATCTATCACCTAGCATTAGCGATGTGCTAATGCAAGCGGTGCCCTGGCTCTTATCCACTCCAACAGAACATCCTGTTGTAAAATGGAAAGTTAGTCTGTGCATCATAAAATACTTTATAGGTAGGCTTTTATGTAATGGTACCATTATTAACATTAAAAAAAAAAAAGCTAGGTAATCATTCAGACTAAAATTAATGCAGTGAAGCTGACGTGTTCAAGTTAACCTCACAGTCTATGATAGACAAGTGACTGAGAAGTGATGTATAGAAGCTGGAAATATTGTCAACAACTCATCCTTAAAACATTTCATATTCCTTAATGTTTGACCCTGAAATGTAAACTTCTGGGAATGTTTCTTTATTTCCATTTCTGCATATCAACTGTTTGTTTTCACCGTGCCACCACTGTGGCTTCTAAAGGAAATCATTGACTTAAACAATGGCTGACAGTGTCATTCCATGTTACGTTTAAGTGTAGTTGTCCACACACAGTATCACGATGCGTCGTGCCATAATAAGCTGGCAGCCTGTTCGTTTATTCCTGTGGTGAAGATTTATAACTGAAGACTTCAAAACTCCAGCAACACTCGTAGCATAAAGAATAACTTTATATTGACCCCTTCAGACTTCTTTCCTTCCTCATGCATCTTGGAAGTAGGTCAAGTTGTGCCGGAGTTGCCTACTCTGCATTTATTTATAACTAACAGACACAGTTTTTGTTAACCTTGCTTTACAAAGGTAGCTCAGTTAGTACAGCGGGTTGCTGTTCATGGGTCCTCCTGTCCACATAACAAAGTGTCCTTGAGCAAAGAACTGAACCCCAGATTGGTTATACAGCTTATCTGCACAAGTGTTTTAAACAAGCAGATGTTATTTTAAAGTAGGCACATTTTAAACATCCTGGTTCATCTTTAACCTAACTGACTGCCAAGTATGCAGTTTTTCAATGAAATTGATATTTTGGTTGGATTCACTTTTGTTTTAATTGTAGAATAATTCATATCATATGGGATGGATGGTAGACCTGGGAAAGCCCCCCATGTTCACAGCTTGGGAGCGTTAATGTCATCAAGATGTTCTGTGATTACAGAGCTGGTCGTGTGAGGATTAAAATACTGTGAACCATCATATCCATTAACTGAGGGTTTATTAACATTGGCTGTGAGGCATCATGTTCATTTGGTTTTCAGGCACTTCTGTCTTATTAGGGGCTAAGTTGTATATTTTGGGACTTTCAGATGAATCCAAGTTTCCAATTATCACTTGGATGTTGACGTGAACGCTATTTACAGGTTAGAAACACAAGTCAGTAATTATGATAACATCTATATGACCTTTGTTAGGGTGTTGGCTAATGTTAGCCAGTCTCACATTCAATGTGCTAACGTTAACCTCTAATGTTACAATATCATTAAGGAATTATTGATAAGGAATCAATACGGAATGACATTTAAATTGGATTATAGATGAAGATTAACAGCACTAGTACAGACTGTGATTGTTGATTTGTTGCTTGATAAAAAGTCTTCCAGGAAGGAAAGTTGTTTGGAGTTTGACTCTTCGTATTGCTGCCATGTTGGACTCATATCGTGTTACTCCATCCTCAGATCTCAGCTAAGAATGGGTGAGTAAAATGTTATCATAACTGATATAAATAATAGATATTACTGCTGTTTTAGTTTAGGGTTATGTTCCTCTTGTGCTTTTGTAATGCTGTTGTTTGATCCCAACAGTGAACACTGGTTAGCATGTGTTTAATGGCCCGAACCCCAAATGCTAAAAAGCCTGAAGTGTGTAGCAGGAGACAATTTTGCTTCAATTGGTTTTCATTAGTCTCGCTGTGAAGAAAAAAGCAATGAGACACCAGATTCAAACCCACAAATCAGACAGTACATGGTATGTCCATGAATCACTGAGCCGGCAGGAAGCTTCAGAGAGCTTTGAGCGTTATTTAAAAGTAAGATTGAAGTGAGCAGGACCTATGACCAGCAGCTAATCCTCCAGCATCTGTTCAGTCCAGCCAGCTGTACGGGAGACGCCCGGCAGCTAGTAGGTTAATAAACCAGAGAGCACTGGGGTCAGTGTGCCAAGCCGGACCAGACCAGTCCAGACCAAACCAGACAATTACCTTTCCAGTTTGGCCCCTGATCCAGCTTTAATGAGACATAGTGGCCTGTTTATCCTCCATCCCCTCCTCTATTTGTGCTCCACCTCTCAACCTCTCCTCCTCATCCTGGCATCATTCTCTCTGTATCCCTCCATCTATTCCTTCATTTGTCTTCTACATCCTCCCTTCCATATCCTCTCCTTTTATCCATCCAACCGAAAAGACAAGGGGGTTGAAATCCTAGTGGCATAGGTGAATTTTTTTCTGCCTCGTTTCTCCCCTCTTTCTATATTCCATTATTTTTATCTCTCTTGCTTTCTCTTTTCCTCTCTCCATCCATTCTATGCGTCTTCCCTATTTCCTTTCTACATGTTCTCATCCTCATCTTTCAACTCCATCTTTCCCTATCGCCTGTCCATCCTGTCCTTCACCTCTGCCCCACCACCTCCATCCATCCCACTGCTATTTTCCTCCGTCCTTCCAAACTTCTTCCGTCCATTCGTCAGTCCTTCATCTCTGTTGCCCTCTGTGCATCTAACCTCTCGCCTCGTTTTTCCTCCTCATCTGTTCTCCTCTATACCTTCACTCATTGATCTCAGTCTTCATCTCTCCATTCATCCTTCACGCTCCCCTGCAACGTCCTCCACCTCACATTTACCCCTTTAACATCTCCCCTCCTCTCCTCCTCATCTCACCCTGACCCCTCCGTCACCTCCTCCGAGCCCCATCTCATCTTTTTCCTCTCCCCCCGCTCTCATCCCGACCTCTCCAATGCAAGCCATAAGTATCATTGCCATGCCATCCTTCTTTTCCTCTCCTCTCATCTCTACTTCACCGCCATCATGATTGTCATCATAGGAGGGGTTAAAGATCCTATCATTGCTCTGGATGCCATCAGCGCACACACACACATATGGAAACATAATAGCACATAAAAGTGCTATTCTCACATGGAGGAAGTTTTGACATGAGGCTAGTTTCTTACCCTGTGTTTGTGTTCATAATCATGTGTGGTAATGACTCTGTGTGCTTGTGTTTGTATAAGCCCATGATGTGTGTTCCTGTGTGTTTGTTGATCCTGGTGTAGTCTCAGTAATAATCCCTTATGCGTTGTGCATGACAGCGTGGGCCAAAATAGCCTGGCTGTTTGGACTGATAGAGTCTATGGCGCTGTCTAGAAATAATTCTCAGACTGTGGAATGAGGCCAGAGCCGGCTGACCCCATTAGAACAACCTTACAACTCATTGTGAAGGGGCCCGCCTCTGATCGACTAGACGCGCTCACCTCTGTCTGACTAATAGCTCCGGACTGGCAGTCTGTCTGTGGAACGGGCCAGATCAGCCTAAAGACAAGAGACAGGGCTGCGGGGACACAAGACTTTAGCATCGTCCACAAGAAAAAAATCATCCTGTGCTGTAAAGAAGGCCACAGTGCAGCTGTGCATTATGTTTGTCTATATGTGTAGTGCAGTGTTCATTTTGGCACGTTTAGGCAGGTGTCAGAGGGTAATAATAATAATTTGTGTTGATGAATTCACTTTCTGCTCTTGAATTATGTCAAATTATTTTAACAGTAGGAACTGAAGTTACAGGTTGTTGTTACTCCGGCCAGTTAAGGAGGAGCACCCAGAGTGTTTGGTGACTACAGTTACAGTAGAGAAAGTTTCAGTCCTGTCCTACTAATAGTCTTTTTCACAATGAAGGTGAAGTGTCCATAAACTTCAGGAAATTGTTTTTGACCAGACTTTAACCACAGAGGTGATGAGAAAATGGTCATATGGGTTGTTCTGGGAGACACTGACAAACAACCTGTTTTCTTTCAAGCTATGAGTGCTTGTTGGTTTTTTGCCAGGTTGTTTGGTTTTTTTGATTGAGTCAAAACCAGAATTTACCCACACTGAGAGTGTATCTGGTCTTAATTTCACATTCTGTTTACAACTCTTTTGGGTCTTGTAGCTGCTCAACCGCTCACCTCGAACTAATGACTCCCTAAGTAGTGCAGACATCAACAGCAGCTTAATCAAGAAAGAAAACATCTAATGAGACAATGCAGGTAAAATCCAACAAGACAAATCTGATTTCATTTGCATTTTTAGTGTATTTTTCAGTAGGGGGGCAGCTGTGGCTCAGGAGGTAGAGCGGGTCGTCCACTAATTGGAAGGTCGGTGGGTCGATCCCCGGCCCCCTGCAGCCCGCATGTCGAAGTGTCATTGGGCAAGATACCGAACTCCAAATTGCTCCCGATGGTGTGTGAGTGTGTGTGTGTGAATGTGTGAGCATAGAAACATTGTGGGACGCTTGGGATAGGAAGCGCTATATCGCAGGTTGCCACCTTACATGGCAGCCTCTGCTATCAGTGTATGAATGTGTGTGTGTGAATGGGTGAATGTTGGCATGTGTTGTAAAGCACTTTGAGTGGTCGATAAGCCTAAAAAGGTGCTATATAAGTGCAGTCCTTTTACCATTTCAACTCAGGTTTTAGTCTTGACTAAAGTGACATTATCATGAAAATCCTGCCTTGAAAGTAACGGAGATTTTATTGTAAAATGCTGAATCTGTCAGAGTATTCAAATGGTGCTTTAGATTAAACAACCTTTCATAAAACAACCTGTATTGAGTAGACAAATCCATCCATCTTACTGCACTCAGTATGCACTGAACATATGTTGAAACACATTCAGTGAATAATAAAAGTCTAACATTAGTCTGAGGCTTTCCAGGAAACTGCTTGCCTCAGAGATTTCACCTTTTCTGAATACATCTCGAGGCTTAAGTCATTCTTTTAAATTAAATAGCAACATTTATCCACAGCTTGATTGGGCCTCAGTGGCTTTTTTGCAGTAATATCTTTGCATTACATTCATACAAATCCACATAGTCACACCAAGGAAGTGAATAAAGACATAACTCTTTGAAATGACATGATGGTGTTTTGGAGCTGTGACAAAAGAGGGTTTATAAAGATTTGAAAAAGAAACAGATGAAAGGTTGAATTTAAACTATAGTTTGTCTAAAGCATGACAGAAGAAGCGTAGTGGGCCATCAGGACATGATATGAGATTAATATATATTCCCATTTACAGACTAGTTTTATACATTATATCATCTTGTGATTTTATTTCATCTTTTAATTAAATTCACATTTCAGCAGCTCTGTCTCTGTCTTGTGCACACATGCATCTACACGTTTTACTGAGTACTACTGATGAACAGTTGGAGTGTGGAGCTCAACATCTCTAATCTGTTGCAGCCTCAGTCAGTTTGAGGTTATGGGTTAACTCAACAATACTGAAGGAGGAAAAGAAGAGCATGAAGTTGTGGTGTTTGGCCAAAAAACACACCATACAAAATACATTTTTACAAAAACTATTTTTTACATTCGACATTCAGTAAATTTTCTACCCCTGAGATGTGAATGGTTGCTGTCCTTTTTCCAATATCCATGTTTAAATCACAAATCTGTTCATCTGTGGACTGTCTGCTTTTTGTGTCTTTAGCCCTCTCAGTTCAGTTTGGTACCTTATTTCATATTTGTATTTAAGCTTTGCAAATGTACTCTTTATTACTTTATATCACATTTTCGTTTAGTCAGTAGTCAGTTTTTCTAAATTTTTAATTGATAGAATTTCATAAGATGTTAGTCCCATTACGGTCATGTAGTTTTCATTTCATTGGTAAGGTGTATATTATGAAAACTTTAGTGACCTTTCATTACGCATCCAGATAGTTTTAGTTGTGGATTTTTTCTAAGGAAATTTAAAAAATGGTCCAAACCCTAATGGTTAAATAATAGCCTACAGTATCCAGGAAGGTTGAATTATTTACACGAGGCCAAGTTAAGAAAACCATTTACAGTACATCCTTCCTGTAAGCCAAGTGATGTCACTAAACATTGCTGGTGTTGGTTTATCTCAGCAATTTATAAATGATCATCTTTGCTTGTTTCAGCTGCGGTAACACTTTTATAAAGCTACAATAGTCCCATGTTTTGCTGTCACTGCATTAAAAATCACTGGGTTACTGGTTTTTCACCGACATGATACTGGGTTAATGTTCCCCAAAAAGCCAAGACAAAGGTTTGTTTTGACCCAGTTTTAGTGTTGTTTTGTTTTTTAAAATTTTACTGTTATTTACCCAAACTAAAGCCTGTTATAATCTGCTCTACTTACATGTTACTGTTTGTTATTGATTGGTTAATTAATAATTTGTTTACACATCATTTTGTACAAGAAACAATACATTTGTGACAGTTTTTAGCTAAAGCTTGTTGTGCATAACAGGGTCAAAATAACAGATTGCTAAAGTTGACCCAGTGTTGTTTTGATGCTGCTATACTGACCCAAACTGGGTAAAATTGTAACCCAGTGATTTTTAGTGTGGTGGGGATCTGAACCCATGACCTTGTGATTGCTGTTACGCACTCATCACTGAGCTGTTGGTAGTCTGTGATAGCTGCTGACTGACTCTATCACAGAGCATTACAGCATATGAATTTATTTCTCTATGTTGGAATACTAAGCATACATCAGTTGGTTATATTTGCATCCAGAGAGAGTGTTATTGTAGCCTGACGCCTTAACGAGAGTAATATAAGCTGATATCAGAAATCATGATGACATTTGTGTACCGTAGCTGTGCCATAAAAATGCTAATTTTGTTTTTTTCTGAGGGTGGAGGAGGTGGCTGGAGGATTAGACAGAGTGCTGCTGATCTTATTAGATAAAACACTGTCATTACACTCATTGCTTTGCGGCCACAGTACTAAACAGGCTTTTCTCTGCACCCAGACTTCACCCATAAAGACACAGATAGACCGGGTTGGTGTAGATCTGACGGGATTACGATGACTCCTGGCCAACGTTTATGGGAAAAATAAGACGTTTAATGGCATTATTATAAAAAAAATTCCAGTCAGAGGCCGTTTCTAAAGCAAAAGATGCGACATTTAGATACTATGAGAGTGAGTTTTGGGTAATGATGTTTTTTCAGTGTTTCGGTGAACAGAAGATAAGTAAGAGCGTGTCTTCGAGGCTGCAGGGCTGAAAAAGTCCTGGTTGTTTGTGGATTAGAAATGCCTTGTTAATCTTATTAGATTCGAGAGTCCAGCAGGGTTTAATTCACTTTCTATTCAATCCAGTCAATAAGTGGATAAGGATTTCTTTTAATGCAACACTAGAAACTGACTTTTCAGGGGGAAAAAAGCTGTTTTCTCATGAATATAAAAGATGAAGAAAGGTGACAACAGATACATAAATGCTCATTAACTCTCTGGATGAAGATTATCAATCAAAAGTATTAGTTTGTTGAAGTCATTTTTCAAGCAAAAGTGCCCAATATTCTCTAGATCCAGCTTCTCAGTTGCAGCAGGATTTGAAGTTTTATATTTTGGGTTTTGGAAATTTGAAGAATGAGACCAAAAGATGAATCAACTAATCAAGTAAAGAATCAGCTGATCGATTGACAGTGAAGTGAATGAGTAGTTGCAGCCATATATCATTGTAAATTTAATGTTTTGAGAAATTTCTGATGGCATTTTCACCATTTTTAAACATTTTGTGGACTAAATTATAAAAAAATTATAAAAAATAAAGAAAATGATCAAAGGAATAACTGAATGCACAGCTGTACAATTATGGTTGTTTTCTTCAAGTGAATTTCTATTGTTGTGCAAATTCTGGTGTTATGAGGTTATTTTGGTGGTTACTGGAGAAAGAAATACTGTTACTGGTCTACTTGTGTGTAATTGTGGTAATTGAAAAATGTTTTGTAGAAATCTAGATAAATCTCCCAGTTTATTCCTTTCCATCAGACTCACGTGGTGACAGATGAACAGTTGAGTAACAGTTTGCTCAGACGAGCAGCGGGAACCACTCAACAACAGCTGCCCCCCCCATCCACTTAATACTGAGGTTGTAGCGGAAGAGACTATCATGGCGTTACCATGGTAAACTTCTGGAACGTCTGACATCATTAAACAAAAGTGTTCTACAAACGCTGCGTTTTCACACTAATGTCACGGTGAACGATGAGAGCAAACGTAACCCTGATTTGACCCTGATGGACAAGATGTGTATACACATGCCCACACTTAACACACACACACACACACACACTTTTTTAAACACTTGACCCCTTACAGGATGAACACAAAACCACCAACACAGGATCAGACACAGAAAATACATATACAGTATACATTAAAGTGAACAAAAGATCTTCACCACACACCCACACACACTCCTCTCTACCCTCTCCTCTGCTATATTACTGTATGCCTTCCTCTCCCTCCATCTATTCTCCCCTCCTCTCTCGTCCCTCTGTCTGACAGTGAAGATGGTTAGTGAAGTGAGAGGAAGAGAAGGCGGTAATAAGAGCCTTCCCTCGACTCGCCGTTCTTCAAGAGGACGAGTAGCTTCGACACACACAAACAGGAGATGAGAGGCGACAAATGCCTCACATGCTTCCAGACGCCTCCTTTCTTCCTTCTTTCTTTTTCTGTCTTCCACTTTATAAGTGTGTGTGTGTGGAGAGAGGAAGTGAAGATGTGTGTGTGTGTGTGTGTGTGTGTTTGATAGCAGCATGCTGACCTTGTTATCCAGTGCAGGTAATTGATAAGGCTTTATGTGTTTATCTAATGGCATTTTAAGCAGAGTGGTCAATCCATCTTCCTAAAGGGAGAAAGAGAGAGGTCACTACCCCTTAACTTTACATATCGTTTTCAAGTCAACATCTGTCATTAACTTTATTTAAAGTACTTTTCCAGAACAAGTTTGTAATTGTTTGGAGTCAAAACAAAGAGAGAGACACAGAGATGTGGTATGAACAATTTAAGAAAATGCATGTGTTTTTAAAAGGAGATTTTTTTGGAGTGGCTAATAACATAGAGTTATGAGTGGTTGCCTGCTAAAGTAATTAGTCTATAATGGAACGATCTGTAAAAGGCATGGAGGGGCATTTAAAAAATCGGAGGTCCTCCAGTTTTAAAATTAAAAGCAGCAGTCGACTGAGTTTGACCTTTCCGGAGTTAATTGTGATATTTTGGCCGTTCTACATTTAAAAGTGAAATGTGCTACTGGATGGTTTGTATTTTTATCTCCAGTGTTGCCCTTTTTCTGCTCCGGGCATCTGAATGCTCTCCAGCAGAACTATATTTGCTTTTAAATGTTGTCTGCTCCACAGGAGCCTTAAATCTCAAAACTCCACTCCAAAATAAACCCCACCGGCACCAGCCGCACCACCTACACTGCACAAATTGACATGCTCAGAGTAAGATTTGTATCTGCTGTTCACTTTCAACACATTTTCTGTAGATACAAATTCTTATATTTTATATCCTGACTGGATTTAAGATGATTCACATGTTTCTGGTTGCTTCAAAGAACCAAAATAAGAGACGTCACACCCAGTATTCTGCTTCAATTACATTTTTGTGTAATACAACTATTAATATATCTAATTTAAATAAACCCACTTACCCTCAAGCACAGTTTATGAATTCAAATTAGTTCAAATGCTATGCAAATATTGATCACTGGGATATTTAAAACCTATATATATTTTAATACGTTTTTACTTTTTCAAGTAAAAAAAAACATTAAATTAGATTAATTGAAATTATAAACTGGTGTATTTACCAATTGCAAATATGTCAAACCTGATTTTTGTAAAACTGTATCACTTAAATGATACATTTTTACAGTGTAATGGGACACATTTGGAAGACTTAAAAAAACTGAGAAGCGTGTGATTTATCTCATAATGCCCGGGTTCCCAGAGCCCCCTCATTACAAAGTAATTATTCCATGAAGCCAGGGGCAAAGTGCTTCAATGGTTTACTTAGAGAAGTGGAGGAATTAGAAAACTGTGGGTTTTTTTTCTTTGGCTTCATGGTCATGTTTAGCAGTTCGTATCTCTGACATGATCTCACTTTAAATAATAATTAAAGGGACACACCTTGTCTCAGACATTTACATGAGCAAATGTTCTGTGTCCATTAGGGTTGTTTGCGGTGAAGGAATTTCCCCTGCGATGATTTAGGGTGGCTTAACAGTGTGGTATGCAGTCATATGCGGTATTAGTGCTTTGTGTGTGTGTGTGTGTGTGTTTGTGTGAAAATCAAGTTAGTCTGACTATGTGTCAGCCGAATGGAGCAGCAGTACCGAGTAACCTATTTACTGCTCTAGCTCATGCACATTTCCTATCTTCTTCTGAAGATAGGAAAAATTGTCAGGTCAATACTAATGGTGTGAATGGAAGGGAAAACAGTAATGAACTAAAGGGTTAAAAACATCGCCATCAGCCTTTACCTTTTAATAATTTCACCTCACCTCAGCTCAGTCAGGTTTAACTCTGGTGGGTTGATTTGTATCCATTAAAGGAATTACACGTCTCTCCTCCCAAGTCTTAAAATGATGAGTAAAGTGCAGAGAACATCAATATGATCCCATCAACAAGACAAGCTTTACAACCATTAGTCAGCTCAGTCTTAACCATACATACTATTACCATAATGTAGTTGTTAAAAGGTGTTTCCTGGCTTTGGTGGCCAAATGATGATCATTTGATGAGGTTTTTAAATAATGAGGCTGTACAGACCTTTTAACACCACACTACTGATACTTCAGCACTATCACAATCAAATTAGATATATTTTCGTCAAGTTCTGGTTGGCTTATAAAATTGTGAAATTGGCAGGTGAATTTGGGGATATCTGGGTCATTGCAGACAATTCATTGCATCTAGATAAATGAAATAGTTTCTTTCAAGAGTCTTGAAGTTAATGATTATTTTGTTTGAAAAAGAAAGAGACCAGTTATTAACTCCACAAAACAATTTTGTACCTACAGATTTATCATACATCAATGGAAACCAGCATATGGAAGTGTGTTAGCTCTCTAATCGGGACCCCAAATCAATGGTCAATGAACATACCTTTATTACACAGTAAGCAGATTAAAGGCCCTTTCACACCCACCTCGTTTGGTCTGGACTTTTGGACTTTTCAGTTTGATCTGAACCAAAATTACAGGTGTGAAACCTCCCCTGGACCACGGTCCGGACCAAACAACTGAATGTTGGTTAGATGAAAAGAAGTGGTCTCAGTCCGGATCAAACTGAACCATGGTTCAGTTCATTTCTAGTGTGAAAACATTTTTTGGATGATTTGGACTTTCAGACCAATTACAAGACGTTCCAGCAGGCTATCATCATGGAATAAGAAAAAGAAAAGAGCCGCGGTAGCACATGGTGAGGAGAGGAGACCAAGTTTTTAATTGAAATATGGTCTGACAACGTTATAGAAAGTCAAATGGAAAAAAACTCATAAAAATCCTGACACTTTCCAGTAATTTTCAGAGAGGATGAGAGAGAGAGAGGATATGAGAGGATGGGAGAGTAATGCCACTAGAAGATAAAGAAACTGTAGTATATATATTGTATAATAATATAATACAATGGCAACAAAATGAAAAAACCTTAAATGGGGAGGTACAGTGTAAGTGTTCATGTTTTTGACTGATCAATAACATTTACTTCCCTGCTCGTCTGCCAGGAGGCAGTACCATCAGTCAGCTGGGTGTTGGTGGAATATCCCATGAAATACTAACTATTACTCACAGGCTGACGCCCTCTCAATCAATAACACGTGCTTTTCTCTTCCGGCTAGCGGTCATGTTCATCTCTTTTTAAACAACTATCAGGGTTAAACAACACCTTAATGTGTTTCCGCATTAGCCTGAGTCCATACTCTGATCTGTTCATATGTTTGAAATGGAGGCGTGGGGGCTAATAAAGCGTTCTCATGTTCAATCAGTCTTTAACAGATAACGTCTCCTGAGTCTTTAACCACGCTGCAGTTGGCTGTTGTCCAGTGGTCATTTAGTCTGTTTGGCTCCCAATATTCAGCTAAACATGCCCTTGAAAACAATGACAATAAAATGTTTCCTTCTAGCCTCAAAGATGCAGGTATTTATTTGTTTTTATTTGACCTTATAAGTAAGCAGGGCAGCCTCTTGACATGAAAACCTCTGTTTTTCAACAGATGGTTGAAATGGTTGAAAAACCAGGATTTCACAGAAGGGAGAGGAATAGAGAAAGGTAGCAAAACATATTGAAAATCATAATTACTTGGTGAAAATTTAAAATCAGAGTTTACACCAAATGACCAAGTGTATGTGGACACTCTTGTCCACATATGTGTACTTTTGGTTCAGTGTAGTACTGCAACGATTAGTCACTCAATCATTTTGATTAATAATTGTATTGGTCACTTTTTAAGCAAATATGCTAAAAATGGCTGGATTTAGCTTCCCAAATGTGATGATTTAATGCTTTTTTTCTTTTTTTTCGTACATGATAGTCAACTGAATCTTTGGGTTTTAGACTGTTGGCTGGACAAAATAAAGACATTTAAAGATGTAACCTTTAACTCTAGGAAATTAGAACAGGCTTTTTCTCATTTTAGAGACAATGATTAATTAATCAAAAAGAAAATAATCAGCGGACTAATCGATAGTTCAGTGGTGTTCTTTTCTGGTTTGGACTGGGCCCCTTGGTTCCAGTGAATGGAAATCTTTATGCCCCAATTTTTATCCCCCAAATGTGTGCCAATTTTTTGTCAACACTTTCCTGTTTGAACATACCAATGTCGCTGTACACAAAGCCGGCAGCATAAAGACATAGTTTTGGTGTTGAAGAGCATGACTGGCCTGCACAGAGCCCCTAATCTCAAACCCATCCTCCTCATCCCAAAACCTTTGGGATGAACTGGAATGTCGGCTGTGACCCTGACCTTATCACCCAGTGTTGGGCCTCTCTAATGCTCCTGTGGCTGAATGGAAGCAAATCCCTGCAGCCAGGTCCCAACATCTGCTGGAAAGCCTGAAATCAGACCAGTGGAGAGTGTTTTAGCAGCAGGTGAGTGATGATGGTTTTGGTATGACTATGACTACTTTTCTGTTTTTCTTACTGCACTCTCACACTGCTAGAAGAGTGCACTAATTGTCTCTCTGTCCTTGTCCCACGGGTAAAATTACTGCTTCAGAAAAGGCGACTGATGGCTTTAGGGTGTGGTCTGTCCATTGATTTATCAGAGAGATGGATGGATCGGTCAGTGATGGCTTCATAAATCAATGGACACACCAAACGATGAGCAAATAGATGGATGGACAAGAAGGAGAGATTGATTGACAGACCCTGGCAAGACCCTGACGAACAAGATTTTCCAATGAACTCTGACAGCTGATTGGTAGCAACATTCATTAGTGTGGGATTGGTTGACATGAAAGAGTGTTTGTAGCTTGTCTAATTGGTTGATAATGTGAGATCAACAGTAAAGTGTAAATTAAGTCATAGGACTAGCAGGACTAATGAGAATGATCACAGAAAATCCTGTGAAGTAGGGCTGCAACTAAAGAAATTTTGGTTATTGATTGATCTATTATTATTTTTGGATCAATTGATCTTTTAACCCATATAAGTCCAAGGTGACCTCTTCGAATTGCTTATTTTGTCCAATCAACAGTCCAAAATCCAAAGAGATTAAATTGACAATGATACAAAACAGAGAAAAGCTGAAACCAGAGAATGTTTGATGTATATACTTGACAATTGACTTAAACAATTCATTGTTGTCGATTTTCAGGTGATCAACTAATCGTTTCAGCTGTCAAGAAAAAGTAAAGGGGCTTCAGTAAAGAGGAAATGGATATAGAGGTACGGACAACAGTGAAGGACAAGATGAGTGATTTTCTTACTCCCAGTTCTCCCTCTGTGTCTTTTTGTTTTACTTCTTTGTCTTTTCTGTGCACGTCCCTGTCTCCTCTTTCTCTCTGTCTTTTTTACAGAAGTAGTCATGTGTTATCTATAGCAGTTCAGATCAGGTTAGAAAGGCCGTCAGGTCCGGAGGCAGCTGAACACCTTCAGCTTTATTTCCTCCTGAAGCTCCTCTGTCTGTCTGTGTTGCAGTATTCGCCAGGGATCGACAGGTTTGAGTCAAAGGATCCATATGCTCTTCAAATGTGAACAAAAAGGTCGGCCCCTCACCAAAATGCAGGACTGGTGCTCACTGCCAAATAGATCGATAAGTCGTCTGCACATTGCCTAACATTAGAGAACAGCTAAACGACATTATTGGAATTTTGTGATGCTGTTTATGGTGTTGAATAATTATAATAATTTTACTCATCACATGGATAGAAGACTTGACTGTGTCTTCTAAACTAGTTATCCTTAACATCCAGTGTGAAAGGTAACCCTGTAATATACATAAACCTTTTATTTCATAATCATCATAGATCACTTTGCATTCAGTTTTGTCTTGAATTTGCTAGGAAAAGTAGTGAAAGAGCAAAATCTTCTGGATTTCAAAACCAGTATGGCTGTTTCTTTATATGTTCTCTTAACAGATTCATCAGTATTAACATCATCCCCACATAATCATACTCATAGTTCTATTCCTTATCATCATCATTAGCAGCAGCACCTTCAGACTTCCTGCCTCTGGTCTCTGTGCTTGATTGTGGTGACCAATCTTTAGTGCTTCAGGCAGACGGAGAAAGAAGGTGCTGAAAACTCAATTTGTTTAATCAATGCGTAGCTTATTTCTGGTCGATACACACATCACTTTCTAATGAATCCAGGACAAAAAAAAAAAAAAAAAACAGCCATTGACTACCAGTAAAGCTTTTACACTCCACTGTCCCAGACACCGTTAAAATGGACTGATGTGAGTCAGTGAAGAGTGGGTGCGAGTGCAGAGACACTTCTCCCACTCACAGACCAATGTCTCCAATTATCAACTGTCCCATATCATGTAATGTGACTCAGCACAGGTGTCAGGCCCTTCAACCAGTCAGCTTATTAGTCAGCTTATGGAGAGTTTTGACTTTCAAAACATCATTCCCCACCATTAGCATACTAAAGCTAAATAGTTCCCCCATGATGAAACAAATGAGAAAAAAACAACAGCATTCAGAAATTGCACATTTGTAAGATTTGTCACCTTATTTTCCTGAAGATTCAATGGACCAGTGTAAGATAAAAGTTAATGCTCTGTACTGGACAGGAGTCTAACAGGAGTCTTTACTGGCTTCAGTCATATCCTGGTTCATTGGCTTTTACTATGAGGCACTAAAACTAACAAAAGGAGAACATCCTTTGGTAAACTAATTAATGATTTAATTCTCTGCTATTAAAAACTGCACCCTTTGCAAAATTGCTAACCTTTGTTAGCAGGTGACACTAGTTATTTAAATTCACCAGCTAGTTACTTTTTAAAAGGGCCCCAAGGAAGGCGGTTGAGTTGTGGGGTCATTTTGGCGTAATGGCCAAAGATGTTGCTTGACCCATCCATCGTCAAAAAAACATCTATATAACCATTAGGTCCAATACACAGTATATTATAAAGCAACCAAGAACCAGTCTAAGATATTAGTGTTCTGCCATGTGAATGGGTCCAACGGTAGGACGTGTATGAGTAAGCACAACAACCTTTTTTGGCAGGATATATAGGTCACCATGTTTGGATTGATCATTCATTGAGTGTTTAAAGTACAGCTGAAGTGCCAGCAGATAACAGAGACTTCTTTAGGAATTTCATCTCTCATCAGAATTGTTGGAGGTTCGCGGGTCAAACCAAATCAGCAATAATTTCACTGAAAACAGTCTATGACAGCCATTGTATCAGCAAAATGGCCGTCCAAGAATGATTATTTCATCATTTGAAGTTGTATGGGAGCAGAGGAGACAAGAAAAATAGGAATCTGGGAGGACGGTAGGTGCTAATGGTGCGAGAGGAAGGAGGAAAATTGGATGTTGGATTGAAGTTGATGAATGGAGAACGCAACAGAACATGGGATTAAGAAAGTGGGCAAGCAGAAAAAGGACACAAATAAATGGTGGAGGAGGGAGGGACAGATGTATCGAGGGTCAAAGAGAAAGGGAGGGATGCAATGAGAGAGGGGAGTGGGGTAGGAAAAATGTGGGATTGGATTGCGGTCAATCCCTGTGGCTCTGCTATTTTCACGTCTGTGTGTCAGCTCTAGTTGGTCATTCCCCAATGTGAAAATATTGATTCTGCTTGTCCAGGGACTGGGAAGGTCCGCGATCAATGACAGCCAGGACTCATACAGATGTTTACAGTGGAAACACTCGGAAATGACCAGCAGCCACCACACACAATGCTTCTGAAGTCAACTTGTCATTGTTAAGTTGGCTTTCTTTGTTGACTCTGATGACAAAAGTCCTTCACTCCTAAGAGGGAGTGAAGGACTCACCTCCACCGAGGTGTTGGAGTTTTCTTATTATCTCTTGGGAGACAGCCTCCAATTAGTATTCCTCCACCACAGCACAGCAATGAATATAGTCCTGGCAAACACAAAGGGAAAAAGGGTCAGTGTGCAAAAAAATATAGCAAATTAGATGACAATCACTTGAATAACTCAAAGTGCTCATCATCACATTGGCTTCGTTTGGACAATTGACTGCAAACACTGTAGGACAGGATTGAGAATGCTTCTTGCAAACATTTAGGCAAAGAGCATAAAATCAACATAAACCTCAAATATGGAAGATGAGAGTGCAATCAGTTCAACATCATTCAGACTTAAGGGATTCCTGTGATATTTATAGTGGGGGAGGACTGCCTCACCTCCAATAATGTCAGAGGAAATTATACACTTAAAACCTTGCACCAGTCAGCTGCTATGTTGCACATCCAGGCTGGTGTTAAGTGTTAGTGTCAGCAGTGCTGCTGGTCAAACAATTAGTTTGATAATCATCAGTTGGTTGCACATTTTATATAAAGCACTGAGTTGAAGTTAGAGATTCACCAGCAGGGTTTTTAAACATCAATAGCTCCATGTTGAAGGCGCCAACTCATCAACATTTCTATTGTACTGTAGAGATTTTTTCTTTCTGCAGGCCACTCACTCACTCCTCTGTGACAAACTCTCAATTTTAATGCATAGGAAGAAAAAGGTAGTCGACTTGTTGCACCTGCACAACAGATGCTAGAAAGGTCCGTTTAGACAATTCTGAAAAATAATATATAAAATGATAATAGAAACAACAACCTAAGTAAGGACATACTACACTTCCTTTCAACTTCTTAGTTGTTGAGTGATGAAAAAGTAACCAGAAATGCCCCAAAAAACGTTTAGTATTGAATCACAATATTACAATGCTTAAGAATCTCAATAGTCAATGAATTGCTAACTTCAATATCATTATCACATATCAGCAGAATCCTGCTGGTTCACGTCCCTGATCTATCTGCTGCCTTATTCCCCGCAGGCTCCGTCCTACCTCGTCCATTAGTTTTTACATGGAAGTCACACAGTGAGGCCTATTTATCAGCTCCGTCGATCTATGGCTCTGACCTGCTCTCTCCACACACCACTAATCACATTTGGCTTTCATGTTCCTTTTCCAGTTCTCCAATTTCGCCACTGTAGTGGAACCAGAGCTGAGTTGGCTGGATTACTACACACAGTTTGTGTGTGTGTGTGTGTGTGTGTGTGTATGTGGCGTGAGGTGTTGGATAGTTTTTCAGTGAATGTCTCTTTTTGTATTTGTCAGCTTGTCAGAGTGTGTGTGTGTGTGTCTGTAAGTTTGTGTATAAAGTAAAGGAGGCTAATGGAAAATTTGGAGAATGCAGTGTTCCCCTCTTGCCTGTAAGAAGAGGAATGAGACCCATTTTTCTGCCTCACCTCCCTCCCTCCCTTTCTCCCCTTTCCTCTTTGTTCTCTCTATCTCCAACCTGACAAAGCCTTTCATTTTCATCTCTCTTCTCATCTCCTGTCCTCTGCTTCAGCACTTTGATCGGTGTGTCTGGCAAACCTTTCTCACCTCCCCACGTCTTCCCGTTTCTTCCCTCTTCATGGCGTCTGTCACCTCTCTCCTCTCCTCCCGCGTGGTCTCTCTTCATCAGCGCTGATGATGGCTTCTAGCTGAAACGCGTTCGTTTTTGCCTACAATAAATAAGAAGACTATTGATCTGTGAGTGCCGGTGTTCTGTTTGTTAGCAACCACACATACAAATATGTGCTGGATTACACTGTGGGGACAGGACACACACACAGGGACACACATACACACACAATGAAATCCAATGAAAATCAAACAAGCTTTTCTTACTGTAATTAATTCTTATTATTAGGTTCTCTTGCAATCGTGGTATAGGGATTAACAAAACATGTTGGTAGCGGCCTTTTTGACATTTGATATCATCTTCATACCAGGAACTCTGGTCAGACTACTGAATATACTTACAGGCTCACATGTATTAATAGTTTTCTGTGCACATTGAATGTAATGCGCACAAACTAATGCACAAACTTACATGGAGAGGAACATTATGTAATTCTCAATTTTTAACCTGGAAAAAAAACCCCACACACACATACAGAGTCACACAATCACACAGTCAGTGGTGTGTATGTGTCTGCGCTACAGGAAATATTTAGGCCAGTTTTTCTATTAGAGGAGCAGCTGACTAATCCCTGTTTTAGAGGGAGAAGAGAATAATCTGCCTTTGTCTGTCCATGTGTGCATGTGTGTGTTCTCCTGTGTGTATTGTTCGTATGTCTTTGTGTATCTGCTTCCATTTGTGCGCCTTTGCTGTGTGCATGTGTGTGTGTGTGTGTGTGTGTGTGTGGAGCAGCATTGATAGATATTTGTTACCACATTCGGAAATACAATGAAAACAGTCCATTGTCTTGGTCCAATTCACCCAAAACACAAAACAACACAAAGCACCAAAAAGGATTAGAGCCAATGGTTGGAAACAATGCAAACCGACCAAATAGAAACAAATAATAAACCAAAAATCGACCAAATCTAATCCTCAGTGAGGTTTGGGAATCTTAGAGCAGTAGAGGTGAGAATAAACTAGGGCTGCAACTATCTATCTGATTATTTTCTCAATTAATCACTGTTGGTTGGGGCTGAAGACTACAAGAAGAAGTGAGGTTACTCTGCTTGACACTAGCAGCTCCAGGCTACATTAGCCGCTACTTGCAGGACAAACCCCAATCTCCAACCAAACTGTCGGCAGTCAAGTTGCTTTGTGGATAATGTAGGCACCAGGTTTAGTCAAGGAAGAAGAATGTGTGGAATGCAATGAAAGAGACTTGATGATGGTTGTCAGCTACCTGCTTCACCCCCATTAAGGTCAGGTGATAAATGATTTGGGGCTGAAAATAATGGTTATTTTCATGATCAAATAATCTGCTAATCAATTTCGCTGTACATTGATTAATTGCTTAGTCTATAAAATATCAGACAATAGTGTTACTGTTTGACCAACAGTTCAAAAACTATTAAGTTATGCAGTTTTCTTTTTTTTTCAAAAATCAATAAAATTGAAAAAAAAAACACCAAAGCTGGAGTTTTGCTTAAAAATAGAATTTTGCTTTCAAAATGAAAAAAAAAGATTAACGGTTAACCAAAATAAGTGCCAATTAAGCTTTTGTCAATTAACTTCAGGTCTCCCACTGCATCGTATCAAACCTCAAACTAATCTTCAGTGAAGGCAACCAAGTCTTCATGTAGAATTCATCAGTTATTCTATGTTCGGGTGCTTTTAGGAGCAGGCAAGGCTTTAAGACACCTGCTGTTATTTTTTAAAACCTTCAAAATACAATGAGGCAGAGTGCAGAGAGAACATCACCCTGCTGAGTCTGAAGTTTGAGCATCTTGAAGGCAAAGAAGCAAAGAAAGAAACTTCCCTTTGATCTGTTTTTCTTTTTTTAAAGTTGTTCCATTCAGCTCAGAGGTTCACTGTGGTAACTTCAGCTGACACACCATCTGGACATTGATCCTCATCACTGATCACCCTTCCAAGGCACCTCCACGCACTGATAAAACATTTCATAATTGTTAATAATTGTTTGTGTTACAGCCCACACAGATCTTATTCATGGCAGCTTAATCTGCAAGTCAGAGTGGCTCAGTGTTCACTGTCACTGTCATTTACAACTTAATTGAAACATCAAGAGGGAATCGGATGTGGTTGGTCAGAGATCAGGAGGATAGTTGACTTTACTGCTGAATGAAGATGTTCCCCCACAATGCATATTTGTTTTATGGAAATGTTGCACCTGCAATTACCTCATCAATAACCAAAGATGATTGTTTCCCAAAACAAATGTGAGATTTACTGAGGAGAGGTGTTGAGAGGCATGTTTTATAACAAAGAATGGATGGCTTTTTTATGGACAATTTAGGAGACAATTTCACTTCAAAAGGCATATCTCAATCTAGAACAAAACACTTTAAATTTGTCATAATCTTGGATTTGCTGAAACATAAAAAATGCATTCATGAAAGAAGGTGACACAAACACGCTGTATTTACTCCCATACTAGACCTTTAAAAGAATTCAAGACTGTGCCAAGTGTGCACTGTAAGCTGTAATATGAAAAACAAACAAACAAAAAAGGAATATTGGAGCAGAGGGAAACAAAACACACGATTAGGGCATCCCTAAGTGAACATCTGATACCTGTAATACCTTTACTGTCCCTCAGCGGATACAGAAATGACAGAGACTTCCTGGGAATGTTGAGAAGTCAAATATGTGTCTGTGCCGCTGATCAGAAATATGTATATATATATATATATATATATATATACAGTATATATTGCAGGTGACAGGGGGATATATGTTGCCCATAGCTCCACTCAGCATTTTCTGATCTTCTAAAAACCGATGTAAATGTAAACACAGGTTGTGTACCAGGGTTTTAAAAAAAATGAACCATGCTGTCTTTTTTCCTTGAGAAAGACAAATGGAGCCTCAGAGAGTTCCATACACCCTTTAATCATGTATGTCCATGACCGATTTCTCTCACTAGGCGGTACTGTACAAACATCTGACATCTGACATCAACAACGCTGAGCTCTGCAAATGCAAAAATGCATATTGTCACAATAAATGTTTAAAACCTTGACGTGAAATGTTGATCTATAACTCACATGCAGTTGTTTGTTCTGTGGTTGGTACTGTATTGTTGCTGTATTTACAGATGTTCACACTGAGAGTGTCGACCAGCTGTGGAGGTGCCAATAAACTGTACAGCTGGAACATCTGTCTGCACATACACATCATCAACAAAAACAAATACCATCACAAATTAATGAACAAACATGCAGTATATAAACATATGCCATTTTATATATGCACATGTGCACCAACACACACATACACACACACACACACACACACACACACACACATATACTTACACTCACTCAGAGCAGTCAATAGGAAGTGTCAGTAGCAGTGTGGCGACTCAGCACTGCTGACAGAGACTTCTTTATTTCCCATCAATCAGTGGGCTGAATTAAAGACATCGATTAGCTTTTGCACCTGCGGGCTTCACTTGTTACTGACTTTCAGAGGAATCCAGTGTGTGACACAACAGAGGTCCGCAGGTCAGCCGGTGACCTCCATGTGCCAATAAAGACATGTCAGCAGGTATCCAACCTGCTTTTCCTCATCTGCACACTGAATCCTAACTGCATCTGACCTTTGACATCCCTGCTGAGCTGCAGCAGAAAAGAGAGTTCCCCACAGTTGAATATATTATCACAAAATCATCATTATTTCAGTTAACTGTCTGTTCTTCCATAAATCTTTGCTGCAGAGACAGTTGGGGGGGATTCATTATTAAGAGATAAAACGATGAGAGATAAAGATTCAAAGAATACAAACTGTGCGTGGAATTACTAGATAAGTCTAAAAAGTAAGACAAAGGCACTAAAGACAGGATATTAAATTATTAATACCATTAATACCAGCTAAGATCTTAACACCAGCAGAAACAAAAACTACTTTTAATGACTTGCTGCATTTTCTCAAACGCCACCAGAGCAACACATTGAAGCTGAGAAGAATTTTTATGGAAACAAGGTTCACAAATGGCACCCAAAAAATACAGTGTCTTAATTAGGCGAAACTGTGGTCAAAATAACACAAATGTATCTGCAAAATTTTAATATTTCATTACAGTGTCTACTGTTGGCAAGTAAAGCATCATTCATTTATGATCATGTTTATGGTTTATGGTTATGTTTTACTTGGTTAAATATTAAAAAACATGATGCAAACTTGGTTCACCAGACTTCAGACAAGCGTACAGATGGTCTGTATAGGGAGCTGAATGTGTACAGTGAAGTGGAAAAAGTGTTTGAAGTGTTTGTGAGGGGCAGTATGTATAAATAGTGCTTTACTCCCAAATGAATTGCTTTTGCATCCTAAATTTTAATATTTCTATGTGAAAATGCTTCTGTATGTCATTCTGGAGTGCATGGAAAAACAACTTATTTTGAGGTATTGATACAGTATGAAAAGAGCTGATAATGGGCAAACCTACATGTATCTACCTATCTATCTATCTATCTATCTGCCTATCTATCTATCTATCTATCTATCTATCTATCTATCTATCTATCTATCTGCCTATCTATGAGGTAACGCTTTATTTTACAGGTCCCTTAATTTTATACCAATTTCCTGGAAATGTTCTATGTAATTTGGAGGTATGTAACAGTTAATTTTCAGGACTTTTTGCAAAACACACAGTTGGTGTGTGTGTGTTGGTCTGTTTATATTTGGATACATATGTAGTTCTTAATTATCCAAAATTCTACCAGAAATTCTTAATTTTGTATTTTAACTTTGAAGGGGTTATGTAATTTGGTAGTAAAAAAGAAATATGCTCATCATTAGTTTTTAAGAAACAATCTAATATGCTATTATTTAGTTTGACTGAAACTGAATAGTTACTCTCAGTTAAAGAATTGTCAATTGTCTAATTTATTAAGAAAGAGAAACAGCTAATTAATGAGAGGGCACTTAAACTCCTGCTGTCTTCCTTAGGGCGGGATCTCTTACATCAATTTAATGTACTTCTTTTTTTTAATGCTAATCTTTAATTGGCCAAGACACCTGAAATGACACTCCAAAGGAGGACGTCCTCCAACATTGACATGGCGTTGGTCCAATGATAGTTTCCAGATTTCATCTTCAATTCTCTACCACTGTAACGTGAGAGAAGAGCAGTAAGATATAGATAAGTTGATAGAGTAGCATATTAGAAAATAAATTATAACATGTAAAATGCGAACTATATTTTTAAACGCATCAGATTTAATGGTTACGTCTGACTTCTTTTATGGAGCAGTAGCTAACTGCTTCCGTTAGCTAACGCAACAGTTAGCTTGTTGTAGCAGCCCCGAAGGACTGTTGAGGACTGTTGCTAAGCTAACGGGAGGATGGATGTGGACTGGGCGGCTGGAGAGCTGCACTCTGCTGGCTCAGCCTCGGGCCTCGCTGCCTCAGCTGTCCGGGCTGGACCCTCAGCGGGACCACGGTGACGTGCTGCGGCCTGACGTGCTGCTGCTCTGAAGTGAACTCCTCTCAACCACAATAGAAAGTTAACAACACAATTTAAATGAAACAACCAGGAGAGTTAGCTTGTTTGTCGTGGATGCTAATGATAACCAGCAGCCACAAAGTTCTGTTAACTAAAAATCAAGATGACCAACAGCCACAAATGGACGTTATGATGTGGATACTTCATCTCCATGAAAGAAAGAAAAAGACATCAGATAACGTGAGTCAGACACAGCTTCTCTCTCTGTCTTTGGTTTCTTCTCTGATGGTTAAAGGTCTCTGTGTGAGTTTATCTCCGTAACAGTAACGCAGCAGAGATGATATAATGTGCTGTTGGTAGTTTGCCTGTTGAAGTTACAGTCAGCTGTCTGGACTCACTCATTCATTTGGAATTGATCCAGTTTTTAATTGATTGGTTTTTCAGTCACCTGTTGATGTTGTGTGATTTGTGAATGAGTGTGTGAGGTCTGGCTGCTCGCTTGTGACAATTTCTTCAGTTTGTTTGTATTTTGAGTAATAAGCTTAAAGTAAGAGAATAAGGAGTGTTAACATGTCAGCTTTATAGACTATATTTTGTATGTTGTGCATATAGATACGAGTGTGTAAGTCATGTATTTGATACATGCATTAATACTTTTTGATGTGTATGTATATGCTAAATGTCTTTGTGTTTTTGAAAGCAAATTGTTTTACTGGCATATAAAATTGCCCCCCCACCCCTCCGATTTCATCAGGTGGGGGACAATGATATAGTAAGATGCGGCTTGTTATAATATTCCATGTTGGTTTTCCTCCTGTCCTCCCCACTTTTTTGAGTCACCAGCCGCCACTGTCCTGGTGATAGGTGTGTCAGATCAGAAAATGCTTATATGTGTCATTCTGAGGGGCAAATTACAAACAGGATATTTTGTTGTTTAATTTGAAGCACTTTCTCTAAATCTTATGAAAAGATGACAGGCAGCAGTCCATTGCTCCAAAGTGTATTTATGAAGCAAAGTCGTATCATCTAAATGTATTTAGTTGAGGACTTAATTACATTAGTGAAGCGATTGTGTGAAAACATACTGTATCTGAGTTATTATCTGTACCCCAGTGTGTATGTGTTTGTGTGTGAAGCAGAGCGTGAATGAACGAGAGCATCTGTGTTTGACCCTGAATAATTAAAGGTTATTTATATATAGTGAAGAAGCGACGCACGCATTGTTTTCTTTTTCACAGTTAAGCTGTGTTAAGTGTGGTTGACTGGGCCGTGAATCACATACTTCCTGCTGTGTTCATACATAGATACAGAATGGTTCGTGTTATTATTAACTGCTTTGGTTCATGATTACTTGATAATCCTGATCCAGGTCAGAGGCACACACTCATGCAGGGCCAGTACAGTAATGCTTGTTGTTTCTAGATCACGTTTGGGAGTCATGAGTGGTCAGCCCTGCGTGGGGGGATAGAAAGCGAATAAAGAGCAGAAAGCGAGAGAGATGTATACAATATAAATAAGGTTGAGCCTGGAGGACTGATGTAGGTCTTGGAGCATGCTGTTACATCTCAGCTTCATACAGTATACATAACACACACACACACACACACACACAGACACACACAGGAAGGTCATTGTGATGAGTTGTGTCCTTCTGAGATCTCTGTTACTGCTGAGAGGAGGCTGAACAGTGACGTGATCGAGAGGAGGATTTTCCTTCCAATTTCTTTCTAATTTTAAATACTGCTGTTGTGACTTTTTGAACACTTCTTGTAGTATCCAGTATGATTGATGCGTTTAGCTTGTTGGTGAAATAAAATTGTGCACGTGAAGTTAGAGAGAGGTGGTCAAAATAGATAAGATCTTCAAATTACTTGTCACATGCTCATATAATATTTGCAGTGAAATACAGGTCAGCATCTTGAGGCTGTTCTAAAAAGGCTGGTGTGCAAAAAACAATAATTACAACAACAATTATAAATAAGAATTAGGGAAAAAAAGGATTAAAAATTAAAAAACTGGAAAAAGAATAGTGTAGTATTAGTAAGTTAGTAACATAGACTGTAAAAAATATGGACGTAGTCATGGTGATGTCACCCATCGGTTTGTGGACTGCTGTTTTGAAACCTCGAGTTTAGCAATTTGACTGTCGCCATCTTGGATATTTGGAGCCAGAAATTACCATATTTGGACAAAAGGGTGGAGCTGACCCTAGCGCTAGCTGCTAGCTTGCTTAGCACTGTGCATTTACAGTCTATGGTTAACTGTGATAATGCAAGACAAAAACAGGCTTAAAACCATTAAAAAACAAAATGTACTTACTGGAAAAACTGAACAGCCGTCTCCTCAGAGGGTCTTTTATCACAACCAAACACTGAACTTTTTAGGCGAACAAAATGTTACAATTAACTTTCATGAACTGAAAACACACTGTGAAATAGCAGCATCTGCACACATACTCTGAATCAGGGGTTACGCCATGGTTACGTTACGTAATCAACGTTGTCGCCATGGTAGCGACTTGTAAATCACAATGTAGCCACGCCTGAAAGCACACCCTGCTTTATCATCTATTATACTTTAAATGAGACTGTGATTTACAAAATGAACATCATGCTGTATTGAAGAAGACTTGAAACTAGTGATTGAGACCATAAACTCATTAGGAAGGTTTTTACTGAGGATTTGCAACATCGCTACAATACAACCAGAGATAATGAAAGGATAGCTTCCACATTATCAGCCCTTTAGAAAAACCCCTGACTGTTGACATATTTACAAAAGTTGCAGCTCGATACCAGCGAACGTGATAAGGTTGACGTAGTAAACAGTCTTATATCAAGGTTTAAGCCAGTGTGCACCATTGTGATAATGAATCCTTTAAAACATAACACATACAACCTCTCTCCACCCACGTGTCCACCATAAAATCAAGGGCAGGATCAATGTTGTTTTCAAGCTTCTCATTTTAGGTTTTATTATTAATTTTATGAGTTACAAAATGAAACTGTTGGCTGTTGTCGAGTAAATGTGCATTGTTCAATGCCTATGAGGTCAGACTGTGGTTGTGTTGGGCAGCATCCAGATGTGAATGTGCGTAACTGTGTGAGTGTGGTCAAGGTGTTCCTGCAAAAGAGAGCTGGTCTCTCAGTGAAACTTCCCTGAATAAAGGTTATAAAAATAATAAGAAACAAAATATCTCCATGCACTTCAGCTTGCATTTACTCTATACACACAATGCTCACCCACACACTCCTTTGATGTGAATGTGACCCAGTAAAATGAAATGAAAGAGGCCTTTAGAGGGAAGCGTAGAGACGAGCAGCGTGTCCTCCACTCTCACCATTTTGTTGATTCGCCACACCCGCCGCTACCGCATTTCCTTTTCTCAGTGTTTCTCATTGCTTTCCTTCCCTCCTCTGTTCACCCTCTCTTTCTCTCCTGTCTTCTGTTAAGAATTGATTCTGTGATGTGATGCACTGTTGGTTTCTACAGCAGCAGCGTGTCAGAAACCTCAGCCAGTCAGAGGACAGCAGCCACCCACACACGCCAACAAGTTATATTTGGTATTTTTCTGGAGTGGGTCCTCTTTGTTTCAGTTGTTCCCCTCACAAATCTGCGTTTTACATTCAGAATGGAACCGTTTAGGTGACTGAATACATACCTGACTCACAGGTACAGTTAGCATTTCTGTTTGTTAGGTTTTTTTTTTTGTTTTATTCCTTTGGTCAGTTTAGAAACTTCATGGTTATTCTCGATTTCACAGCCTGTTATGTCTGTTATTTTAAATGAAATTCAAGGTGCAAGGTGTTGCTTTTTTGTTTGTGTTGATGCAAGAAAGAGTTTTTTTGTCATTCTTAACAACCTCAGTTTTTTTTACCAAATGATGAAAAAGAGCACATTTGGCTGGTAATGGTTATACTGATTACTTCAGGCCTGCAGCACCTCAAATCACAGAAACAGTGTTGTCGGCATAATCAGGCAGCTGTTGTTCAACATTATCAAATTCCTCCTAAATCTGAGCTTTAGGCTGGCTATAGGCTTGAGACATACAGGAGAATAATCTTTCAAATGTGAAAATAGCAGTCTTTTAATATAAATCTTAACACATTCACATACCTTTAATGATTTCTGATAATTGTTGTTTTTATGAGCTTATGATGCCAGTGTGTCTTTAGAGAACTTTGATGTTGGCGTTACAAAGTACAAAGCAGATTTTGCAGTTTTAGAGTGTTGACAGCCGTGATATCTGCACATAAAACAAAACAGTATCTTGGATTATGTAAAAATAATTCTCTCCTACTGCTTCTTTCTTTTCTTTTTTTGCCCATGAAATAAGATTTGCCATGCTGCTCTCCTACTCTCTATTTACCTGTTTTCTCCCCCCATCCTCCATGCTCCAATTTTCTCCTCTCCCTTCTCTTTTCTCACTCATTTCCAGATGAGCCGTACTGTTATTTGAACAAGAAATTGACTTAATGACTTAATGGAATGCGGCGCGGAGACAGAACGCTGTTTGGATAGTAAGAGTTGAAACAAACACGCACATTTTCTGGCTCGCAAATCAATTTGGAGCATTTAGGCGAGCTCATATTTACTGAAAAAATCTGCTGATTCTGGTTGACGGCCAATCGATTTCAACCTCTTTACCTGCTCACTCTCTGCTCTCATTTTCTCTTTAACCCTCCTCACCCTTCATTTACCTCCCCTCAATTCTTCTCCTCTCCTCTGTCGTCCTGTCCTCTATCACCAATCATCATCATCCTCCTCTGTACTCACTCGTTCCATCAATGAGACAGTTGCCTGAGGTTTTTGTATTTCATTGTAAAGTGAAATTATTTGCCGTCTTCCACTTCTCATCTCTCTCCTCGCCTCCCATCTTGTCTTGTTTGGTTTTATTGTTCCTCCTGTCACAACCGTCAGTCCTCCCTCCATCCACCTCCATCTCCTCATCCTTTTTTTTCCCCTCTTTCTGCTCTCCGTCACCTCCTGTCAACCAAGGCAATGAACGCCGCAAGGCACTCGCACAGCCGAGGCTCAAGCAAGGAGAAGACTCTCAAAAGTGAGCAAAGGATTGAGCAACCTGTTCTCTTTCCCTCGGCGTCTGGTACAGGGCACCCTTTAGCATCTGTATGAGACGCAGCAGGCTTTCAACTAACTCTGATGTAAACCCATCTACGGCAATATTAGATGACCAGAGCAACTGCGCCGGCCGTCTATTCACTCCAGTATTAACCCGACCACGGCACTATACAATGCTGTGGGCATCAGTCTGGATGGGTTTATATTGGAGTTAGCTGAAAGCCCAGTGCGTCTCATACAGACGCTAAAGGGCACCTTGTACATCAGTATCAGACGCAGAGGGTCGTGACAAAGTGGTGGTGTTTGACGACCTGAGACTGAGAACGGGTTGGACTGAGCTGAAGGAAGAAGGATAAAGGTGTAGGAAGAAGGAGAGGAAGGTTGAAGGGGGTCATCAGGAAGAAGAGAGATAAAAGGTAGTTGGGAAAACGATAAGAGAGAAAGGGAATGAAATGGCAAAAAAAAAGCAAGGGAGACAAATGGAAGAACACCGAAAAGGTGATAAAGGTTGGAAACTTGGAGAGTAAGGAAAGAGAGGGACAAAAAAAGAGGAACGAGAGGGAGATAAGAAGATTGGGGCTGAATCGAAATGTCTGAGATTTCTCACACTTGGAGACTTAAAGTCAAGTCCACAATAGGCCTCATGCAGACTTTCTGTGGTCTTCCAGAGTTCGCGTAGGCAGCAGACTTCTTCAGACTTTGCTTAGAAGATTATACATAGTTCATAGCAATCTGGATGTGATGAGTAACAATCATGCACCATATTTATTCTGGGGGAAATCATTGTTGGTGCAAGTTTATTGATGTAGTGAGGTTTAATATTAAAACTTAAGAATATGCACAGGCCAAAACAAATTGCAGTCAGATGAGCAAAGATTCATTTTTCATCCACCTACAATGTGAAGGTTGTGGGTTTGATGTGAATATAATATTAGCAGTGTTTAGCAGCCAAATCTGTATTTTATAAAGAAGCAGATACTGCAGATATCTTGTCAGTACCATTAAGAACAGTTATGAAAAATACTTTGAAATGGGTTACAGGGTCAAGAATTTCAATTCAAATCCAGGGAAATGATTCAAGTCTGAAGTCCAGTCTTAGTACATTTCATCCCCTCGGAGGCTAAATGTGAAGAAGTCTGTGAGGTCTGAACATAACAGACCTGATCCAAAATACGGTCGACCTGAACAGACCCAAACAGAGAGAGGACAGGAACCCCGGCAGCAGTTTGATGCACAATTAACAATTATATTAACAAGCTGATGTGGTGGGAGAGAGCAGTAATATTCTAATAATAATAATAATAATAATAATAATAAAAGAACAAATGCAGAGTCATAGAGACGAAAATGATTTGTTTATATGCTTCAAACACAGATAACATAACCTGTACCAACAATAAAACCTTCTGTAGCAAACTGGTAAAATAATTTCGGCTTCAGTTCACTCGTCAGAACCTTTTTCTCATCTTTGTCGACTATTTGCATAAAACAGGAGCAAACTGATGTTCCAGTTGTTTTCACCTCCTTGTTCTCCGTTTGTTCCTCACGTGGATTCACTTCACAGTTTATGTTCTCTACGTTTTCTCCCGCAGTGATTGTGACGTACCCAACCCAGTCTCACATTGAAATGTATAATAGCTACGTTGGTCCACAGTGCAAAACGTATCAGTTTCACAATAATGGCTCTAAAGTTGTGAGATGCCCGTTTTTTTTTATTTTTTTTTAGCCTGTTCTTTTCTGTCGACCTGCATCCACAGTACGTAACTATGTAACAGTACGTCAAGTTTCTGTCTACGAAAACAAACAAAATAGCTGACATTCCTTTTAATCTCAGTGGAAACTAATATTTTAAGATTTAAAGTTTCGGTATTTTAAATGTGTTTTCTGGTGAGAAATCTGAGCTGTTATGTTATTTGTGTTGTTTTATGTAACCGTTTGATGATGTTCTGTCAATAAAAAGCTTTGTGATTGGCTGACCGGAGGACCCGCTGAGAATAAAAGAAATGTCAAGCCATTTTGTTTGTTTTCGCAGACAGAAACTTGGGTTCTTGGTTTTCCTCAGACCTCAGGCTCAGTCTGCAAGTCTGGAGGGTAGATATTTGGATTCAGCCAAGGAGAGCAGACAGACAGAGAGAGTTTGAACAAGGAAACGAATTAAAGAGAAAAAATGCTGCCTTCAGATGGAACTTGTGAACTTGTATTTTTGAAAATGGAAAGTCGAATACACAATATGTTTGGCATTTATGTGATTTAGTTGTCAGAATGCTGCTGCTTGGTAATTCACAATAAAAATTTTGAGAGGCGGTTAAGGATTTTGTGTTTTTTGCAATTAAATGTCATGCCAGGGACATGAAAAGGGAAGAAAACATCAGAATATGTCACTTAAAGGCTCTGTAAGTTAGAGAAGATAGAGGGGAGAGAATGAGAGACACAATTAAAGAGAATGAGAGGGGAAGAAGAGTATGTAGAGTGAGGATGGGTGAAGGAAGGAGGAACACAGAGAAGAGAGGATGAAATAAAAGAATGAAATAGCAGACAGAGAGAACAGACAGGAGCTGAGGGGACAAATGGGCATTGATTTGGCTCAGTGACTGAGGATAGAAAGGAGGGGGTGGAGGGTGGGCTCCCTGGGTAGCATCTGCTTTGTGCAACACTGCTCATATTACCCAGAGGGCCTTGAGGCTGAATGGCCCTGTGAGCAAACCAGGATTAGGCTCTTCTGTTGTGTTCGTGTCTCTGTGCTCTCCTCATCCACAGTACAAACAGAGCTGAAAGACGGGAAATATATCGAGAAGCAATGTGGGGATTTTAAGGTTTGGGAAAGTTAGGAAAAGAGAAAAGAAAAATCCAAACTCTGAAAGTTCTGTTTGCTAATTAAACCCAGCAGGATTTACTTATGATCATAAATCATCAAACCTGCATTCCACAATTTCTTACATTGTGGTCCAAAGAAATACATCATTTAATAAAAATTGGAAACACATGATACTGTAAAAGTGGAAGTTTGTCCAGGAAATGTGACACTAGTACCAAAATAACACAGATCAACAAGGTGGGAGCTCCGTGTGGGCAGATGGCTCAGTCTTTAGTGGTCCTTGTTCGGTCGTTTGTCGGCATGCGGCTCAGAATGTGATTGAAACATGAGAAACATGGAGATTTATAAAAAATTTAAAAACCTTTCTTTAAAAGAAATCTCACATGACATAAAAGCCGTAGAGCCATGTGTTAAAACTGAACTACATTTTGTTGAAAAGTGTTTTTTAGATTATAATCTTTATGTAATTGGCATTTGGTGGCTATATTTTCATAATGTAAATTGTTCTGTAGGATCTCTTGGACAGAGTTGGTGAGGTGCCACCGCAGTGATGGCAGCTTGTTTACTTCCACCTACAACAGTGTTAATTTAGAGAGAGCGATAACGAGCATATTTTAAAGGATCAGTATCGGCTAAGATTCTTTCTTCACTGTACTCGACTGTGTTTTGTCCACCTTAGTCTGCTGGTGTTGCAGCGCTTCTCTTCTTTACAACCGCCTACAGAGCAGCATTTCACTTCACAGCATTTAGGAGTTAAAATTAGAGTTTGTGATTGTGAAAAATTGTTTGGGCACAGTGGTGCGAGTGACTCTGAACTTCCCGGGTGGTGAAACACACGTTCACTAAACTTAGACTCCAACTCTCTCTTTCTCATCGGCAGAGAGCAGCATTGTAAAAAACAGTCAGCTAGCATCCTCTCATTTTTAGCTGGTCATAGCAGCTATTACTAATTAATGTTAATCCCATGAGTAATTTGATGATATGCAAAAATTCAAAGTGTGAAGTGTTAATAAAGGTTGTTGTCGGGTCTGTGTGTTCTCTGCAAGTCAGTGTCTATACTTAGCCAGGGATCATTTATGAGGTAAGACGCTCCACTCTGTCACATCGCTGTTCATCTGCGAGTGATACGTCTTCTCTCTAGTCAGACTTTCATCCATCTGATATCAATAACTGAAGCTGATCAGTTGTGTGTAAATCACACAGAACACCACAAATTAGAAACACAAACATGTCCTCTCTTCTTCTTCTCTCATTGAGATGAGTCGCTGTCCAGGTGTGGGACACATCAGTCTTTCTTCTCTCTCCTTCATTCTCCTCTCTCTTCACTCACATGAGAAGACACTCTGTCCTTTCTCTTTTTTGATGTCTTTTTTTGGCCTTCTGTTTACTTTTCTATGTCCTCTCTTTGTCTCCTATTTTCAGACCTTCATCCATCCATCTCTTTCCTTCTCGGTCACTCTCCCGTCCTCTTCTTATTCCTGATGCTTGATTCTCGTTGACCCCTTCGTCTCTCTTTGTGTCCCACCTTTCTGCTCGTTGTGTCAGTATTTCTCTCCTCTCTTTGGCCTCAGAACAGGATTAAGATTCCAGCAGTTGACACTTTAGTATCATGTTTTTCTTTTTCTTCTGTCATCCAAAAAAGCTCTGCATCACATCAAAGTGCACATTTGGCAACAGTTACAAAACACACGTTTGATGTCCTCTGTTTGTATTACTGCAGAGTTTGATCTCATATAATATCACTAAGTGCCATGGTGTAACGGTGAGAGCAGAACGGTGAATACGGTAATCCTGTCAGTGCTCGGTACATGATTGTGATATTGTCAAACTGTGACCGAGTTTGTCATCGGGATGATAAAAGCATTGTAAGCAAACCAGGGTGGGAAACTTCTCAGCAGCTGTCAACCAAATGCTGCTGAGCTTAGGTCTATGTGTTTTATACTCACTATTCTACGGATTTTTGTTTATTTCTTCTGAAAACCTGCTTGACTTGTAAAACGTTGGAAGGTTCCAGTTAATTTCCAACATGAAAGTGAAATTAGTACTTTATTTTTTGCTTTGTTTTTATTTGGATGATCTCTTGACGTCTAAATCAAAGTTATATTACATGAACCAACAGACACCATACATTTGGAAACATTTTCTTTCCTTCACTGCACATAAAGCACAAAATATCAAACGATTAGAGCTGAAATGAGCCGTAACATTAGGATGTGAGGAAATGCTGCTTTTTATGTTTTAGATCATTAAAATCTTTGAGTTTTGAACTATTGGTTGGACTCAACTTAAAGACGTTCCCTTGGACTGAGAAATTGTGACTTCTGACTTTTTCACTATTTCTTGACATTCTGTAGACAAAACAGTTAATTGAAAAATGAATATGACTTAATCGATGATGCAAATAGTTACTAGTTGCGGCTCTAGAACATTTGCTTCACATTATTTCAGTAGGTAGAACACAGACTTCCAGAATGAACTGAATTAAATTTGAACTAAAACAATCACCTCGTAGTGTACCTGTGCACCTTTAGTAGCACTGTGGAGCTTTTTTTTTTTATGACACAGGTGACGCGATGCCAAAGGTTTTTACATGATTCCACTGATCGACAGGTACTGGTGGTAATGTTCCAAGAGACACAGCAAAGCACCAGCAAAGACAGGAAGAAAGACGACTGTGAGCTCATAAACATGGATGAAACAATGCAGGTTTCAAAATGCTAAAACAATCTGCATTGCAAATCATGTATGTGGGAGGAAATACATTCAAAATGGTGGTGTGGACAAAGAGGTTTTGGTAACACTGAATTATTAGTATTTTCTCCACATCAAGATGAATCAGTGATGAAGATAATCACTGACAAAGCTGCCAACCAACTGACCGATCACCTTGTGGACAAATGGAGAAGTTCTGAAACTATTAATCAGTGGCAGAAATTGATTGACAACATTTCTGATGATTGATTAATCTTTGAGTCAAGTTGATTTTCAAGCAAAAATTGATTGTTTGCTGCTTTCCTCTGTTTTATATACATTATACATTTTATAGACCCAAATATCATTGATTAATACTAAAATGATCAACATTTGCAGCCCGATATTCAAGCACCAGTGTTGGTAAGCTCACAGCCTGCCAAAGTGTTCTTCAGTAAGACTCGGCTCTAGCGATGCTGCGCTTTGCTCTGCTACAGAGGAGGAGGAAAGGTGATTTCCATATCGAGAGAGGAAGAAAAAAATACAGTTCTTTTGTTGTTGTTTGTGCGCAGGGGTTGAAGAGATCCAGGTGAGGGGGGAGGAGGAGGAGGAGGAGGAAGAGGAGGGGGAGGGCAGGATGTGTTAGACAGAGCAGAGGGATCTTCCAATAAGCAGAAGGATTTAGCTGGTTGAGGCTTTGCTCCTGTAGAGATGCCTGCAGGCCTGGATTTATTCTACATATCCGACTCAGGACACAGATAGAATGAGCTGGCTGTCACACTCGGCCTCAGGCTCCTTACGTCTGTTAGAAGCCCACAAGAAAAGGCTTTGACACTGTCTGCATCCCATACTTACACCTGCATTTAATGACAGTGTTGATGTTTTTTACCATCTTGCTCTTGCTTTATTTTTATAAATGCGGTACTCTATATTCCCACCAAAGAGCTACTAGGTTCAACTCCAGTGTTCATCTTTTTGTTACTGGGCTGCTCCAGTGGAACAACTGGGCAGTGGACGGGAACAGTTATATAACCCCCTTTAACATCAACACTTATTCAAGTCTATCAACTAGAGCTGAAATGATTATTCGACTGAAAGGAAATTAATCGGCAACAATTCAGATTGTTAAAGTGATATAATTGTCATTTATCAAGCAACAGCCAAATGTTTGTTGGTTAATTTCCTCCAAATTAATTGACCAAATACGTCATTTGACCATGTGACTCCAGAGCGACACATAGGAGCGTTTTACAGTCTAGTGCCCCTATCGGCAGTAATCAGCAGGACGTCATCATTTGTCTGTTCTTTCTGAAACTGTTACACATCACTGTTAAACAATAATGATGTTTTATTATGTGACAGCTGTGGTTAAGGGCTGGTTAGGTTTAGAGAAAGATCATGGTTTGGGTTAAAATGATCACTTTGTTCAGGTCAGAGAAACATGTAGTGTGGGTCAAAGTTACTACTTCCTTAAAGTTTGGCCACCTTCGTTGTCATGGCTACAATAATAACCACCGGGTTAAGGCTGGGGGACAATTAGATCACGATCAAACAGTGGTCTCGTGTGGCAAAGTCCAGCGTTGGGTTATTGCCTCCATCCACTGAATGAGGACATGTCTCTACTTATATATACGTCATCTGAACTGCACCCCTGCCCCGGGTCAGAACCACTACGGACGCTAGATGGCATCTGTCACTCAAATGTAACTATATGTCGTTTTTGGGCGACTGACATTGTGACCTGTTGTGTCCTTTTTCTTGGGAGGACAGTCTCTTAATATTACAAATGTGAGAATTTTGAAGGTCTAAGGACAAAGGATGTTGTATGCTGTACAGATTGTAAAGCCCCCTGAGGCACATTTGTGATTTGTGGTATTGGGCTGTACAAATAAAATTGACTTGACTTGATTTACCTCTTTTCTTCTTTTTTTGGGATTGTAAATTGAATATCTGTTGGTTGGACAAGACGTCACCTTGGGTCTTGGACACAGTTTTCTCTCTTTATTTTTTTGCTATTTTCTCACTTTTTAAAGGCTAAACAATCAATCGACCCACTGAAAAAATAACTGATGCTGATGACGGATTAATCAATAATAAAAACAAAGAGGCAACATCACTGGTAATAAATCAAAACACTCGCTCATTGTTGAAGATGAATTAAAAACATATTGCCATCACATATCTTGCCTCTCTCTGTTTCATGTGATGATTGGATGAATTTTTTTTTAAATGTCACGACTTAAATGGTGGTTAACCACCTAACTTTCTTTGTCTTCATGAATGAAGAGAAAAATATCATCCTAGTTGCTGAAGGGCACCAGATACTTTCACCAGTACATGCTAAACTTTAAGTGGACAATTTTTAAACGATGAATAATTTAGTGTAGTTTGAAAATGAGTTGTGTTTGCCTCAGAGGCAGATACTGGCGGGGCTGTCGTTTGTTCTAGTTCATTCTTGGGGAGGAAAGCAGCGGTCACCTACATTCTCTACTGGTTTCCTTTTAAAACTTCACCTTGAATTGTGCTCATGTCTGCCAACCACCTCCCCCCCGCCTCTCCCCCTCCCTCTTTTCCTCCCGCTCTTGACTTTGTACCATATGATGAGAACACCAGGCTGTAGTTGTTCTCTCTGTGTGCTGAGCTGGCCAACACAAGCGAATGCTGTTGCTGTTGCTGTCATGTGTAAATCATTCAGTCCAGAGTAACTTGGAGGAGTACACAGTCTGTATAGCATGTGGCTTCTGCAAGGGATGAAAAAACAAAAAATAAAATGGTGATAATAAATAAAAAACATTTTTAAATAAAATAAATGGGAAACATCTCATCAACATTGTGTAACCGATGTATTTTAGCATTCACAGTATTCATCAGGGTCTAATGGAGGAGGGGAAACAGCCTACCATATGGCATATTAAGTTAAAATATGAGCAGTAAAGCAGTCTTAATGTCTCCACTCCCTCCCTGAGGCTTTCACTAGTGTGGCCCTGTTTTGGTAACATGTTTTAAATTTAAATGTGACACACACTATTAGTTACCAAGAGAAACTTCCTGCTTTTTACCTTTTAAGTCTCGCCTCCCTATCGAACCACAGCTGTCTTCTCTCCTCTCCAGCAGTTCTGGTAAAATTAAACTATTCTTCATTTTATTCCCTGCGGAGGCTCAGACTCCCTCCTCGTCTGCACCCTGTGATCCTCCGGTGGGCAACAGTAGGCTATTTTGGCCTGTCAGCTATATTCATGCTGCCTCCGTGACCCCCGTGACCTCTGACAGGGTTTGAAATCCACCAGGACCTCTTGTCCTGAACACACAGACAGATGCCTGGCTCTGCAGGAGGCTCTGCTTTAGCCAAACACAGAATGTGCAGATAATTAGTGATTTTTCTGGTTCTTACCTGTTTTACATCTCTGTTTATGTATATTAAGTATTTTCAACACTAAACGCATGTTGGTGACAATTGCATGAAGGTCGTAACCATGAGGAAGAGCTTATGGGCCAGCATTCTTAACTTGTCCATATTTCTTGTGTTTGCCCTACTGGTTAAGATGTATAGCACATATTTAACTGTTTCCTGTCTCTCTCTGCAGAGAATACTGCAGAGTCCTTAATAGCCATCAGATGGACACAAACATGTCCATCACTCATTCATAAAATTTGTTATGGACAGATTGTTGATGAAACAAACTCACTGCAGGGAAGGTAATCTTCTAGCAACTAAACAGCACCACTGCTGCCATTAGTGGCTTCTGGCCACCGAGCAGCTCAGCACTCCAGTGCATGAATGAGGAAGAAATCCTGTGCAATACTTCCAAAATCACTCCCCTGTTCACTCATGCACTCCTCCCTATATAATAGACAGTAAATAGTTAATTCAATAATGAGCAGAAAATCGAGACTTTAGACGCTCACTCACTATCATCATTTTACTTAATCGCTGTCAGCTGTAGAGTCGCACAACAGTCATTTTTCAGCTCTGTAACATGCAGCACATTGGATTGCAGAACGTAGTGTTCGTTCCATGGACACTCATTTTCTAGGGCACCATATAGTGGATAAATATACATACAGAATTCAGAGGCTCAAATAAAATGTCAGAGGATGGATATTGTGCACTATATTGTAAACGGAGTGATTTTTGGACACAACCTGTGATTTAACATGATCTCTATTGACTTTAATAGGAGGCACTTTGATGATCCTCTGACTTTTTCTGTAGCGCCACCAGAAGGGTAAAGTTTTCACTTATCCTGTGTAATATCTGCAAATTTACTAGATGCATTGGGACACAATGTTGTGTTCCCCTGAGTATCTTAATGACTTTTTTAGTGACATGTCAACTATTTATGTTTTTTTCAATTTATTTTCACACTAACATGTGCTCAGTACATACTGTATACTGCAGGTCATAATACACTAGAAAAAACTATTTTAATCATTACAAAAATGTTTGTGTAGATGCTATACTATATTGCACCGGATATGAACAGTCAGTGCAACCTTGGTCCGTCATGAGCTGGATGAGTTAAACAGCTTATGCCTTCAGGCTATATTAAAAAAGGAACATGAATGAACATGAATGGACATCAGATTATTTAAACTTTCAAATATAAATATTGTTGTTGGACCCGATGTGTGAATTCCCTCTGATAGCCACACCGTAAATGGATTCAAATTTGCACCCAAATATGACATATGAGTTAATTAAGTGTCTAATAATGGCAGCGTGACCTCCATACTACACAGCAACTTTATAGAGGCTGTTAATGCTCAGCCATATTTATTACAGTATGAAAAGGGTGACATTTGTTCGTGGGGTATAACTGATGGAAAAGGTCAGACGTGTTTTGCTTTGTTGTATTAATTTACAGGCTAAACTTACAAACTGCAGATGCTGGGTGGACTGTAGCTCACATGGAGGCTGGTTTGTTTTTTGGGTTCTTTGTGGCTTCAGGGAGGTTTACTCCTGATTAATTTATACGTGCTGTATGGGAGATGACTCTCAACATTGAGGGCTTGTTTCACTCTCATTCATGCAGAATTTACTGTTGCATTTTAGCTATTTTGCAGATAGTAATACATCTGGAAAGTATGAATAAAAACAAAACAACAACAAAGCAGATGACAACCATGCTGAGAACTTGTATTATTCCAAAAGCCATTTCAGTTTCAATCCCTGAAGAGGGACTTCCATTATTTATAGTGGTATAGGCAGTACACATGTTTTTTTTCTCAGGGACCCCCCGGTCTCATTAGAACAGAAAATATATTCATTGCTTTGATCTGACCTTTGATTTCAGTGTCACACACTCAAAGTGCTTTCAAGCCTACACAGACTGACGGCAGAGAATATCCAAATGAGAAGCCACCAACCACAAATCTGATTCAGTTTTGTAAATGTACAAAAAAAAGTTTGTTCTTTTCTATAAATGCGGTATTGCAGACTTTACTGTCCCCAAAGATATAAATCATGCTACAGAGCAAACTAATGGATGGATAGTTCAAAGACTGATGATAAATTGCTGAATTGCTATGCTGACGATACTCAGCTCTTCCTGTCCTGTCCAAGACCACACAGTCTCAGCTCAGATCTGGTCATGCCTTTCTGATATATCGGCATGGATGAAAGAACGTCACCTTCAACTTAACCTCTCTAAGACCGAGCTCCTTGTCATCCCAGCCAGTCGAATCAACCCAACTCATGCCCACAAAGTCTGCCCGAAGCTTGAGTGTCATGATTGATGACTAACCTTTAAGGTTCAAGTGGCCTCAATTGCTCTGTCATGTTGATTTGCACAACATTAGGAAGATCAGGCATTTACTACTGCAGCTCCCTCCTGGCAGGCCGCCCCGCATGTACGTTCAAACCTCTGCAGATGATCCAGAACGTGGTGACACGTCTTTTCCCAGCTTCTCAAATGTGAGGATTTACTGATTTTCACAGATTTATTTCATTGTAAATTGAATATATTTTGGTTTTGGTCTGTAGGTTACTAACACAGCGTTAGGGATAGTTTCAGTCCCATGCAATGTTTTGGTAAACAGCAACTTTAACTGGATTTGAAAGGTGCTTGTCCTCTGTGTGTTTGTGTGTGTGTGTGTGTGTGTGTCTGTGGTCCCAGACTTCTCCTCAGCGGTTCTCAGCCAGTCGAGTGTGCAGAGTTTGGAGCCGCAATCAGATTAAGGCTGAGCATCTCCTTCTGATCGCTGCTTTCTGCTCTGCACCGCCAACTCAATCTGATCCGGCCACAGCCTCGGGCTGCCTCTCTGATCAGCTACACACACACACACTCAGAGCAAGGAATCCATGCACACACACACGCAAATGTGTAAAATCACATATGCACTCTTGAAAGCATGGCGGCTCACTCGCACACAGATGCATTCAGACACACAGACACTCCACAAATACATTCATACACACTCCCAAAGTGGCATATGCCAAGGGAGATGGAGAGTTTCAGTGTGATAGGGGGGGGAGAGAAAGAGAGAGGGGGGGGGAGAAGAGAGAGAGCTTTAGAGATGGAAAGTGGGCTGGTCAGAGAGACAATTTCCTATTTGGAGTCTTTTGAATCATTCATGAAGAAGAGATGGCAGAAATCAACATAGAATCAATCTGACACACACACACACGCATGCACACATACACATAAAGACACACACACAGACTCATGCATGTGTGGGTGCTCTCAAAACATACCTACAGCGTGCACCACTTACTCAGACTCACACATACACCCCGGCACATACAGATACAGAAACATGCACACACACTGACCAACAAAGACACACACTGCCTACCCTGCCTCTCTCTCTCACACACACACACACACACACACACACACTGTACCACTTGGTTTAACAAGCTGTACCTTTGGTGCGGAGACACTGCGGCTGATACTGAGTGTCAACGGACTGACTGTCATGGAGCATGGTGTCCGCTAACAGAGAGACACTGCAATGGACTTCTCATGTCAGAGAGAGAGAGGGAGGGAGGGTGTGACATACAGAGAGGGAGTAGATGAAGAGGAGAAAGATGCTGTGAGAGATAAAAGGGAAAGGAGAGAGGGTGAGGGAGTGTTGGGATGAATAAACATTTCATGAGCATCCAGGAGTGACAAAAATATGAAAGCAGGCACAGGCAGTGTTGATCATAATCAGATTTCATACAACATGCATCTTATTATTGTAGCTTTTTTCAATCATTCCTACCAGGAATAATTAAATTGTGTTCAGCAAGTGAATAGCTGAGATCCAGGAAAATGGTAGCATCACTAAAAAGAAGCCAGCAACTCAAGAAACAAAGGTGCAATAATTATCCAAACCTTCCATTGTTAACCTCCGTCACAGTTTACAGATCAACTTCCTGCTTCATCTTTGACCTACTGTACTTACTGCAGTTGCTGTTTTCTCGTGCAATGAGGGATTATTACAGACATTTCAGGTCCACTCACATTCAGTTCGACCCCTATTAGATAATCTGGATGAACTGTCAGCTTGTTTACAACCTGTCTGATCATCTGACTCACATTTCCTGGTGGTGTGATGTTGATGTTCTCCCAAATCTCAGCAATGGTGGAGAATTTAGTCAGAAAGTCCAGCATTAAAAACATTATTTAATGTAAGTAAAACTAAAGAGGAATTATGAGCCAAATGCACTATCTATGTAACTATCTATTAATATTACTAAACGTAATAATATGGTGCTTCCATGTTAATGTGGAGTGTTTGAGTTCTTCTGTAGCAGTGCATCATATTCTATTGTAAATGTACTTAGTTACATTCCACCTCTGGATCTCAGTAGTACAACTTCATCATAACTGATAGAAATGTTGGCCAAGGCCAGAAAAAAAAGACCCAAGTTATAATAAACTGGAATTCACTTTTAGCAGCTTAACTCATCGTGTTTACACTCTTTCCTTCAGTTTATGATGGAGAGCGGCCAGCAGAAGATGCGTTAATATATATGTTTAGTGAGTTTACTAAAAAGGAAAAAGATTACTGAGCATTTCTACTTTCTCAATGTTTTCTGCACCATCACCAGTCTCCACCAGCATTAAAAACACAAGCTGACAAATAAGTTTGTTGTGGTTGTAATGGGGTATCTCTGTAGCTCTAACACATTTAGGCTCTGGGGTAGCCACTGATGATGCTGTAACTTAACCTAAGACACCTTTAAATCCACCCAAAGACTGAAAGTGGTTCGGTTGGAGAGGGGTCAGTAACGTAAAACCAAAAAAAAAGGAGGTGGTGTAGAAAGTGTGATTGTGAAAGGTGTGCTGTGAAAAAACAGATCAGTTTATTGAGTTACACAAACCTAATGAGGAGAAAAACAGACGAGAGACAACAGAAGGGGAACGGTATGTTGGGGGCGGGGAGATATGGAGGGATGATATAAAAAGAGAGAGGCTGAGCGGAAATAATGTGAGAGACGTGTATGTAGAAAAATACTGTAGCATTGATTTTACACAGATGACACTGAGGGCATGAAAACAGGCAGGATGAAGGGGGACTGTCCAGACTTTGACATTTTGTGGATGCGTTCATACTGAATGTTGCTGCAGTGACTATGTCTCATTGTCAGAGGACCTGGCTGTACTCACAATGGTTTAAAATGTGAAATCCATCATGGTTTTAATGAGTATGTTTTTATATCCATCTGTGTGGTGAAACACTAACATTAAAGCTTTTAATGTGGTCACAGGCACCCTGTACCTGTCCTGTTCCACCTGTTCAGTTGACAGTGCCAGAGCTAACTCCATTACTGGAGTGAATATTCATGTTCATGGTGCTCAGCCAGTTGATGATTTCACTGCAGAGCAACAATAATGAGGTGAAACAGCTTCACTAAGCCTCAAAAGGAAATGCTACAGACTATAGTCAAGGAGACGTATTTTGCACATTTCCAGGATCTATATTTATATTGTCGGGCTTTACTGGAATATCTTTGCATGATTTACAGTTCAAAACTCCTTATTTATCTTATACTGGCCCTTTATGCAGCCCCTCAGTTCAGCCTCTGTCTGAAACAGGCTGTTTTAGCTCCTGTCTCTTTAACCCTCCTATTGTGTTCAGGTTAAATTTGACCCGTTTTCAAGTTTAGATGTGTGAAACATACTTTTAATTTTTTCTGATCAAAACAAGGCTTCATTACATCCACTACAATAGCCTGCTGAATACAATAAAATACATTTTGATATTTTTCCTTTTTTTTAAATGCCTATTTAAAAAAAAAAGTTAGATCTGTTGTGTTATGGGTCAAATTTGACCTGGTAGTAATTATGTGTTGTTTATCTAGACACACATCAGACCATGGTCGCTTTTGGGGACATACTTAGACTTACATTAATTTCCTGGAGACTTACCCTAACCATTACCACTGACCCAAAAATCTGCTTTTTCCCGATTGGGGACACAGCTTTTGTCCCCAATTAGACAAGCCGTCCCCAATTAACTGGTCCTAAGTCTGAAATTTGTCCCAAAAATTTGCCTATGACAGACCATGCATCGTGCACACACACACACACACACACACACACACTCTCTCTCCTGTCCCCCATCTGTATAACATTAACCACTGACCCAAAAATCAGCTTTTTCCTAATTTGGGGATACAGCTTTTGTTCCCAATTGGACAAGCTGTCCCTAGTTAACTGGTCTTTAGTCTGAAATTTGTCCCCAAAAGTAGCCTATGACACACACACACACACGCACGCACGCACATACGCACACACACAGATACACAGCTCCTGTTTCCCAGCTGTATAACAGTATATAGACTGGGGCTTTCTCGCGCTTTATTTCTCCCACCTCACTGCACACCTGGCACAGCATGTGCACACACACACACACACACACACACACACCATGCTGGAGATGACACTTGTGTGATTGACCAAAATAAAGTGTTGTTTTTGGAATTTAAATTGACTTTTCTCCTTTTTTCATAGGGAAGTACATGTGGTCAATTTTGACCCATAACACAACAGACGTAACAATAATTATAATAATTTAGGTTTTGGACTATACACAAGCAACTCAAAGACATCACAGGTAAAACTATAAGTAACTGCTAATTTACTAACCAGCTACTCTTTAAGAACAGAGTAAAACATCCACATATTGATTACTTTGTGGCTGAGAAGTGTTTAAAACCAAAATATTAGTATAATGAATGTTGATGTACAGCTGTGTGCAGAAAGGCCTGCATTCTGCACCTTCATTTGAGGAAGCATGTGTGTTTTTGCGGGTTTCGGAGCCAACCAGAGATAATCAGCTGGAAAGGGGCAGCGAAGATGTGAGGGGGGTTAATGAGCTGCAGTGGTGCAGTGGAACAGACTGCTGTGACGGGATGATAATAGTAATGAGTCACAGTTGTGGCCCTCCGTCATATTATGCACGTCTTTAAAGGGATTTATTTACCCTTCATTTACGAGGGAGACGTTTTGCTGAGGAAGTGTGTTCTCTTTTTACTATAGCTGCCTGCATTTACACACACAACCTCTGAGGCTCTGCATGTTGTATTAAGTACTTTGACACAGTATAGTTACTACATTAATTAGTATTTTGGATATTAACACTGCACCAAATTAATCCTTTGTACCAAAATCCTCGAGAATTATCAGAAACTCTGCAGCTCTTTGGAGGTTTTTAGCCTCTTTGGCTCAAAGTTTTGGTTTTACAGCACATTTACTATTTTTGTTCACCCTCAGCTCTCATAAAAACAAGCTCTGATAAACCCACTTTACACCAGCAGCACAACACCACATGGCAGACAGACAAAGTTAGAGACTAGCTGGTGAACAGAGGGGAACATCTAGCAGCTACAGAGCCGGATATTTTTCTCAGGAGTTGATGGAGACCAAATAACATGAGGCCACAAATAATTTATTTGTTATACAACACATAGATTAGATTGAACTCCTAAATAAAGCTTATTCTCTGTTTTGGTCTTTCAGTGATTGTGGATGAGAAAACTACATTAAATCTGAAACTATTTCCAGTAGAAATCTCTGATGCGTTCTGCACCTGATCTCTTTGTAGCCAGCTGGAGTGTATTTTACAATCACCTGAAGGTAGATTTAATATATAATTCCTTTTGTGTGGTTTTTTTCACAAGGTCGTTCATGCACTGCTGAAGGTTGTTGTGTGTTCTGAGACATATTAACTACATGTCTGTTTACGTCTTTGAGGTTGTGGTTGGCATCTTTGATTTCATCTTCCTCAACGTCCGTTCCTTTTAAAGTTGTCTAATCAGTCCAGAAAACCAAACTCTACTATACTTTTTACATTGTAATAGTAATGTGTGATTATTTATTGTCTTTGTTGTATATTTCCTGCATGTAATGAGGACATGCTTTACTGTCTCAGTCTCCCTGCTCTGATCACAATCGCCCGTTGGATGTGTTCCTATAATGAAAGATGTAATGTTAATGTTGCTGTGTCCAATTCTCAGTCTGTTACCTGCTCTTTGTATTTTACACACATCTGCATAAAGTCTTTGCTGTGTTTATATAAACACAGTTTATATAACTCACAGCTTACACAAGCACAAGTTAAATAATTGGTTGTTGGCAACAATATGGGTGTCTTACATTCACTCCAGTTGACCCACAGATTTATTTCACTTCTTTTAAATATTTAAAAATATTAGAGGGTGAATCACACACAAGGGATTTAAATCAAGATTCTGATTATTTGAGATAAACTTGGTTGAAAATTATGAAACCAGATTTAAATGTTTGAATTAACCCCCCCCAGTAAGCACTAATTTGATGATTGGCAGGTGAAAAGACGTTTCAGATGTTTAGATTTATTATAACAGTTTCAGGGAAATGTGTTAATAACTTTCAGAACAGCAGATCACAAGTTAAAACAATCAATTAAATGTTTAACCTAGAGATCTAAAAAACCTTTTAAACCAATTAGTCAAGTGTAAACCTAGATGTCTTTTGGCCTGCAATTCACTAAATTGGTGCTTAACGGGTCCAATCTTGTAGCTCATCTGAGATTTGTCATCACAACTGCCTCCAAACACACACACATTATATATACACACTGTATATATACTGTGTATATATATACAGTATATATATATATATATCCTTTGCTTGTGTAATTTCTCCTAATCTTATTAGTTCCATATCTTCTAGTAAACCTTTTGTAAATCTTCTAAAAACAGATAAGATCAACATCAATTAAATTGTTTTATGCTTGTTAATGCTTCATTAATCATTTATATGTGTATGTATAGAGTGTGTGTGTGCTTGTGTGTGCACGGGTGGCTGTGTGTGGATGCAGGTATGGACATGATGTGTTTATTGAATATATATTGTGTATATATGTGTGTGTGTACTTAGGCTCACCCGCCTGTCTGCTGGTTCAAATGCTAATACATTCATGCCTCAGCACTTCTCGTTTACTTCTTTACTCATACTTGAAACTATACACCGTCATCAGCATAAAAAGTTTCCCTGCTGCATGCCATTAGCCCATATACCAACTTTTAAAAGGAAAGCCACACAATAATAGACTATTAGCCTTCCCTTGAATCCATACATCCCTCCAGCACTCCTCCTTTACTTAGCATCAAAGTCTACTTGAACTTTACGGAGCCCTCCCTGCTTGTTTTCTGCCATCATCTTTAACGGCCTCACCGTTAATGATGGCACATGGAGGAATTTATAAAACAAAGAATAAGATCAGTGAATGCTTGTTTGGATGGGGCGAAGTCTACAGCTGACTAGACCAGACAACCACGACCAGTTTCTCCTACAATGATGCTGTGGAGTTAATGTAAAGGACCTGACATGACGGCTGCTGCAGAGCCTCAGCTAGTATGTTTTTATACACACTAGTATTATATGATTGAGCTTTGAGAATATTCTGTTAGAGTTTGTACATGTAAGCCTTTCTCCCAGGTTTGAATAACTTTGATACTGTGGCATGAAAACATTTCATCAAGGTTTCTGATGTTTACAACAAATATTAGGGCTGCAGCTAATGATGAATTACCTCTGTGTTTTTGTGCATGTTTAGCTGTAGTTTGTAGCAGAAGGTTTATTCACCTGATAACTTAGTCTGTCTTCTTCGAAGATTTTTGATGAATGATGTAAATCAATGATGTGAATCAATGAGCAAAAATCATCAATCTTTTGCTTAGAAACACAAAACTTTTTGTTCCTCTGATCTTGGATTCTTGCTTTGGAAATCATGGTCATTGGTATTTTATCCCTTTGCAGACATCATCAGTGTTGTTTTTAGGCAACTGGACAGTAAACAGTAACTGACTGAGTATGCACTCATCTGTGGGTTTCACATAATATGTGCGTTTGTTTAGGCGGCTCAATGTAGATGTAATCTGCAGCATGTTTATTGGCAGGCAGACACCTGGTATATTTATTGCATATGTGCAGTGAGAAGTGACAGAAAGGGTCATAATTGAACTAAATTATAAACCAGAGCTTGTATCTTGGTTTAATATTTGATGCTGTTATTGGCCAATTATATGAATATAAACCCCACTGAGTATGGTCATTATCAGATTAACTGCTGCTTGTGTTTGCCTTCATAATTGATTGAGCCCAAAGTGAAACATGGGGCTTCCTATCACGGGTCATTGGGAAGCGTTGTGGGCGCAGCTCCAAAAAAGGTCGACTTTTTGCAGCAAGCAGAGACAGCTGGAGCTGCCACACACTGAAACATGGTACTTTGATGCTGAGGGTGACATAAACACACACACACACTGTACCTGTACGTCACTGTGTCACCCGAAGGCATTTCATCCAATCTCCATCCTTTTGCTAGTTCTTAAACCTAAAAACACCTGACCACTTAATGCTTGAACTAACCTTTACATTCGCCCTCTCTTTTAAATCCAAATCCCAAAATGGCTCTCAAAATGAGAACCACTGTGTCTTCTCTTTGGAGGATTTTCCTCTTTTTGTGAGGCCATCTCTTAAGCACACTCACACACACACACACACACACACACACACGTCGAAGGCCCTATGTGATGTTAGCGGTGCTATCTTAAGATCAAAGTAGCCGCCTGGCTTTTACAACTCAAGTAGTCCAATTTGATTCAGAGGCAGACAGCCAGAGAAGGCTTTTGATAATCTACACTGTCTGATGAGATTTCCTCTGCAATAAGTTGGGGGAAGGAAAGGGGGGAAAGGGAAAGGAAAGTTGAGAGAGAGAAGGAGAGGGGACAAAAGAAGAAAGGAAAGGAGGAAAAGAGGAAAGAAGGTCGAAGCGACAAAAGAAAAAAGGGGAGAAGACGACACAAAGACAAAATGGAAGGAAAAGAGGCGAGGAGACGAGGAGCGCCGTGTTCATAGCTGATCAATTTTTCGCTCCTTCTTTGAATTGCTCTCTCTCTCAGCATCTTTGCTTCCTGTCTCCTAGAATCACACTCCATCTCTCCCCCTCTCCCAGAGTTTATAAGTCATCTATCAGATACAGAGACATGTAGATGGAACAAAAGTCGTCTCTGTAATTTATTCTGCTGTTTTTGTCGCCGTTCATTCTTTCTCCTCCATGATGACATCCATTTGTCAGCTGCCTTTGCGTCTTTAAAATGAATCCATTTGCCTCTGAGTCGCTCCGTTTCAGCATCTCTTCATTGCAAAGAGATGCAGTTTGGCAACAAATGCTAAAAGATGAAATGAGAATTGGTGTCGTGATGACTCATTGGGTTCAACGATATTCTCGCAACATCAAATCTGACTCATGACTTTCCTGTGTGTCATCTCACTCTCCTGCCCTTCCTCTCTCTCTAATTGCTGCAATAAAAATGTTTAGGACTACTGTTTGAATGCTGCATATCAGATATATTTTAATGCCACTTGTTGTTTTGGTTGTGCAACAGTGTGTAGATCCACTCTTTGTATTACCTGTAAAGGTTGCACATATCAGTTATCACTGTTGAAAAATATACTTTAAAAAAAATCATTTTTCAGTTTAGTTTATATGTTTAAATGTTTGTTACACATTAAGGGATAAGTTATTTAGTGTCAAATCGTATTCCTCTGTGACAGAGCTCCATTGTTCAAAAACTATTAAAAACACATCATTGAGCCACAGTGTTGCACTGGGTGACATGTTTCTTCATTACCATGAACACACACACTGTAGATTATTTTGACTCAATCCCCCACACACCATCCTTCTGCCAGAAATACTCTCGAGAGCACCAAATGTGGGTTCATCCACTGCTAAAATAGTCCCCAACAAATGCACCATTTCCTCCTGTTTTAGTAACGTTTGAGCTGTCTGAGCTAAAAACTACTTGGGGGGCTGAGAGCCACAGAGGGGGGAGGAAGTATTAAGAGACAGGCTAACACATTGTTTGTTTTGGTCTATTCATGGGATTTATTGACAATAAGAAAAATAGAGTGAGGCCAGGTTTATCCACAGTTAATCTGAAAATCAACTAAAACATTAATTGTATATATGTGCTCTGATTGGCCAGCTTTTGGAAGCTTCCCCTCGGCAGATATCCACCGACTACGGAGGCTACGTCAACAAACCATGAAACAAATTACAGCAGTAGGATTTCACTCATTCTCCTCAAACACGTCTGTACATATTCAAGACGGAATCCGATCCAAAATATGAGAGTTGACAACGTAAACAACATGTGGAAAAACCTTAGCAACAACCACAAATGAAGCGTTCAGAGCAGGTTGACGCCTGGTCTTCTTCATGTTTAACATAGATATCCAACATCATAACAGTATATAAATAATAAAACAACACAATAAGCATAATATGCCCCCTTTAAGTTTTTGTTTTGATGATTTATGAAAATGAGTAACGAGAAATCCCCTACAATCTGTATCTTATTGCTGTTCATGACATTAAAGTGTAACTGCACCCCCCAGGTCCGAGTCTAACTCCACCCACTGCAAAATTTTGAAAAATGCTAAAAAGTGGTCAAGGGTCTGAGAGGGGGGTGGGGAGGGGCTGAGAGTTGAAGAGTTGCAGGGTGAGATGTGAGGAGGATTTCTCTTGTTTTTGTGGCTGCCAGCAGCTCTTCCTCCCACAGTCACAGACGGAGAGACCCCCTCCACCAGGCCAGCGCCGCCGTTAGCTTCTGAAGCTAAAACTGTCTCGATCAGCATAAATTGGGGCTGGGGGCGTTAACTTTCTACCATTTATATAAATTTCATGACGTGGAGAACTCCAAAACGGTCGACTCTATGTCAGCATTGGCCCTGCCTTTTTAGGGCTGATTTTTAACAGCAGATGACAGGTTGAGCCATTTTCAACCCATGAAATGATGATTTTTTTTTAATAAATTTGGTGTCAGTGTCAATATTAACGCCAGCATTGATGTGTTTCACCACAGTACAGTCATCCAATTTACTTTTACAGCTCAAAAGACATGTTTTAGTGTTGCAGTTGCAGTAATAATTTCCAGTTTTTACAACAATAATTAACCAAAAAACCCATTTTTTTCTCGTTTCAGCTCTCAGGAAGGATTGATCTGGCCACCAGATGACAGAAAGGTAAGTGATCAACATTTCCGACATTTATGAAAACAAACTTAAACCCAAAGAATCATTGAAAGTGGCCTTTTCTGCCTTTTACCTGCCTGTCTTTCTAAAGAGACTGAACTCTGAACTTTGAGCAACCTCTGATGAAACACATACAGGTTTTGGTCACGTTGTACATGGGAGGATAAATAATGGGTGAATTAATATAAAAAGGTATGTGCAAATGGATGCATGGACTAAAGGATAAAAACAAATGAATGGATTATAGATTTAATGGATTGAATGTTGGATAAGTATGTATACACAGGGAAGTTTATTGAAGAGACAGATGCATTATGGGATCATTCAGATAAGAGCTTTGTGGTCAAATAAGCGAGGGACTGTTTAATACAACGATCACAAGCAAATTCACACATTTTCACAATGAAACATATAAAAAAAAAACAGCTCTGGAACAGTAAAATCTGACACGCACGTACAGTTGTGGCCCACCCATCCTCTAATAAAGCTTCCACTTATCTAGCTTGCTGACCACTGACGGTGCAATATCTGTCTGAATAATGGACGTCTATACACTATCAGATTAGAGTGGACATTATCTGGAAGTGGGACCGCAGTAATGACATAGCATCCTCTATCTGATCACTATGGATCCACCACATTCATTCATTATCTGTAAGTAAAACTGCAGTCATTCATCCACGCTCGTCTGCTCCGGGATTCAAACAGATCACAGATAAGGAGGAGACAGGACTTCCTCTGCATATTGAAACTCAGTATTTAACCTGCATCAGTTGATTAATGCAGAAGTATTTGCAGTAAAAACCCTGATTTGGGCTTCACAATCAGATCAAGTCAGAGTTTTCAGTTTCCAGTATTTGCCAGTTGGTGCGTCAGTTGAGTGATAAAGTCTTTCTGAGATCAGAATATGGAGATCTGCATCTGACAATTTTCATAAATTTCTGAATCCCACATGCTTTATATGTGTTAGTCAGGTGTGTTGAGGTGTGAAAGTAAGCAGTTAATTAGTTTTCTGTGCTCAGCTGATGTTTATCTACTCTGCAGAGTTTATAGTCTGCAGGTTGGGTTCAGTAGGTTTCATTTTGGATCTGGTTCCTTGGTAAAATATCTGAATTTATTAAAGTCTGAATCTAAGAAATCTCTTATCAAATCTTTTATCATTTCCTCTCTCCTTTTTTTTAAGAATTAGCAAATCATAAAACATCGGCAAATATGAATTTTCTAATTCAAACTTTATGGTGAAAACTAAAGGATTAAGGTTTGCTATTGGGCTCAGATTCAATAAAATGCTTTAAAACCCTAAACCTACATGCTGCCCACATCTCATAACCCAAATATTCTTCCATATTTGTCTCGTTTTCCTGCCCAAATGCAGCATAAATTAGCACAGGAAATGGTTTTGGTGAATGTTTCTGTTCTGGTACCTGAACATTGCAGGATTTGGAAGGTCAGTTAGGCTCTGCTGTACCTGTGTTGTCCTCTGTGTTCTCAGTTTATGCTTCTCTCAGACAATTAGGACTAAAAATCATCTGTATGTTGGTGGAAATAGCCAATATGATAGTGGCGTCTAGTCTGTACTGGTGGCAGGAGTTGACACTCAATCCAAAAATGCACTGGTCCTGTAGGATGCTGGGATTTCACAGTATCTGTCCAAACAGTGAATGTATTAGTCCATCAGCGTGTCAGCAGACTGTGATGCTGCCATGATGAGATAATGTTCTCATTCAGGCATGTCAGACACATCTGTGTACATATGGCACCATGTTAGGGACTGATGATTAATGTTATTATTACAGTATTAATGAGCTACTGTCCCTCCTGTTTTAAGAAGAACACCTTCACTCTGCATTTAATGTGTTTAGACTGTTTGATACAGCAGCATTAACCAACACCAGAAGACCAGCTCCAGTTTTAAAGCTTCAGACGTCACCATCAACCTTTTTTTTTTTACCAAAAGACAATTAAAAATATACAACGGAGTTAAAGTACAAAGATAATCAAAGTAGTAGCACTGTGACTATTTTTTTTAAATATCACTCAGAGTACGAGCGATGTATTTTTAGCTCTTGTTGACGCGCAGAACCAATGCAAGCACATAGATCGCTGCAGTTAAATGCTTCAGATTTTGCTCTTCTCAGCCTGAAAATGTGTCGCCTCTGAATGCTCACAAATCACTTCCAATTTGATATTTTGGCATCATTACATCATGCTCCACTGATGTCGAGCACTTACATTATAGCTTTGTTTAAGCCTCAGTACTGCGACTCGTGTTGAATACCAACAATTTTCTGTTGTTTTCATCGGTTAAATCCACTTAATGCTTTTAGTCACATGAAAATTGAGGTTTATTCCACAGACTACAGTGGCTAATCACTCACCACAGTTGCTTGATTAACCAGCCAGCAAGTTAAAACTCCCCAGAGTTTGATGGCTGGTTGTTTGTCACCTTCAAAATGTTCTCGTGTTCTTAGACAATCCTAACCTTGCACTAACTATAAACAGCCCCAAATAAAACATGACTGTTTCCCTTATATATATATAAAATGGCTGAAGGACCTGACCACCAGTTCTGCTCTCCACATCTGTAATAAAACCTCGAACACTCTGCTGTTTATATGAGCACCAGTAATAGATAGTTGTAGTGTCCTCCACACAAAGTTTGCAACCCTGTGCTTAACTTTGTAAGAGCCAGTATACTTAGTGTGTGTCTGTTTGTACAATCCACTCAATACAGTATGTGGAGGATCTGTGTAGTTGTGTATTTATATGTGCTTAACACTTAAAAATACCTGATGTTTTATGTGTGCTTAACATAAGTGTATGTTTAATGTGTGTTTTGGCCTCAAAATTTATATGCTCATAACCTGTAGAGATCCTGTTATGAGCAGAGTGGCCTCCCATATAAAAGCAGAGCAGAAGTGATGCTGGATCATACAGGCATCATTGTGCTGAAACAGCAGCCAGACAAGATGATTTACTGACAATATATGTACTTGCACAAGTGTTTTTGAAAACTCTTGTGCTGGTGGGAAACTCTGACATCTGAGACTTGACGGTTAAGTGCCCAACAGCTGCCTTTACCACATTAACTCTTTTCATGATATTTGGTACATGGGTCACTGACTTTGAGACAGAAAAACTAACTAGATGCTGAATCGGTCTCGTCATATACTTTCTCCGTTTCTCCTTCACATTGATTGGAGCCTGTGCAACTGATGTTTTCAAGAATGCAGTTCCTGTTTTGGTGCGAGCTCCGGAAGAATTTTCACAATTGACCCATAAAAACAAAGTTGTTTTGATGCATCTCCTGTTTGAAAATAGAGGCGTCATTATACAAGTGGTGAAAAACAAGCAAACCTTGTTAAAACAAAAAAAAGGCTGATATGTGAGCAAAAACATGCAGGCACACTGATTTGGTCCTTGAACATCTTTATTAAAGATGCAGCAGAGAAGAAGGAGAAACAATTAATTCACTGTGAGGTTGCTTAGTGGGACCAGAGGGAGGGAGTTAAACAGAAAACAGATGGATGATGCTTCATTGCACCAATACTGTATGTAAGTACCTCATTTGGTTCTTCTTGTGTCTCAGAAGTTTATTTATTCATACAACCCTTTATGGCAGTAAAGTTTAAATGGGCTTTACAGAGAGTAAAGACACAGGAGGAGGAGACAGAAACAGTGAAAACCTAAATAGATCCAATGAACCAATGAAAGAGAGAGAGAGAGACACCCCCCCCTCCCCTTCTGTCAAGCTATTTCTCTCTTTGCACTTGTACCTGCTAAGGTACTTGAGAGATTTTACGGCGGCTCTTTGGGAGACACTGTCCTCTAACACTTGTCTTGCCTTGCTTGTAAGTCGCTTTGGATAAAAGCCAAATGTCAAAATGTAAATATCAGAATCTTCCAGTTCTCTCTAAGGACGACCACTTGAAGGCTGCTTTTGAAAATAATGAAACAACAATATGACCCTTTTTAAATAGGCAAGAGACATAGCTGTAAATGACATTTATATACTACTAAACTGTTGTCCCAAATATGTTGCGCTACATTTGAATATTACATTGTAGTTGGAGGGAGGAGGTTGGGGTGGATGGTGGAGGTACGACATGCAGGACTCTGACACCAGAAACCAGACACTGAGGTTTGCATCCATAACCCTGACTGTGGTTAGCTTTAGGTAACAAAAGCACTTTAGTTATGGTTAGTGAAACATCTTGGTTGTGGTTAAATGTTAATAAACACATTGTGCTTCAAGTCACTGAATACTTTCTCTGTGTTAAACAGAGACCATGATTTCTAAATACAGTATAACCATAAACAGTTAGAGGAAAGCCAGTTGTACCGCAAGATATGATATTTTGGCAGAAAGGAAAATAAAGATTGTCTTTATCAACAGTATCAACATTTTTGCAACTTGCAAAATATGTTAATTAAAATTTTCTGACTATTTTGAGAGAAAACATAATTCAGCCAGAATTACGTTTCCTGCAAAACATGTTTGCTGTTGCAGTTTAGAAGTATATAAATGTAATTTCTGGGAGACACGGCTGCTGTGGACTTGTCTCCTACAGATTGGAAATCATGGCTGATTATCATTAATGCTATTTATAACAAAGTGGGAAACTGATTCTTGCAAGTGAAAACACACAGATGGTATATGACACCATACCAGTTACAGTATATAAGGGGAGTCTGATACCAGCAGACTGTTGTTGGAGCTGTGAAGGGGTTCTGCCTCTGTGCTGCATTGACATCAGTCATTCCCACCATAAAGAGGATGATAGAATAATATCCAATTGTTTTTTTCTGTTTTTTTGTTTTTCAGTTCTTTATGAGCCTGTTTCCTGTTTATAAGAATTGGTGATTTTTGGCTCAACTGCTGAACTTCAGGAGTCAGATTTCTCCTGATTTGGGTCAATTTCAGACCTTTAAAAGTCAATATTGATAAATAAAAAGATAAATGAGAGGATGGAGGTGAAAGTGGACAAAAGAGGTCAATAAGATCAATAAGAGTTAACTCTTTATTTACATGTCAAACCAGTATGGTGAAGACTGTGTAGTTTTAATAATCTAATGTTGATGTTTCAGTTGCAAGTGGGACAATTTTTTAATCTCCCAACTCGATGTTCAAATTTTTCAATAAGTGATTAATTATAGAAAATTAAACAAATGTTTCTCCCCTCCTGTCTTATTTTTCAAACGATACAGATCACTTTCCCCCGGAGATGATTCCCCTGAAAGTGCAGCACATCAGTAGACCATTTTTCCTACTGAAGGGACTTTTTTTCTAAACACTTGAAAGAAAACTTAAAACTTTTAATATTCTCCCTTCATAAAATATTTGATTAAGTTCCAGTAAGACAGTCCCAGTACTGTTCTCTTGAATGGATTCCAGTGGATTTATTTTAAGTCCTTAAAGTTTGTTGTCTGGTCTTTGAAGTTTGTTCAAACTAAACCAATCCCTGTGTGCAGCTCGCCACACAAGCCTGTCGTCAGCCACACATACTCGTGGCAGATGGTGTGTGTTCACCTTGCAGGCAGGGTGGGTGGGTGGGGGGGGTGACTTTTCTCTGAAGTTATGTCTTATGTTTAAAGACCAAAACCTGTCAGTGGAGGCCCAGCATCCACTGCTCAAACACTGTGGACCAAAACAGCTTTGACTGGACTGAAAGGGGTTTTACAGACTGTAAGGAAATAAAGCAGACTAATTGTAGTGAGTTATAAGACCAGCAGAAAATGTAAACTAAAGGAATAGTTCCATATTTTGGGAAGAGAGAGAGAAAGAGTTAAATGAGATCCAGCAGCTAGTTAGCTTAGCTTAGCATAAAGACTGGAAACAAAGGGAAAAAGCTTGCAGGGCTCTGTCTAAAAGGTAAAATCCACATTTCAGCACCTCTGAAGCTCACTGATTAACACACTATATATTGTTTGTTTGTATCGTTGAATCTGTACAAGAACCAAAGTGTTAAATCTTTGTGGCTAAAATGTTTGCAAATTGTTGCCTAATTACACCTCCAGCAAAGATGGAGCAACTTTATCATCCCATAGAAGACGTGTTTGTGTATTTGAGAGATATAGGTCCAATATTCACTCTCCTTTTAGCTCTGGTTTGGTCTCTACCAGTTCCTGAGAAAATATATTTGTCTCTTTACCTGCTAGATGTTCCACTTTCTTCACCTGTTAGTTTCTAGCTTTGTTGCTGCTAGATGATGAAAGTGCAGAGACTGAACCATAAATGTGTCATCAAACTAAAACTGTCTGCTTAAAGAAGCTGAAAAGCTCTGTAGAGCTGCAGAGTTGGTGGTAATTCTCTGTGGGTTTGTTACTGTTAGCACTTCACCTTCCCCCGGTGACCAGCTGCTATTGTAAAATCTGAATTGGGACGTTTTTTGTCTCCACCTTCTTAGTATTTCTGGAGGAGACAGGCAGTTTGACTACAGGCCACCACTCTTTTATCAACTTTGGCAGCTAAAAATAGAAACTGACTTTAGACAATCCTGACTTCCTCTCACCGCCTGGTAAAAAGCTTCGTTCATGCTCTGACTGTGTCGTTATTCAAGACTGTCTCCAGGTCTTTATCCCTGTCTTCGTCCACCTTTTGTTCTTGGAGACAGTCAGCCTGCAGAGTCACGCGATGACAGGCTCTTCAGCTGGACTCTGACACCAATTATCCTGCCGAGCTTTCCAAACTGGTAACACACACGCAACGTCAAGCCATCGCTCTGTCACACCACCTCTGGTTTCTCTCTCTCACTTCCTGTCACCCTTATTATGTTTCCGTTTCTCTCCCTCTCTCTCTCTCCCTCTCTCTCTCTCTCTCTCTCCGTCCTTGTCACTCTGTTTCTGTAACTGTCACTCTGTCATTCAGTCCGCCTGTGTATTACCATCTCTTTCCCAAAGAGATTCACAGCACTTTTGTGTCATCATCTCGATGTTAACAAGAAGAAGTGATGTAAATGTCATAAATATGCATGCAAAAGGCCACATTGAGACGAGCTACAGCACTGTTTCAAAAAATCTTAGGGGCTGCATTGTTGTGGGCATGTTGCTACAGGTGCAGGTGAGAAATATCAACCAGGAAGTCCAGTTTGAGGCTTTTTTTAGTTGCCAAGATACGGCACAGTGGTTTATACTCTTTTGAGGTTTGTCAAGCCTGAAAAATGAACATCAGAATTTGGTCTTTGCTCTTGAAGATTGGGAGGCAGAGTGCAAACAAAATGCTGCCAATAATCCTGTACAACGATCTGTGACATTTACTGGCATGTCTATGCTTCAAATATAAGACAACCCTGCTTTTCTTGTACCATTGTCGTACTACCATTGCTACCATACCTGTAAGCCCCAACACGTTTCAGCAGTGATCGTGCCAAGATAATACAGCCGCTGTTATATATGTAACCTCTATAGTGGCAGCTCAGTGGTTCACATTTCACTTGCATACCAAAAGTGTCTTCTTTAGCATCCACCTTAGACAGCAGTGACTCCAGACTCCACCAGTCTCCCGCCTTCACTGACTGCCAGTGCAGTGGCTCAGAGGTATTGTGACTAACTCAAAAAAGTAAATTTAGCTTCACAATCCTGCAAAAATCAGCCAGTGTTTATATTGTGGCTGCTGTGTTCATTTGTAATTGTCTTCCCCAATGACTTCCAGTAGGGTCATGTTAAGTGGAAATTATTTTAAAGCTCTGAGTTTCGATGGTCACTGATTTTTGAAAATGTTGGAATCAGCAGAACTTAATCTTAAAATGTTTTTCATTAATTTTGTCAAGTCTATTTATTATTGTAGCATGATTTTAACTGACAGACAAAGCATTAGTTCTTACTGTCAGTCACTTGTGTGGACAATGTTCCCATGACCACACAAGGTCTGTTTGACAGCATTACATGTTGACTTTCATTGTAATATATTAGTTGTGTGTTTGTTTCGAAGGGTTATGAGCTTTGTGCTTCATTGACACACAGTATGAAAAAATAATTACTGCTCTAAAGGAAAGTGGAAACGTGCTCACCGGAGGCAGTAGACGTGTCATGAGCTAGAAGTGACTCACATACTAAACCTGATGAGTCTTTTCTTTAATTCCATTAAGGTGATGGCAGCGTTACATTTAGTATTTTAAAGTGTCTCTCTAGTGGTTCTGATCGTCCTGATTATTCTCCTGCAGACATGAAACACCATTACTGTCAATGCCTAGCACTTCTGTGAACATTAATATGATAAGTCAATATTATTGCCTGTGTGTGTGTTTCAGTCTGTGTTGGTGTTTATTGGCTTTATTTCTGCATTCTGTAACTGTTTAATGCTGCTGTAGATCAGTGTGGTGCTCTATTCGAGGTTGGTCTCCAACCCGCACCAGAAAAATGCAACACAGTCCTCAAAATTAAACAACAAATACATCATTTGTCTGTTAGTTAGGTTTTAGACGTGAGGGCAAAGTGTTAGGGGACCTTAACCAACAAAAAATGACTTGGTTAGGGTTAGTGAAAGACTGTGTTCATGATTAAAATAGAGCAGTGTTTACTGTTGGTAGGAATCAGGAGGTGAAAAAATGTCCTGTGTCAAAGTCTGGCATTTTGTTGACCCACCCATCCAGGTTGACCTTGGCTTTATAACAATCATTTGATTTTCTCCTTTCTCCTCCCAGTGTACAAGAGTCATCATTTCTTCAGCCGCTAGAGGACTTTTGCTGAAATGACTGACGCTTTGTTTTTCTTAAAAAGGTCAGTCTCAAAAGGACTTTAAGCAACTAAAACTACTTGCTTTAGGTTAGAGAAAGATTAACTTCACCAGAATGTAACCATAAAGATAGTAGATCATACAAAGGTCATATGAAGTTTTGGAAGGAAATGACCTTTTCATCATTTAGGTACAAAGACATGTTGGTTTTGGCATAAGAAACCCCCAACCCCCCCTACGGGTTTTACATAACGGAACCTAACGGACCCAGGGTAGGAAACAAGGTGGTAGGTAAGAGATGCCATCGCCAAGTGAGGAAGTAGAACAGGAGGAGGCTGGAGTGAGGAAAATAAATGAATCTAGACAAGCAGTAGCAGCTGTTTACAGCAGGTCAGATCTGACAGGAAGTAGCAGCAGCAGCAGTGTGATAATCAGTGGACTGACAGTGAGAGCTCATCAGACTATAAAGATTTCTTTGGTTTAACATGATCAGTAAATTAATGTTATCATAGGTTATGTTCTTTATGGATTTACCATGGGACCCCTTTGTTGGGAACATATCATGCTTCTTGTGATTATCTGTTATTTTTATACTGTTATAATGTGGTTATGTTAAATATGGTCAGAGTTCCAAAACTTAAGGTAAACCAACATGTACGGATGTATTTGAGAAATTTCCATTTTGAGTAAAGAATAAGAAAAAGAAGTGAAATCCTACAACTACTGTTTGTTGCCGCTGAAGGTCTAACAAGGGGCAGCTTCCGGAAGCTGGCCAATCAGAACAGAGAGGCTGAACTAAGGGGCTGCATAAAGGGCCAGTATAAGATAAATAAGGAGTTTTTAACTGTAATTAATGCAAAGATATTCCAGTAGAGCCCCAGAATATAAATATAGAGCTGGAAATCTGCAGAATATCACCTTTTATGGTATGTAACTCACATTTTGAGAAGTGATACAATAACACGTTGTACTGTATGATTCCTCCTCCCTTAGTATTAGTGAGGCCCGAAGTCACATGACTTCAGAGCAGCAAAAACACTGTCAAGCAAACATGTCCTCTAATGGATGTCCCTGCTGCCGCAGAGAAACTGCTCGCAAAACCAGTAATTGAACTCTGTATGTAATTAAATTAAATGTGCTCACTTTGGTTCCAAGTTATTTCTGCAATCCATAAAAAAATCACATTTAAATGGCAATTACACTAAATCTATTAGTGATTATAGTAATTGTAACCATCAGTCTGTGTTATTAGAGGTGAGCTTTTTGCTTTCAGTGAGCACCCATTATCCATTTCATCTCCCTCTGTGCCCACCCTTTGCTTTCAGTTTACACACACGCGCACACACACACACACACACACACACACACACACAGAGTTGAAGTCGGATGCATACACCTGCTATAATCCTCTGTTCAATTGGAGTTTGTTTTGCGGATACACACACAAACTGTTCTCTTCAGCCTGTTTAACTTGCTCTCTGGAACACACACACAGGCACATGAACAAACATTCCTGCACACAGGTCCTCTGAAGCTGCTGTGTGTCCTGTAGCTGCAGCCGCACTTGTTAGCGTAACATCAGGTATGCGGAGGATCCCTGCTTCAGCCTTAATTGCATTCCTCTGGGTTCGACTCGCCTCCCCTGGAGAGTCAACAATCTTCTTTGTGCCTTTGATCATAACAAGCCTTATTAACTACCATGGCAACCACAGGGGCTTCTGGGACGGCAGTGCTGTTGGGCCGTTTATTATTGGACAGAAATAAAGGGGCTGGTCTGGCACGTACTGCTGCTGTAGGGAGGTTTTGGATTAGGAGGGATTGTGAATCACAATGGGTGCCGTGCTGTTTCAAAATATTATCTTTGAGCTAATTGTAATGAGTCCAGTCATTTTTTCCTGCAAAAATAATGATTTTAGCTTTGTGGAAAATGATTTGGCAGCTGCCTATTGAATATGAATAAAGGTTTATTGACTCAAGCTGTTGAGAGAGTTTAAAAAGTAGTCTAACGAGTCCAATCCACAGTAATCCACAGTCCAGTTGTCGGCAATAGACTTTGCAAATGTGTAGAATACAATCCAATCCAATAGCCCTAAAAAATATATTGTTTTATTAAATCAACAACTCTCTTTGAGAGTTTGAGATTTGTGGTATATTTTTGAGGCTGTAGTCTGAGGTGGGGTTGTATTAGATTGCTTCATAATGTATAACGATGTGTTAAAAACCAAGAAGAGCTGGTCCAGGCTGTCCGGTCTGGCTGACCTGTAAACTCTGGACAGACAGAATTGTTGCAGTTGTCAATGTCAACTCATCAGTTAATCAACTGATTCAACAGAGCAGCAGAAAATTAACGGACAATGCATTTGATAATAAATTAACTAATTGTGTTTCATCTCTGTTATATGTATTTGTAAATTTAATATCTTTGGGTTTTGCATAGTTGGACAGACAAAAACAAGCGATTTAGAGACACCCACTGAACTTGTGATGGGTATTTTCACAAATATCTGACATTTTGTAGAGTAAATGATCAAAGAATCTAAAATAGCCTACAAATAATTTTAAAATGTAAATGATCATTAGTTACAGGCCTAAAATGGAGTCATCACTCCTGAAGGATGACAACAATTAACCTGGTTCCACATCTCAGTTCTTCAAAAACATTAAAAAAATGACATCAGTTGTTTGAGCAACGGTCGATAACAATAACGAAACAATAACAAAGTACGCTTACGTTCAAGTGACAAAGACCAAAGAGGACTTTTACGTCGGGAGAAGAGGACAGACTGTCGTGTGTGTTGTTACAGAGTCATCACTGGTTTCTTTTAACCATGACCACAATCTTTCCCCCAACCATTCACTTTGTATCCAAACCTAAACTATAGTGGTGTCAGATAAGACAAAAGGTTTTAATTTTGGGATTCCTGACAGTCTATTATTGAAGCAACTTTAAAACAAAGAGTGCCGCTGATGTTCCACTGTGGCCTGATGAGGGGCAGCGATGAGCATTTTCATCTAAGAAATAAATGAAACACCAGCACCTAAAACATTTTACGTTAGGTCGGAGCCACATTGACCTTATGAAGGAGCATGCTTTTGTTCAATTATTTTTATTATTACAGTACTTTATTTATTCATCCTAATAGTTCTTGAGACATAAAAGCATACATGTCAGTAATCCAGTTCTTTCACATACCCACCGCAGATTACTTAACATTTTTAAATGTCACATTTAATTATACGATTAAGTGCTTTGCTTTTATTGTTTGATATTTTATTACTTTTTGAACTTTGTGTACTGTGTCTGTCTATAGTCATGTGCTTCTGTTTCATACCTTTTATCTTATCCACAATACATTTATCACTGCAATTACTTATCCCTATTAATCAATGGGTTTATTTGATCTTTTTCAGATTATGATAGGCAAGTAATTAGGTGCTCATGGTTTACTGGAAAATCTTGGGCTCACATGTATATTCTGAGTTTTCTGAGCTCATTAGTGAGTGTTTGTTGTCGTACTACATTTACTCATGGACCTCATGCGATTTAGAAATTTAACCCCAACAACTGAACAGAATAAACTAACTGTGTTTAACTCAAACTTACTGACTTACTTTAGAGTTTTCTCCCCTTCTGACTCTCCATTGCACCTCCTGAATTTCCTCCCAAAATGCTTTCGAAGCTTTCATTAATAATTTCCACAGCAGCCTCTATAACACTCAACCCAGGAGAGGACAAAGTTGCGAAATATATACATGAATTTCAGATTGTGTTGACCAGGAGACATACTGTATAACATATATAGATAGACGACAGAATCACAAAACTGCATGCAGATGTGTGTATGCATGTATAAGATGTGTGTGTGTGTGTGTTTTTACAGTGTGGTGGTGATGTGAAACCTATGAAGTACATGCAGACAGTCCTTTACTCAGCCAGGAAAACAGTCAGTGAATCAGTCTCTCTGCCTGCTGATAGCTGCTGTCATCATTTCTATCTCTCAGCCCATTTACAGCCATGTTTCACATTTAGCTCTGATGGGCTGTAATACTCTCTGACACACACACACACACACACACACACACAGAGTGAAATAAGCTCACCACAGTCTGATGAGAAAGAGACGGCAGCATATAGAAACTTTATTTCACACACTTTTCTCTCACTGTGTTTTTTCTTTGTTACACACACACACACAGATCAGAAATGTTGGTGAGTGACATCACTGACTCTGAGAACAGGTATGTAGATATTTACAGGCCCTGTGTTACTTTAATACAAGCTTTACAGTAACTGAGGTGAAACACACACACACACACAAAGCACATATACAGCCCTCTTACATAACTCTGATTCCCTCCCTATGACCAATCAACATTAGGCACACATCATCTCTCTGTATGTTACAGTAGGATGGAATTAGGAATCATTAAGCAAAGTCTCAGATGTTCAGGGATTAAAAGGTGCAGTGCAACAGAGCAGAGGAGCAGCAAATTGATGTCATTAAGAGGAGGAGAGAGAGCAGGAGGTGAGGGGTGAAGATTTGGGCTGTACTGGGCCAGGGTTTCCTCTGTAGTGAGACAAAATCTGCTCTAAAGAAATTTATTTATGAAACAATGAAGCGAAAGGCGAAGCCAGCATTCAAATGTGGTGGAGACTTGGTAGAGACTGTCCTCCCAAGAAAAACGATAGGTCCTCTCGCAAAGGTGGAAATCAGGTGATGTCATTTTATAGAGACCGAGTCCTCGTAGGAAGGAGGTCGGCGTGGATGGATGGTCCTGATGATTACTGCTGATAGGGGCGTCAAATCAGAAAGTGCACAGACCAACAACGTATTTTGTCGTTTAATTTGGAGGATTTGTTGATTAAGTGGAAGGCTAAATGACAAGTTGATTTTTAGGTTAAAACATGGCAACACGTTGTTTTTTTTTAGCTGTTACATGACATACAACCATTGTTTCAACAGCATTTAAATGACAGTATTTTAATGTGAGGCAGGATGTTGCAGACACAGAAAAGCAATTAAAGGTGTGTTTTGTATTTCGGCACTACAGGTTTGAAAGTGACCTGAGAAACTAATGTGGGATGTCCCCAGCGTGAGTTTGTACCTCTCGTGTATTATCATTATATTCCAATCACAGAACTTTTTTTTTCTGAATTTGTGGAAAATGTTTCCAAAGTTCAGTGATTTCACAACACTTACTGCAATTATAAAGACATTTCCAGAACTCTCAAAGACTTTTTCTTTCAAACTGGATTAAAAATATTGTGTCCACTGCACAATAAGTAGTATTTTACAAGTTGCTACCTCATGTATGTTATTTCCAGCCACTGTCTTTGTTTTGGATAAGATGTAGAGTTGCAATTTGGCAAACTGGTGAAAATGGCTGCCTGCTGAGTTTTAGAAAGTTTGTCATGGATTTATGTTGCAGAGAATTGCACGTTTAGCTCTGTGACTCAAATATAATAATACATGTGAGGCACAAACCAGTTTAAAGCTACATCTCTAGATGTGTTTTGACCTGAAAATCATCAAATTAGTAGCTGTAGTAGTAGCTCGCAAATGTCTGTATTTTGCTGTGACTTGACATCAGCTTGTTTGGAGACTGACATGGTCAAGACTCATAAGTAGGAAACAGGAGGTCACTGCTCGTCTTTACAGTCTCTACTTTCTCAAATTTTAACCTGAGTCCTTTTGAAAATTAGTGAGGAGGAAAAAAAAGAAGTTCAGAGGAAACAGGACAAGTACAACAAACATATGAGTCAGAGGTGACTCTGAAGTACACTGACCTTTTATGAGACAGTGTTGATCAGCTGCAGGCTGTGATGAATAAAGCCGAGCACAAATATTGATCGTCTCAACAGGGCCAGTGTATGTTTTGCTGGAGCTGCAAAAGAAACATGCAAATTTCAATGGTTCAAGTATCTGGCACAGACTTCTGTAAGACTGAGGAGGAGGAGGAAAGGAGAGGACATGAGAGCAGAAGAGAGGATAGAATTAGAGGAGTTTGGAGAGAAGCAGCAAGGAGTCAGGACAGTGCCAGAGCGGTGACTGCGTCTTGGCCTACAAAGAGAGAAGGGGAGCGAATGCAGCCTTTGAATAGAAGTAATAGGAGCAGGCAGCTTTTGGACTGCAGACAGAGAATTACAGCCAAATAAGTATTGACCCAGCTGACTAGCTAGCTGCCAGACGATGCAGGCTAGCTAGCAGCACTGGGTCAAATTTCTACTGGAGCTCCCTCAACGAATCTTACCGAGAGAGATCTGTTCCAGTCTGGCTTCCTCTCAGTCAGAGGGGCTCGATCACTTACAACAACTCAATTAGCAGTCAAGTTCACACACACTACCAGTATTGCTTTCTAATGGAAATGTGTGCATGCATAAAATGTGTGCATGTTTTGGCAGTCAACCAGTAAATATTCATTCAGCTGCTGAATTCCACCACAAAAAGTGTTAGAATAATTTTAATTTACCTCCAAAACATCAGCACACATACGGTAGTCCTTAAAATATTGTTTCTGTCTGCTGACTGAAACACAGTTTGAGGTCTGAAGTGTGTTAACATAAGAACAGAAGTTTATCCATGTGTCATGAGGAGCCATTACATAAAGAAACAATATATAGGTTTGTAACGCTAACGTTAGCTTTTGAAGACAGGAATCAAATCTGATAGTTTCTTGGATACAGTCCAGGTGAGGTATGTCTCTAATATCCACAAAGCCACTAGCATGTGTACTTTGTAAGTACCTGAAGTACTAAGAAGTATGGACGTCAATTGCACTAAACATGGTGACACCAAAGAGGGTTAAGATACTATAATGTTTAGATCACAGCAAACAGAAGCAATGATGACAAACTCTATTAGCTTCTCTTCAGAAATTCCCTCCATTGTTGTTGTGGTTTGTTCAGTCTGTTGCTGAGCTTCATGTCTAAAGCTCTGACCCCATTATTCACTCACTTGATTGCATCTTGCAGATGTTTACTGTTGATATCTGAGGATTCCCACAACCAACGTGCCATAGGAATGCAAAATATGTCAGCTTAGCCATCAAGCATGCAGCAGAGGCTTAAAATGTCAAATCTAAATCTATGTCTTGACAAAGTGAGGTATTTTCTCTACAAACAAATAAAGCTAAGAAAAATTCTCTACAGGGTGTCAGTTTTTATATTGGTCATTATATTTCCTACAGAGTTGTTTAGAAGCACATTAACAGACAACTCATTGCTAACTGTTAGTATCCTGTTAGAGTAAAATTACACTGATAAGCAGCGCAGTATGGCTGTGCACAGTTTACTGCATGATACTTGTCTATTTTGCCCTTCAAGAGGAGCCACATGATAATCCTCTTGGTGTTAATCTACCAGCACATCTGTAGATTCATATTGAAGTAAAGAAAGTCTGAAGTCCTTGTTTTGATCATTTTACAGTGACTTTTGACCAAAACAGTTTGCAAACTCTGTCTTGGAAGCGTCAAATATCGCCGTGATATAAACCAACATGTGGGTGCACCTGGCTCGACGCCGCCCTGAAGGTTCAGTGAACACAGAGGAAGAAGAAAAGAGAAGATAAAACCTGTTGCTTCATCTGCCAACAGACTCTGGAAACCCGCCTGTAATATCTGCTGCGATAGTTCACAAATACAACTCATAACCTAACAGCTAAAAGAGTGAAAACACACTGCTGCTTTTATTAAACATTTACTTATGATATATTGTATTTTAATCCCAATGTTACAGCAGCCAAGTCACATCAAACAAGTCACAAATAAGCACAATTAAAAATCATAAATGATCATCTAAAAGCTCAGTCGAAATGTAAACCTGCAATAAAACTACAACCAAAAGAATATAAATAAAATATTACACTGATGCAGATTCTGTTTTTCTTGTTGCTTCATCAAGTCAACATCTGCTCTTCAGATACTGTAGCACCTTGGCTACTACTTTTCTTTGTACGGCTCTATATTTGGATGCATCATGTAGTTAATACATTGGTACAGTTATGTGCTTCATGGGTATTATATGAACAAGTACACCAATAATTGTATTGTTATTGTAATGTCATCAATACTATAAGAATTGTAATTGTAACATAAATAGATCTTTTAAATGACAATAACAAAAGATGAGACACAATATTACACAATACACTACACATCACATCACGTGTGCAACTAATGATTACTTTCATTGCCAATTAATCCAATTTATTTTTCTGTTAATTGTGTAAAATTGAGAAGAAAAAAAATGCTCATCATTGTGTCTTGTTTTGCCGAATGAACCCAAATATATTAACTTTCCAATTATATAAAACATAATATAGCAGCACATCCTCACAGTGAAGAAGCTGGAACCAGAGAATTTGACATTTTTGTTTGATATAAAAACCTCCTAATTGATTACCAAAATGATCCAAATCAAAACTTTCCGCTGAGCGAAAAACCACTTAATCCGCCCAACAACACACATTAAATTGGCACCTGAATTATTGATATATCTTATTGACATATTCAACTAGACAAAAGCTCCCAGAGAGCTCTTCAGTAGCTGACCCTGACCTCTTACCTTGCTGTAGGGACAGACAATTCTCTGCAGGGATCAATTGAGAATCACATTAGAAGCTAACAGCTAAACAAGCTCAAGGCTTGACATGTAGATTTTTCTCTCTGGCTGAAGGCAACATAATGTCAGCTTCACTGTTTGTCCAGCTGCTGCCGATCACGTCTGACACTGTTAATTGGCTTTAAACACTAACTGACACGTCTGGTATCAGCACACTGACATGTGACAACAACAGTGATGAAGTACCACAAGCTGACAGACACACACCTCAGCAAAGTGCAGCTGGCACAGACAACACGGCTGTATTAGTCTAATTAATTAGTCGGTTAAGCTCCTGTATGCTTTGACATGATGTCTGTCTGTTTCTCTGGGCCTGTTTATTACATCTGTGTGTGTTCGGCCTGCAAACATTAACACACCTCTGCACTCTCTGCTTTGAAATGTGGAAAGAAAATGTAATCATTGTTTGATTCAACATGGCAAAATACATTTTCAATTCAGTCAGTTTGCAGGAAGGAACATTTACGATTCGAGTCGTCCCAAAATGACAAAAAAAAAAAAAACCTCACTGTCACCTGAATTTACATTTCACATTTAATAACTGAGCTGCTGACATTCAGAGCAACCCATAATGAGTGCAACAGTGTGAATTCCCACAACACAAGCTGTCACAAATAAATGGTAGAGAGAAGCACCCTGAGCATGAGGTAAATATTCATGTAACTGCAAAAAGGTCATAAAAACTGTAAAAAAAAAATGAACCCACAGCACTCAAACAGTATTTTGCATCAAAAATGTCATCTCCTTTTAAAGTCTGTCAAATTGAAGCACATGAATGTATAGAATTGCCACGACTTACTCTTTTCAGTGATGGCACTCTCTCCAACATCTCTGATTTCTGTCTGTACATTCATGGTTAAAGTGCAAACAGGAGCTGCTAGTAGCTAATGGAGGACGAGTTTCTATAGTGCAGATCTGCCGAAATGTAAAAGAATACAGACACAAACATGAGGCTCAAGTCTGCAGTTTTGTATTTATTTATCTTTTAACTATACTTCTTTTGGCAGTGCTAAGACTCAGAATGTCCCATCGACACTCAAGTCAGGTCAATTTAATTTGTATAGCCTGATATCACAAATTACTAACATGGACAACCTTTAACAGGGGAAAAAATGGAAGAAACTCTATCTGTTCAGACATTTGCTGTAAATTAAAAAACCTGTGGACATACAGATGAAAACAACTTGCATTCAACCAGTTTCTAATAGACTAAACACACAGTGAAAGCAGAGATGTCTGGGTAAGCACAGTATGCAGTCATCTCCTCTCATAGATGAATTTAACCTGAGTAAATATGGAGGTTATTTACTCTCTAAACACTAGTATGAAACTGACTCTGATGCTGGGAAAAATTAAATTAAACATCCTGCTTTTGTCAGACAACCTTGAATTATGTTTTTTTTTTTTTAGGAATCAAAGGCTTATAGATTTTGCTTTCCACAGTTTATTGTTGGTGCAGTTGATTTCAGCACAGCCCAGTTAGTGATTTGCAGGTGAAAATGTATTTACCCATCTGACAAAAACTGGACTACATATTGTTGGAAACTTTTTCACAGTATAACCTCGGATCTTCTGGTTATCTTTAGATCTCTTGGATATATTTCTCTATATTTTTAGGTGTGCTAAACATGTAGTGCCTTTACCATAAGTCTGTAAATAAAGGAATTTAAAACCAAGCAAAAAACCTGCTTCAAAGCATGAACCTAAACACTGCGTTTATCTTATGCTATTAGCATCCTTGTAAATAGTTGTACAAACTGGAGTTACCACTTTAAAGTTACTAATCCGCATCTGTTCAGCATGTAATCCATTACATGCCAGCCCACACTGATTTAAAAAGATGATGATGTTTCATAAACGCGGCAATGATGGATTGGACCTGGCTGTGCTGATAAGCAGGGCAGTGCCCGGCTGATGAGCCGCTCATTTGATATAATGAATTTTATTGACAAGGGTGGCTCAGTGTGATTAGTGGCGCTAATAGGCAAACAACTGTCCGGTCTCATATTCAGCAACAACAACAGCAGCTTTGGCTGAAAGGATCAAGGGGACGGAGAAGAGACGGAGTCAGCGTTCGATGAAGCTTTTGTGTCCTCCAGGAACATCTTTACACAGTTCTCTCCATCTTCTGCTTACATTGGCAGTTAATGTCAGTCTGTTGCGTGTTCCTGAGAGCTTAGTTTAAATGCTAAGGGCCACACGAGGCAAAACTTTTCAGCTTTAAATGATCTTTCAAAAAAAGTCTGCAATAGCTGCTAAGGCCAATGTTTCAGAGAAGATCAGACCTAACCTATAAGACAGAACTACAAGCAGTTAAACGAAGGAGCTTGCAATTACATACTGTAGTAAATAAACTGAGGATTAGAGCATCAGTGTATAAATAACCAGAAAAAGTAGTAAAGAACTGCTATAGATGGTGTTTTAGATAAATAGTGCTACCACCAGAGACCTCTGATGATTTTAATCTTCAACAGTTAAATGCCACGCTCATATCTTGGTCACAATACTTAAATAATCACATCATCTAATATTGTTATCGGTTTTAAAAAGTCAAATGTCTCTATTTGTATCCACTAAAAATCTTGTATGACTCAGGCTTTAGGTACTGTATGCTTATTGGGATTGTAGTGGTAGAGAACACAGACACCAAAGGGTAGAGAGATGCTCCAGGATGCTCTTTTGCCAACCTTTTTTATGTTGCATTCAGTAGGACGTAGATGAAACTTAGATGAGTCTAAAGTTTTTTTGTAGTCCAGGCTGCAATGCATTCTGGTCCATAGAACCCACGTGTGCTGTCTCTAGTATTTAGTGTAATTTTTAAAAATATGTTTCATTTCATTTTTCTGTGAAGCACTTAAGAACAGTCCCAAACTCAATAATTAGACTCAACAGGACTTTTCACTTAGCAGCTGTGTCACCGCAGCGTTCAAACAGTGGTGGCGCCGAGATTTCAGCCGATGATATGATGACATATGTCACCTGTTTCCTCACCTTCCTCTCACTGTATAACAGTTACGGATTGTGGCCGCTGACATTTAGAGATACGGCACGAGCTTACACAGCAGGTCTCTGCACTGCTGTCTTGTTCTGAGCTAATTGGCTGAAGAAGTCCTGGTCTCACGGCAACAGCCAATGACATGTGAAGGAGAGACCGCTGCTGTCTGTGGTGATGCGTCAGACTGACAGATGGATATTGCTCACACACGCACACACACACAAACATAATATCTGCTGTGTGCTATATATGAACGTGTCTTACACTCTGTTATATTTGCACACACACAAGCAGAGATGGGTACATTTGACAGATGCACACACACACACACGCATAAATACGCAGACAGAGTGTGAAGAGCAGAGCAGTGACCTGCTGCAGCCAGCAAGTGATGTAACAGAGAGACAATAAGAGACAGATGTTGTGTTTCTGATGCTGATGAGAGAAACCAGAAGCATCTATCTGCCAGAGGTCTGCCTCTGAATGGCAACAACACCTCATTCTCTCTCCTTCAATTGATGTCACAACCTCCATCTGTGGCCACTTTGCTCAGGTCATTTCTTATCCTTCACTTTTATTTTCACCCGTATCACACGCATGACAGACTGTGTTCACTTTTTCATAGATACTGAAAGATGACCATTGGATAGATATGTTTCTGTTTAGTCTCTTTTTTTGTGGTTACTGTGTAAGCATGAGCACAAAAGACTGATAATCTGGTCAGTGACAGCATCGATACTGATGCAGCAGATTAAATTAAACTCTAGGATTTAGAGAGTTTGGACACAATAAAAGTAAATGTGAAACAATACAGTACAAAAGATCCACAAGAATCACCACCTTTAATTTTAAGTGAGACAGTGTCAGAAAGTGTGTAAATACAGTACGGGACATTTTGAGGATAAATGAATAGGTACATCTTATAATATAGTGTAATAAAGTAAACTCAAAGGACCAAACGAGGGTTTTGGCTCCTTTGCTACCATCTAATAATGTATACTTTTCATTTTGCTGACCATTTTGCTGAACTGTTTTAGTTTTGATTGTATATTTCCTGCAGTTTCTGGCAGCCATTGGTGTTAATTAATTTTTATTCAACACAAAAATCAATAAGCAAACACTTAAAGCTTCAATTAAAACTGTAATCAATAATAAACTGGGTAAAAATAAGCTGTTTAACTGTTGATGGACGAGGTGGAAATTAATAGTGGAAGAAAGAACGGGCCATAGTGCATGATTTAAATGAAAAACTGGTGGTTATGTATACAATTGAGTTCAGACAGAACTGTGTAAACACTGTTTTAACACTGACAATGATCTTTACCTGCAGGGCAGAGTTTCACCTGAGGGGACATTCAGTACTGTGATTAGAGATAGTTCACTCAGCTCTGCCTCGTACCTTTTATTCAACACCGTCGTGCCCATAATCACAGTACTGAATGTCCTTCAGGTAATACTGCTGTAACAAATCTATATGGAGACAGTTCAGACACATTAATATACTATTCTGGCTTCAATCTAATGAAATTGTACTTCTCAAAATTTTGATATGCATTATTGGTATTTAATTTTGATTTGATGGCAGTTAAGAGCGGGATAATTATCCCTGGGGCCAAAAAATGTCAAAATCAATCATATTTATGAGTAAAAAACTATGAATCAATTACGAGATGAACTGGAAGAGAAAAGGAAGGGTTTTGCTGGATTAATGCCGCTTTAAAGATGAAAAAAATCTGCACTGATCTCAAAGTAGAAAGACAGTGAGACAGATAAAGACAGAAGAGTAGAGTGAAGCAGTTATTATGGAAGACCATTCACACGGCAGTTAAATGGTTGCAGTTGGAAAAAAAAGTTAGAAGTGAGAGAGAAATGTGATATTATTCTGTAATAGAACTTCTTAAGACACTCTCACATTTAACTTTTAGTATCGTAGTTCAGACTGAAGACATAAAACTAGTTGTCAGCTGTTAGATACGGTAGATAAATGTCACCTGGCCTCAATGTTTTCTCTGACATTTTAAAACGGACATGACAATATCCAAACTATATATATATATATATATATATATATATATATATATGGTTGGGAAATGATCATCATCATCTTGTCCCTCTCTACTGTGCAGCGCTGGACTCATACAGGCACATTTTAGTTGTAATCCAACAGCTGATTTATGCCTCCTGCTCTCGAGTGATGCTGAAAGCATTTTTACACACAGTGACAGCAGATATGCTTCGGTTGATCACGGCCAGCAGTCGATTAGATGGAAAAACAGGATTTAATGTAGATTATTAAAACAAAATTGATTTCACAGAGCAGAAGCTTTTTTTCATAGTTGAAATGCTTGTGGAGCAGCTGATAACAGCACCAACCACTCAGTGTGGTTTCAGTGATTTGCAGGTGAAAAGATGTCTAAATGTCTGTTAAAACTGGACCAAGTTTTGTAGATTATGACCTTTTATATTAATGACATTTCCAGGACTATATTTTCAACATGTAACAGTTCATACTGGATCTCCTGGTCTTATTTATTGGCAAAAGCAGTTATCCAGTCCACATCTGGAGGAGGTCTGGCTCACCTTGTGGTCAGATATCAGTATTTCGACATGAGTACAGTTAGGTAAAAAATTTAGGCAAAAAAAAAATCATCCAACAAGTTGAAACCGTAGACTGTATATAAAAGTTGGACATTGTGAGGTGTGACGTCACCTGTTGGTTTGCACTGGAGCCGGGTTTGAAGCCCAGAGTTGCAGCTTCTGGTCGGCGCCGTCTTTTCCGTTTGGAGCCAGGACCTTCCAAATAAGGAGTGCAGGGTGTTGCTTTTCATACTCTGGAAACACTAACCGCTACCTTGGACCCAAGCTAATGCTAGCTTACTAGGAACACACATTTGGGCTAGCGTTAGCTCATTTAGCTAAATTGTGCTAACAGGGCAGGTTTCGTAACCAAGTAACATTAAACTTAGTGAAATATTGAGAGAATAGTCCGACTCAGAGCGAGTCCCAGATCCGGGGAAAAAAGCAGGTGAGCCAACTGTCAATCACAGCTGTCAATCAACACCCACACAGCAGAAATCAAAGCTACTATAAGTCTTCAAATTTTATTAACGGAGCAATAATTTCCTAAATGACCACCAGCACACTTATTAGAGGGCCTGAGGCTTTTGAATGGGAGTCAGTTGGAGCATCTAGCGGCTGTCGATGGCACTTTAAGGTATTTCTGCATTGCATTCTGTAAGAAAACACAAAACAAGACAGACATGAAATGAGCAGATGTTATTATGACTGGAGAGTTAAAAAGAGCTGAATGTATTTTTTCCCTCTTAAAACTGACATTAAATGCCAACATTTAATTCAAGTACATGTGTAGAGAGCAGTTTTTCTTTAATTTATTTTAACACATTTGATTATTAAAGGCAAACTTAGGTATTTTTCAACCTGGACCCTATTTTCTAAAAAAAGAAGATGGGAAAATGGGTCCAGGTTGAAAAATACCAAAGTTTCCCTTTAAGTATTTGTGGATTCTTCAGTCGGACCCTGACATTGCAGAGCAAGTTCAATTAAAGCACTGAATTACAATCCATTTAGTTTAATTGACTTGATTTTCTGGCTGTGACTGTTTCCCTCTGTGTAATGGCAATAACAGCTGTTTTTTTCATAGCATAAGGCTGATAATTGGTTCCATAGTTTGGGCTTCTTGGTTTGGTTTGCAGTTAAACTGAAGTAATATGTTTTAATGAGTCTGACTGTCGAGGTGAGACCACTTTTATTGTTTTTTTAAATGTCAGATTGTTAATGAGGTGTTAGGTAGTTTGACCTTCTTGTTTGGTTTGCATTCAGCTGTGAAGAAGTAATATGTTTTAATGAGCCTGAGTGCAGCTCAGGGAGTTTCCTGCCTGTAAAAGGTTAAGGACCCTTGATCTAATGGAGCTGATAGTTGCTATTAGACTTTTAATGAGTCCCACAGTACTCTAGCTCCTAACATCAGCTTACTATTGATTGAGTTACAAGTAGGGGTGTGCCATATGACAATGTTAGATTGTGAACAATTAAAATGTCTACACGGTCTGCCTTCACAGAGAGATTGTTAGTATTGTGCTACAGCGCACATTGTATCAGTTCAGCTCCATGACGGAGTGCAGGCTGCTAGCAAACGGGTAACAGCACCGACATGGCGAGCGCCTTGTACCACATCTCCAATCTGCTGGAGAAAACTACCTCCGGCGACAAGCGACAAGGATCTCAGGTAAAAACAAGCTCACGGCAGAGCAAACGGTTCCCAAACGGTTCCCAAACGGTTCTCAAACGGTTCTCAAACGGTTCTCAAACGGTTCTCAAACGGTTCGCAAACGGTTCCCAAACGGTTCCCAAACGATTCTCAAATGGTTCTCAAACGGTTCTCAAACGGTTCTCAAACGGTTCTCAAACGGTTCCCAAACGGTTCACATCAGGAGCCCAAACTGTTGGTTTTTAATGGTAAATGCTATGAAAACAGCGAGCAGTGATGCTTGTGTCGGGCCTCGCTGTTAGCCTGCCACCTGTCTGAGCATCGTCACATCACCAACTCACAAGTACAACCAGTAGATAAAATTACTGAAAACATTGTTTGGGGCTGCAATCGGTGATAATTTTCATTATCAATTTTCTCGATTGATCACTTGGTCTGTAAAATGTCAGACAGTAGTGAAAAGTGACATCATCTTCCAGAGCTCACGTTGAAACATTTAGATTGTTTGTTTTGTTTAACCAATCAGTCCGAAATCCAAAGAGATTCAGTTTACTATTATGGATCAACAAATATTCACATTTTAGAGGGTGGAATCAGTAGATTTTTGCTTCTTTAAAACATTACAGAAATTGATTATCAATATTGTTGATATTGTTGCAACATAAGCAAATTAAAGCAATTTTATTTTTTGTAGAACCTCAAGAACATCAAGTAACCTAAAATATTTTTATTGAAAGTCACAAAACATTCACTGAAAATGAACTTTTTCCTACAAGATCCACCTTTGCAATGTAAAATCCCTTATTCACATTTTTAAAGGTTATGTGAAGGCACTCGCAGTACTTGGATAACTTTAGGCTAAGCTCTTGGTCTTGGCTAATGATTGAAAAAAGTCAAAAGTGACTTAAAGAAGGAGACATGATGTGTTTTTACTAACATTTAACCAAACAACCGTCTACTAGAAACTATTTTTATATACAACTAAATAACAACAACAAATGCATTTTGCTAGAAATGTAATCTTGACTGAATTACTGTTAATTAGCGTAAGATAGTTGTAAGTTAGTGGCAAGTTCCAAAAATGGTGAGACTGAACATATTAGTGAAATGTTCAGAGACAAAAAAAAAACCAAAATATATTTCCCAAATTGGGAAACATTGTACAGTTGTCTTTTTCCTCATTTGGGGGGTATACTTACAAGTCCTCCAGTAATCATGGTTGGACTCCTAATTAAGTTGAAGGTTTGAATTTTTCTGCTCTGTTTCAGCCCTTTTAAAGCATTTTCTTTCAAAAATAAGATAAGTGCAAGAAAAGAAAAGACTGAGCATACAGCTCTTAAATGATGTGCGTGGTTGTGAATATGTAGACTTTTATTACTTTTCTGTGTGATCCATTTTTCACCTACAAAAAAAGACACCTTTGAGTACATTTGCTTTCCTGCTGTTTTTATACGACTGTGTGAAAGAGTCTGTGCTCACAATCAAGCGTGACTGTGTGTGTCTGCATCTTTCTGTGTGTGTGTAAGTGTGTTACTCAGCTAAAAATAAGCACTTTGTCTCTGGGAAGAGCAGCAGAGAGAGGTAGAGCGAGAGGACAACCTTTATCGGCGTGATCCAACTTTAATAACTCTACAGGATGTTCACTGACAACAAGGGCTCGACCACAGGGAGACACAGGAAGCTTCCTTACAGTACATGCGTCACAGCTCAGGTGGGGGGGGGGGGGGGGGGGGTGGATTTTGGCAGGACCCCTACTGTGACCTCGACTACAGCCTGGAAAGTTTCAAACCGGTATTACCGATAACGGAGACCATTTTATTCCAAAATAGAAGACTCGTTATCTAAAAAAGGATTTTTTTTAAAAATGGTTTTTACCTGCAAATTACAAGAATGACTGACAGCAGAATTGTGCATTTTACCTCTTTAAGAATAAAAAAAGTAACTTGAGCCCGTGATTCACAGTTAATTTTTACCTATTGTTCCCCAGTGTTGCAAAAGCATCCATTTTCTCTGTCTCGGTTAAAACCTCGGAAATTCAACGTTTATTCTCTTATAACTTATTCACTCAGCTCTAATACTACCAGGGAACACCAGTAATTTGTAATAATTGTGGAAACTGCCTGTGATTTCAAGGAATCTGCAACGTCTGTAATTTGTAAAAGGAGAAGTGCAAATTGCCTTCCACATTCTGCTGAAGACAGTGCCCCCCCGATAATACTACACCTGTATGAATCAAACTCTACAATTTCAGTTGGTAATATGTTGTTGCTGTGCAATTTCGCCTACCACTTGTTGTTTTTGTGTTCCTCATGTCATTCAAAAAGAAAGAAGTAGAAAAAGAAAAGTCTCAAATCAATTTTCAGCTCAATCTTCAGACGTTAAAAACTTGTTTTGTGAATGCTTGATGTAATGCTGAGGTCCTATTATGTGGTAGTCATTTAACCTCAAACGCCTGTTTGATGCATTTTGTGTTAGAAATCGTACCCGTTCTTCTTTGTGACATAACTCAAACCAGAACACACAGACGTCATACTCATACTGCTGGTGGTGCTGAAGATAAATGTCCTTAAATCCTTTTAGAAATCATAAAGAAACAAAAACAGAAATTGCACAATGATTAAAGGCAGCTAATGCAGTGTGATTTTTAAACATGAAAAATAAAGAAAGTAAAAAAAACCCACCACTAACTCTCTGACTGCATGGCAACATTACTCCTCTTGAGCTTGAAGGTTCATGTTTCACCTTGGAAATAGCAGTTTTACCAAATTAAAAACCTTATCACAAGGTCCAAGGTTTGTCTAAAGATTTCAGCCACATCTCATGGCCTACCTCAACAGATGTTATCACAAGACTGAAATCCCACACTTCTCCTTGACAAGTGGGAGCAAACTCTGCTACTGAGGAAGGCCTCCAGATGAGGCTGAACGCTTCTGAAAAACCACGTTAGTGGACTAAAGTTTTGGTCAACATGTTTCTTGTTAACCCAGCTGTAGCACCAAAGTTCAGAGCATATTCATCATAAATAGAAATAAGAAATATAAAATCAATAGGAGTGACGAATTCATTGAAAAAAAGTTATTTGTCCCAATTTTACACCGAGAATTACATTTATATTCTATCTTCTCCTATGAAGACATATTTTATATTATTACAACTGTGTTTTCCTGCACTGTCATTCATAATCTGTTAATATACAACAGCTGTTGACAAATACAGTAATAAACACTTATATCTGATAACAACTACATTATTGTGTGTTATAAACAACTTATTACATGTTTATATACTGCTTATAAATGCTACATAGGGGAACTTCAAGTGAAGTAAAAACGTATTGCAGCACTGACATGATGAATCGTAGCTGGTGAGGACATGACTTCTTGCTGTACATGAGCCTGTGACCTTCTTTCTAACATACACGTCTCAGTTATGGATATGTGTGTGCACCAGCTGCACAGCCACAATTTCCATCTCCCCGGTTTACATCAGACGCTGATGTTTTGACATTGTCCTCTCCTCGTTTTTCTTCTGGTCTCGAAGCGGAGACACCCCCCCCCCCCCCCCCATTCCCCAGCTGTCGTGAACATATAAAGTGAGCAATCTGCAGATCGAACCACAGAGGTGAAATAGGTTTCGCTCCTTCGCATTCCAGGACGTTTTGAAGAGCTACCTGTCTGCCTTCCTGCCCATCACTCCGCTCACCTTCGTATCTTCGGAGGCATCTTGTTGAGGCTGGATCGATGGCTCTGTACAACAGGACAGAGATGATTGGAAAATATTCACAGCCTCTATCGATCAGTCGGGCTGAACAAACAGTCACAATGGCAGTGCCGACCCATGGCATGCTGGGTTATTTTATTATCGGGGCTGAGACAAGACAGGCAGCGAGGATGGAGAGAGGAGGCAGAGGGCTAATGTGGCATGGAAAATAGTCTGTTATGAAGCAATATTAACCCCCGAGCCTTGAGCTGCACACACACACACACACACACACACACTCACTCTATTTGTCACACACACGTTCTAAGACACAGCACGGAAGCACAGACCCAGCATGCAGAATGTGGCAAGCGTGAAGCATCAATAGTGTGATGAATTACCTTAATATCAGGATTGACTTGCATTCAGGCTCTGCCTCTTCGTCCTAATAACCCCCTGAAATTGTCCACTTTAAATATACAGGATGGATGACACTGCACAGGCTGGAGGAGAGAGGGAGAGAGGGAGGGAGAGAGGGGCAGAGAGAATACAGATGATGGAAGAACCAGTGAAATATCATTTATCTTAATGTTTTTATGACAAACAGAATAGTTTTGGTTTATATTATCATAATTGCAACAAGCAAGAGAAAGACCCTACCCACTTCTGGACTGGACTCAGTGTAATGACAATATATGTTGTATTTTGTATATTTGGCATTTGAGGGTGAAATCAAAAAAAGACAACAAAAGTAATTCGTCCAAAGTATAAATGCAAAGTATAAAAGGTTCAGAGATACTAATATTCTTTGAGTCTTTGCACAAAACACCAACAATACAGCACAACTTTGCAAGTGTTGCTGATCAGTGTTAATCAATAACCTCACTAGCTTTGAGTCTGTGTGTTTGCTGGAATACTTCCTGCTCCTTGAACTACTCCACACTTAATCCTTCTGCACTTGAACTCATTTTCTCTAAAACCTGAGTAAACATCAGTGAAGCTCCAGAAATGTGGAGGGTTTATACTGATGCAGAATTATAAATTCATTTATGGGACAGGAAAACAGCCTGTAATGTAACAAACCCTGATGGTTGAATCAGGCTCCACTTTTTCTGTAACACATTGCAACATCATCTCGTAACACACTTTGTTGGCCAATCAAATACATGCAAGCAGACATTCCTGGTAGATTAGTTTGTAATGTGAAAGATTTAATTATTGGGTTCACCTGGGCATCGAGAGGGAGGATAAAATGACCTTATAGCAGTGGTGGATTGCAATTAAGTACATTTACTGAAGTACTAGTACACTTTTGAGGTATTTGAGCTAATTTGAGTATTTCCATTTTATGCTACTTTGTACTTCTACCTCACTACATTTCAGAGGGAAATATTGTACTTTTTACTCCACTACATTTATTTGCTACTTATAGTTAGTAGTTACTTTTAATAATATATTATAATTTTCTGTTGTCTGTTTAAAATTTGTTATGCACTTTGAGCTACATTTGTTTGCAAATGTTTTTTATATAAATAAACTGTATTATTATTATTATTATTATAATAAAAAAACTAGTCTGATACATTTACATAATATGATGCAGTACTTTAACTTTCAGTCTACCCAAAGTATCTAAAATTGGCTCCACTTTGATGAACTCTACATTAAAATGCTCTTACATGTATTTGTTGGTGATTAAAAACAAACAGTATAATATATTATATTAATTTAACACTCTAAAATAAGCCAGTCTGCATAATGAGTACTTTTACTTTTGACACTTTAAGTACAAATTGCTTCTGTACTTTTACTTAAGTTTGAATTTTGTATTTTTGAACTTTTAGTTAAGGAGATGATACTGAATACTTCTTCCACCACTGTCTCATAGTATTAAATGTTCAGTGTTTTTGTGTCCTAAGCTATCACACTCATGGATCTGTCACTCAAACTGGACTTTGCTGTCTCACATGTAGCTTCAGCAACACACACACAAACAGCTCCTGTGTATTGTATTTTATTCTTATTTTAGTATAAAGCTTCTCACTTCTGGACTGGACTCAGTTTTCCTCTTATGTCAGTGACTATTTAGATAATATCATGTTTGTTTGGTTATTTATTTTCCTAAAATGGACACTGAAATAGGAAGAAGAAAGCAACTGGCATGGAGAGCGAGCTGAACAAATAAAATCTGAAGAAGAGCTCCTTAAGAGAGAGAAGAGGAATGAGAGATATAAATATGACGCAAACAGAGACTGAGATCAGTGATGGAGAAACCCAGATGGAAACAGACAGCAGAGTGGTGAAAGAAACATATGAAGTGTTGGAAGAGAACAGGGAGACTGGAAAGAAACGAGGCAGATGAGACTGAAGAGCAGCAGCAGCAGCAGCAGAAAGAGGCCAGCTAACTGTAAACATCCCATCCTGTCTGTGTCTATCTCTTAATGGCTCAGAAGGGTTTTCTTCTTCATGTCACGCTCTGCTGTGTCATTATGGTCACCTGTTTCAGATGTTATCAGCCCATTAAATGTCTGTTATCACCACCATTATAATGCTTCAGATGGGGCAGCCTGCACCTACCAGTAGGTGCATATCAACCCATTGGAATAGGACCGTAATATGCCACAAAATAATGATGTTTTATGGTGTGACAACGCTGTGGTTAAGGTCTGGTTAGGTTTAGGCACAATAACCACTGGGTTAGGGTTAGGAAAAGATCATGGTTTGGGTTAAAATGATCACTTGAAACATGGTTAACTGTTAAACATGGCAACTGTCTGTTCTGAATGCAGTAAAATGCTGTAAAAATGTCCCAACGTTATGGTAAAAATGTCCGGTTAAACTGCAGTAAAATGTGGTAAAAATGTCTGGTTGAAACAGGAAGCAAACAGTGGTTTCCAACAGTCGTCTCCTGCTGCTGTTGCAGTTATCTGGCCATCCTCCCAACCCGCCTCCTCCTTCCAAGGAAGTGAACTTATATTGACGTTATCTGAACTACGTCACTTCCCCGGGTCACAATAACTACAGCTGCTAGATGGCGTCTGTAACTCAAAGGTGACCTCCAGCTTAATATAGATGATGACGGCTTACCGAGCCAATTAGGAGGTAGAATAGAGCCGCACTACCTCAAATCTATGGGTCCCAATGACAACTGATGATGGCCATTTAATGGGCTGATAACAGCTGAAGCAGGTGTTCTGGTGAAATGTAAAATGCTGAAATGGAGGCGTGAAGAGGAAGAGAGAGCAGAGCTGTAGACGATGTACTCCTGATGCAGTCGAGTCGGGTTTTCACTGCAGTGAGTCTCATAAACAAGGTGGAGGCGTTCTGGACGTTTGGAGGCGTATTGAACAGCCTGGCAGGAAATCACACAGGCACAACTTCAGTACACACAGTGAATAGTACTCACATAATACTACAGCACACACTGGTTAAAAAAAACAACAAAAACTGCAAACCAGTTTTATTTTTGCAATGATCATTTGTAACAGTTTTGGATGTCACCGACACGTGATGATGTTCAGAACATACTCATTTATAAATGATGTATTTTGTTGTTTAATTTGGATGCATATTACACACCCCGAGTACCACATGGATTTATAACCAAATCACTGTAGCTCTGCTGCACATGCAGTGGCAGTCCTCCCATGCAATGTGAATATTTTTTATGTTACATTATTGTGAAACATTTTTCCCTAAAAATCTGTCTGAAAATTATAGTTAGTGCTGAGAAAAGAAATGCAGAGAATGATTCAGTGTATCTTGCAATATGATATGTAGGATTGGCTGTGAGCAACATACCCCTCCATTCATCTCCCCATACACTCCCATTATCTTCTTCATTTACTGTGACACAATCATTGTAGTATAATATTACTGTTCACACTTCTTGTGTCTTAATAAATGAGGTTTTCAAAAAAAAAAAAGTCCTGAAAAAGTATTTTTCTTTTTAATCTTGTGCTCAGATGTTAGAAAAATCTAAACTTTCAGGACTTCAGGGGCTTTTAAAAAATCTTTGAATCCTTATTTTTGATTCTAAAATTATGTTTTAGTTTGACAATTTAAAAAAAACTGTTTAATCAGAGATAAACCTGTTTAAATATTTATGTTTTTTTAGTTCTTTGAAGGGGAAAGAAAAGGCTAATTTCTCAAACAGATATAATAGAACAGAATATAATAAAAGATATAAGAAGTCAGAAACTGAAGTAGAAGCACACAAAACATTTGGAAAGAAATCTAAAGAAATCTGTTCAGCAAAAACATAAATTCTAACAGTTCATCACTAATTTGTGGAGTGTGGTGAATATCACAGGCTGGTGTTAACACTGCGAGAAGCAGATTTTCCTTTAATGAGGGCAGCAGACTTCTGATCCACTTAATCCATCCGGTTCAGGATTTGAACATCTCACAGGCTCAGTCCTCTTCCCTTCAGGTTACTGCTGCCATAAGAAGTAAATTTATGAATTAAGCCTGAGCTGAGGTGACTTGTAGGCCAGCAGCTTATCTCTTGTTTGTGTGGCTTGAAGCAGCTTAGGTGTACCTGCACAGCCCCTGGACATGACACCTATTCATCACAGGAGCTCAGCCTCAATTTATCTCTTTATTCCTGGAGGCAGAGCAGTGAGGAATCGGGTCCTATTTCCTGAACCATCTACATCTGATGCTTTTATTCAAAAAGACGTGGTCCTGGGTAAAAAGGCAGAATAAACTGCAGATTCTAGAGTAGTGGTCAGATCATACATTGTTATTGATATTTTCTCTATACACACTAGCTTCTCAGTTTTGAGTCTTTGTGATCATCTCAGGCATACAATAACCAAGTACTTTTAGTTCCCTCTACTTAAGAAAATGTCAGAAAATGTCAGAAAGCTTCCCCTACAAGTAGCATTCTTACATTTCCATTTCAGAACTGCATTTAAAGGGGCGAAAAAAGCTACATTTTTAAAACTTTTCCAACCCAGTCACCCTGCATGTATACATCAGTACATTTTCTCTGGAGGAGTTTCAGCCTTTGTCGCTAAAGTCAGTTGTCGTCAAGATGGAGCACTCGCGGCTGTTTAGCTAGAGATGTAACCTCCTGTGAAACTGGCAGGGTAAAATGTCAGGGTGGCAGTGGGAGAAGCTGATAAGTGGTGGTGCAGTCCCTCCTCTCTGATCAGGAACGGCTGTTCCAGTTTGACATTGCTGGCCTGCTCCTCTTTCATTCTTCTCTGTTCTCCTTCCAAAATGTGAACTTTGCTGTTGTTAAAGTAGCGTCCTTTTGTCCTTTTAGTTGCAGTTCTGTCATGTCCTCAGATTGTTGTAAAGTACAGGGATGTTGCACAGAGCGGAGGCCGGGTGCACCACTACACTGAGCAGTGTAACAAAGATAAAATAAGGAAGATTGAGACAGAGGAGAAGAAAGGAGAACTGACAGGACGGCTGGACACAACCAGAACCAAAGAGCTACAATATTTATACAATAATAATCTGCAATTATAATTCTGCATGTGGGGAACTGCAGAGATATTAACATTGAAATCATCTTCTCTGAAAAGTTTCCATGCAGCTGATCACTGAACTGTTTTCAAACTGGACAAAATACAGCAGCTCGTCCAGAAACACTAATCTATTTCACATTTCCACAAAAATAGTTTCTGGATGTTTTTAGGCGTTCAAATGGGTTTTACTGTTGTTGAATTTTAATGACGTCTCAACTATGAGTTGACTCACAAGATTCAGAGTGTGCAGACAGCAGGCTGTGAGGCTAACAGCGATGAAGATGGATGTCTCTCCCCGTGCATGTTATCAAGTTATCCCTCTGTCTCACTCTTTCTTTGAGTCTCTCTCATCCTCCCTGTCTGACACGACTCGAGTCAGCGCTCTGCCTTTTACTCTGATCCTCCACCAAATCCTCTTTACATGCTCCACAGCAAACCAGAACATTTTAAAGTGAGAAGAAAACAGAAAAGAGAATAATAACCATGTGAAAGTTAGTCCTTTATTACAAGCATGCTTCAAAGTGTTTTACATAGCCTGTGAGTCTTTTTACATGTAATTCATCAACAAGCTGATACTGTAGCTTTGTATATGCTCCCTATACCTCCTGGTGAACGGTAATTAACAGTATGCCATCACCTGGATAAAAATAAAATATAGATACATGATGGCAAGAGTGCTGACTATTAAAATAACACAGCAATTAAACATTTCCATATATGGTCTTACTTGCAGCTTGACATGCATTTTGCTTACCTTGGCTCAGACTTGCTTTGACAGATTTGAGACTTGGCAAAGAACTTGCTGCAAACCACTTACAAGCAACTCTTGAGGAAAGCTTAGGAGGGCACAATAAGTGAGGACCACAGGGGTGTTTCCCCTACAACAGAATAGCTGGTGGGGTATTCCATGTCGGGTGATGCAGTCACGCTGAGCATCAGTCACACTCAGAGCAGAAAAAATACATCCTCAGTGTTGTGCATAGTCATGGCAGCAGAGTGTGGAGGTGCAGCAGCCACTGTTGGACTCGTACTTCACTGTAAAGTCTATTATCAGTGTTTGTGCACTGGAGGAAGTGTCCACATCACACCTGTGAAAGTTGAATATTGGACCAGGATTGGCTTCCAAACTAGTTGAGATGTCACAAATCGTGCTCGTAGTCCCGCCCCTAAAAATCTGATTTTCAAGTGGAAACTTCCCACTTTCAGCAGACGAATGTGAAAACAGCCTTCTAGTGTCAAACTCTGCACATACAGAACATCATTCTGCACAGTGAAGCTCGAACATCCAACCGAAGGAAAAAGAAGAAATGGATGCAGGTGCTTCAAACTTTTTGAAAACGAGGAAAGGAAAGTGGCATGCCCTCCAGTGAATGCTATCTTCATTATTCTTGGTTCCAGTGCTCCTTTTTGCACAGGCCCCTGTGGTTAGTTTCACTTTCCACTTCTACCATGTAACCAGATTTTTGAGAATTGAACATTACAACCTACATAGACATGTTAGCTGCTGGCGAATGGCTGCTGTGTGGTGTGAGAATGTATAATGTCTTTGACTGGACTCGAGTGTGTATAACGCTAGAAGTTGGTGAGCAATCCTTTTGGCCTCCAGGGAGCTTGGAAGGAGAATAAAAGCCATACCTGCAGCCAAACTGCTGAGCCACACTGTTGTTTCTACCTTACCTGCCAGTTACCTGCGAGTCTCCCAGTGAGACACAGACCCCCATTGCTCACACAGTCCTTTTGTAGTTATAGTGACTGAAAGAAAGCCATTCTTCCACTCCATCTGGTTTATTATGTCTTGTAATATTCTGTGATCTCAGAGTGTGAGGTTACTGCGCTGCCATGACTTTCAGTAGAAATATTATTTTAAGTCACACCCTGCTGGATGTAATTGAATTTAACGAGCTTGTGGCAGGTTTGTCAGGTTTGCCAACAACTGAGCTTGGATAGAGCTGTTCTGTCATCTTTCAAGTCTACAAAGAGGATATTGTGGTTAATATTCAAATATAGGCTTGCTTTCTTGTTTCGCAGGAATATCATTTTAACTGTTACACCTCTGGTTTTCAAACTTCTTCTTGTTAATAACCCCAAAGCTGAGAAGTGTTAGAGTACAGAAACACCCAGCTGAAGGCAGTGTGCTGTAGGTGGGAAGATAACAGAGCGAGTAAATCCTCATCCAGTCTCCTTGCAAATTCCAGGGACTGAATAAGAAAATGAAAAACCTCTGTTTGGCGTGCGGCCAGTCAGGGGAACAGAGTGACTTCAGCTACACTGCTCAACCAGATTAAATTATTTGGCTCAGCTCACTCACACAATCAGCCAGTGATATCTGTGAACTTGATATGAGGATGCTGGAGAAATAAATTGTATTGCATCTTAATAATGTGACACATATGAACATAATTACACAGTATGGAACTGTGGCTCACCGATTTAAAGGGAAAGCAAAGCTACAGTGCACACTTGGCAAGCTCAAATAAGTCAGTCTGAATGTTATGATTGGAGTAATTATTTGAGACGTGTTTAGTAGTAGTTTAGTCAACATTTCGACTGTTACAGCTTGAAGCTAACAGTTGTATTTATTAACATGATGCCACTGCAACACTGTGCTCAACAGATATCCAAAATAATCCATCTACATGTGTTGTTTGCATTTAATAAACGGGATTGTCACAAGTAACAGTAACTGCTGAACATATTTAACTTCCACGATCTAATTTAAACAGCAGACAACAGTCATAAGACAGAAACGATATGTTTGGATTTAACACAAAGGTAATTAGCAGACATGTGTGCTGCAGCAGTTTTTTGTACAGTAAAAGAACAACAATAGTTATTTTTTCTGTGTCTGCTGTGATATATTTGTCTAGTTAAACAGTGATTGTGTCACTGTGTCATATAACACAGCATCATTTGGAGGTTTACCTTTGCTTTACATGAAATAGTGGCTGTGCTTATATGGTTATTGTACAGTAAACATATCAGGGCTCACACTAACAATTATTTTCATCATCTTAATCTATTGATTCATTTCGGATCAATTGTTGATTTCAGAAAATAGTGAAGAATTACAAGCAAACATGGCTTCTTCTAATATCTATTTTTTTTTGTCAGACCAACAGTCCAAAAGCTAAAGATTTATAATCATATACAACAGAGAACAGAAAACAGATTATTACACTGGAGAAGCTGAAACAGAGAAAGTCTGTCTGGTGTTTTTACTTTGGAAAATGTTTAAACTATTAATTTATAACTGATTAATTTTCGGTGGATCCCGCCGGCCCCTTACGTTTGTAAAGATCAGCACTTGGCAGCAAGAAGTGTGGGTATGCCCCTATTCTACAAATTATCAACAACTTACCCCAATACCCATTTATGGACATTTAATTTTGGAGGTTAAAACACAGATCTCAGCTCTTATCCAGCATAGCCTGACCTACCATATTAGACCTCATGCAGAAGCTGCACATGTTCTCCTTCTCTCGCTGCCTGTTTGAACAGGAAAGTGGTGGTACTAAATGATGGTACTCGGTTGGACAGATATCTAACTCGCCGTTACTCTGGTTAGTAATTCAAACACCGGTTGGTTCTTGTGCTCTTTTTTCAACATTGTCTTCTATGTTCTGATGTTTTGATCTGATAATTGCTGCTGTTTAAAGATATTTGCCGTCATTTGTGAGTTATTGAACAATAAATGGGAAGTGAAGTGATGACAAAGATGATCAGACGTGACACAACTTGAAGGCAAACTTGTGACACCTCAGGTGATCTGTGACTTTGACTTTTAATACATAATGATACATCTTCTTAAAAGTTATAGGTCACTGCAGTGCAATTAATCTCTGCATGCTAGAGGCTCTGTCGCTCTCACAAGGACCAACACATTGTTTTGAGACATCAGGACTGCCGGCTGTAGAATAAGTTAAGGTAAGGGGTGAGGGTAAAGAAGAAACAGATAGAAAGAGGCGCATTTGCCTGCTGAGCTGCCAGGATGCCTTTAATCCTGCTGTTACACACACAAACACACACCGTCAAATCTGATTTAACTGCTGTTCTGATGACTGCTGAAAGAGTTTGGGGACATTTAATCAATGAAAACTCGTCAGTAAATGAAACATTGAAGGCAGATTGACAGCAGGGTGGCACAGTCAGCTCAGAGGACGTCCTGCAGCCAGAGGCCTAATCTCCTCCCTGCTGAAGTGTCCCTGAGCAAGACACTGAACCATGACCTCTGACCTTCCAGTGAAGAAAAAAAAAAAAGCACTTTATAGATCAGTGGCTTCTCAATAAATCGCTCCACACCTGCGAGTTCATTTGCCTCCAGAGGAGGAGACACACCAGCTGAGAATGGCCCTGATTTAACAGAAGTCTCTTGGTGGAAATCTGTGTCATTTTGATTAAATGGGCAAACACAATGTGCAGCGAGAGCTTCTTAAGATGATCTGCAACATAATCTGAATTAGCTTCATTCAGTTTTTCCATCCTGTTTTATTGATGCTTTATTGAGGTGTTTAGACACAGTGGTTTATAATGATGAGGCAGGTATCTTCCTCTGTGAATTAATGCATCCTGATTTGTGATGTTTGGGTTGTGTAAATACGACTACATAAAGAACACATGCAATAACACAAGTTATAACTGATCAAAATGGAGACCCAGGCCTCTAATAGCAAAACCAATCTTAGTGTCAATGAGACTTTTTGAATAAATAAAGCTTAACTAACTTCATCGAGAGTTAAAGAAAGAAATAGAGGAACAGAATTTTGATTTGCTACAAACATCATACATCTGTCAGGCCTAACGAAGGCTACGTCTCAGCTAATTGTAAGCATTTCTCTTTAAAATAAAGTCACGATGTTATAGTTTCATATCTTCCTGTCAGTCCTGTTGCTGCTGTATGAAAACAGAAGAAACTGCTTAATATAAATCAGTGTCCAACGCAGAAACAGCCACATCGTTTCTAGGCTTCAAAACCACCAAGACTGCAGCTCACTGCACACACACACACACACACACACACACACACACACACACACACACACACACACACACACACAGGGGAGTCACTAGAGACTACTGTAGAGGTTCTGCACTGGTTGGTCTTTTGTGCCCAGTCAATTTCAGCGATGTGTCGGCTAACAACTGTTGAGCTAATTATTATTATTTTTATCCCTACCGTTGATTTTATTATCCTAATTCTTAATTCTGGTTGTGTTATTCTATTCTGTGTTATTGCTTACCTACTTACCTACTTACCTACCTAATTAGCATAGCATCTTGAACATAGAGCATGATAAGAAAGACATGCTAATGGCAGGATAGCAGAGAGAGAGAGAGAGGGGAAGAAGAGTCACACAGAAACAAAGAAAATCAAAGTAAAAAAAAGATGGAGATGATGAGAGAACAGCTAACACTTAAGATGGTGATACAGAGACACAGCTTTTGAATTGGTGCAGGGAGAATACTGAACCCATTCATAAAATAAATGAAAGCTTAAATATCGTAAAAAATCTCTTTTTTCTTTTCTTCAGCTCTGGAGACGGACAGTTTTATACTGTTAATGGGGAAGTTTTGAGTACCCCTCTCACTTTATTTTTATATCCAGCTGTTTTAAAATAGCATCAGTCTGCTGCTGCAACACACAACACGTCTCAGGCCTCAACTACAAAACCCTAAAATAAGTAAAAATGGCTTCCAATTAAAACACCCAATTAAAACACCACACAGCATCTGTTTGATTCATGCAGGTCACATAAATGACATATTAGACACACGTCAACACATCAGAATACATCAGTCGATTTCTCAGCGTCGCTGCATGTCAACTCAACTGGTTCAAACTGGTTGCTACATACACACACATACACTCTGGGTGTTAATCCGTTATTTTTAACTGGCTGTTTTGTTTGCCTTCAGTCCTTCCTCTGTGCAGAAAAACACCCAGCTCACCTATTCACTGACAGAGCAGCCGCAGCCACCTTCCATTCAAATAACACACACAACATAAACATTAACACGTCAACACATGATTTATAAGATCTCCTCCTTCTGTCTGTATGATACATTCAGTGTGTGCTGTGAGCATCAATTAATGCAATACAGGCAATGTGTGTTAGACTTTACTGAACAGTTACTGTAAAATAAAATTAGGGCTTTTTGTTTATCAAAAATCAAATGTACCATTTATACCTGATTGGAATTGTAGTTACACTACTTGCAGTGGAAATGTAGAGTTTAACTTTTTGTTGTTCTTGGAAGGATTCTGCTCATTACCATTTTCTACCCATTTTTCTCACTTTCGGAGGGTCGACAACACAATCAGACCTTGCTTACTAAACAACCAGGTATTTTTTTTCATCGAAAAAACAAAACAATGAGAACAATGATTCACATTTTCTTTTGCTGACTGTTTGTAATTTCAGTTTAAAGTTTGTGCAGCATTTGAGTGGAAATATGTTTGTGTGAGAGAGAGAAAGAAGAGGTAAACACCTTAGTTGTGTTCCTCAACTGCATCGTGTGTGTGTGTGTGTGTGTGTGTGTGTGTGTGTGTGTGTGTGTGTGTGTGTGTGTGTGTGTGTGTGTGTGTGTGTGTGTGTGTGTGTGTGTGTGTGTGTGTGTGTGTGTGTGTGTGTGTGTGTGAGAGAGAGACTGAGAGAGAAACAATGAAACTGTTTACCAGGCAGCACTGTTTACCTCCCCGACTGTCTATATATACTCCTCTCCTCCCCTGCATCCCTCACTCCCTTCACTCTCCTCTTTCCCTCCCCTCCTCTGTCACATTCCCAAATCGTGGTCAGACCTGCAGCTGAGAGTGAGAGACTTCCACATTTTATTTAATGAAACTGCAGCACAACTAGCTAGAAGATAAAATAACCACAAACACCTCTTACACTCAGGAACACACAAACAACCACACCTGCATGCACGCACCGACTCTCACACAGCACTATTTTCAAGCAGCAGCACAACTGGCATATGAATCAGAAAAGAAAAAAAAAAGATAAAATAAAAAAAAAATATTTGGAGCTTTTCAGAAAATGCAGGAAAAAAAAATAGAAGAACAGAAAGAGAGGTGGAGGCTGTTTTATCATTTCTACAGGATGGAGAGAACACACAAAAGGGGGGAAAGAGAGAGAGGAGTTGGGGGTAGGTGGTGGTGTTCAGCGCTCTGATTGGAGCGCTTTAAACGGCGGACAGTAAATCATTCGTCAGTAGCTTCAAAGCCGAGCAGACAGTAAAAAAACATTTGTGAGTGTACTCTGAAGACCGGAGAAGTTTATTCTGGCTTTTGGAGATGAATCCAGACTACAAGCAGAGTCTGTCACACTTGTGCTTTTCATTCTGAATGCAGTTTCTCCTGACAGCAGCAGCAGGAAGCAGGTTTGCTCTCTCTGCAGAGGAGAAATGGTCAGAAGAAGGCGTTAATTTGTGTTTTTACTTCTTTTGAATTTTTCTCTCTGCACATCAACTCTGTGGGACATGAATGAACTTCTGGTCTTTCTTGTCAAGATCAAGACTATTTTATACTTTGTGTCTTTGCTGATTGTTGGTCCAGAACTCCACATATGAGTATATACAGTTTTGTCTCTTCCTTCCTTTTGTTCGCTCCAACCGTAAAAAGATGACTAACTGACCTTTTTAAACCTTTGCATTGTTAAAGGTGACATATTATGCTTCTGCTTTTCTGTTATTTATATACTGTTATGATGTCTGAGATGAGCTGACGTCGGCTCGTCGCTCATGCATGCAAGGCATGTTCTGTAGCCTTGGTTGCTAAGGTCGTTGCTAAGGTTTTTCCATGTGTTCCATGTGTTGTCCACTCTCATATTTCTCATCGATTTCGGCTCAAACATGTACAGCTGTAAAAAAGTAGTGAAATCCTACTACTATAGTTTGTTTCATGGTTTGTTGACGTAGCCTCCTGAGCGACCAGAAGTCAGCTGTGATGCAACTTTCAGAAGCTAACCAATCATCGTCATTGGGAGGGGGGCCTTAAAGAGACAGGAGCCTGTTTCAGACAGAGGCTGAGGGGCTGCAGTTTTTTTTTAAAACTGTAAATCATGAAGATATTCCAGTAGAGCCCCAGAATATAAATATACACCTAAAAAAATGTGCACGATACTTTCCTTTTAAGTGTGTCCTGCATTCATCTAGTAGTAAGCAGTCTGGTATTGGATACGAGCACCTTCTGTATCAGCATGACGTTGTATTCAAAGTGCTTCACAGAGCTTAAACGAAGACAAATTAAAAGGCAAAACAGAAAAGAGACAATTATAAATAATGTCAAAATACACAAAATCATTACCTGACAAGAGAAGCTGGAAGTTGTAAACATTTAATCAGAAAATGAAAATGCTTGTGTCTTAAGGAATCGATAGTTGAAAGTTAAGTCTTGTCTTTGTCAGATGTGACACAGTAATCTTACAGCATCAGTCAGATACAAGATAAACTTCAGTTTTAACTATTTCATTTATTGTTGTTGCTGCACATGCTTTGTATAAGTAAACCGTCATTTATACGCATGTCACTGCAACCTGATATGTTTCTTTAAGCTTTTTTTCTATGTTTTATTTTCATGCATAAATGAGAAGCCCTTGAGCAATGTGAATGCTTTAAATTCATTGCTGTAACTACACTTTGATCTCATCTCTTCATTCAGTATTTAAATGTATTCAGTAGGCAGCACAGAGGCCAAGCGAGGGATAAAGGAAGGTGGGGGATACCTGAAAATGAAATTTAAATGAATGATTATTATTGAGATGCTTTGTCAACTTTGAACAGTCATGAATATCAGATGATGAGTAAAGTGCTGCTGACACTGTATTATTTATTGGGCAGAGCAGAGCCATGCTGTAGCATCCATGTTGAACAGGTTGGCACTCAGACCACTGTAATCACACGATTTACTGTAAAAAGTGATTTGTGTTGCTGTTCATTGTAAAATATAAAACCAGGGCACGTGCAGATATGATACTGTTCAAAAATGCTGCATAAAAGCTTTTTATCTCAATAATCAATTATAATTTAATTATGATTAACAGAAACTTTATATTCTGAATTGATAAGCTTGTTGACATGTGCATAAGAACACATGCCACTGATTAGACGAGATACACACTGATAATATAACACCATGAACACATGCAGAAACTATAAAGTATCAATATGATGTAAACACAGGAGCTAAAATAAAAGTTATCCAGGCAAACTGACTTAAAGCTATACTATGCAGGAACTGTCAGCTGGTGTTTGTAAACACACAGCATTCAACGTTGGCCCCTCCTCCCCGTCCCAATGAGCGAGCGAGAGAGAGAGAGTGGTGGTCGAGCGAGATAGAGAGTGAATGAAGAGAGCGAGCAGTGCTGGCAAGAACGAAGAAGTAATAAAGAGTAATAAAACATTATTTTCTGATTTTTTTTCAGAGCGGTTACGTTCTAAAGCACAAATAAACACACCCACTCTCTGCTCTGCGTGCGTGCGTGTGCGTGTGCGTGTGCGTGTGCGTGTGTGTGTGTGTCAAACAGACACACTGACAGCAGAGGAGCAGCACCCAGCACGCAGCGCAGGAGGTAGACGGAGAAGCGCTGAATCAAATAAAAACACAGCCGTGTAATCTGGTCGCTACGCTACGAGTCCCAACCTCACACCCTGCGTGCTGTTATTGGCTGGGGGCTACACACCCACTGCCCAAAGGTTAGAGCCCAGAGGCGTCAAGAACACAGAAAATAATAGATTACAGGCAGAGGGCAGATAAATACACCGCCACACACTTCTAGTGGGTCATAAGTGATGATTGAGAGGGATTACTTTTGTATGAGTCTATATATTGTTTTTTTAGTAAAATTGAGCATAATATTCCTTTAATAATGCATGCTTATATCAACAGCTGCCGGAGTAGTAGCAAGGTGGAGGTAGTGTGGCATTAATTCATAACCACGGGCTATTATACATTATTCTACTATAATACACATTCTTAACATTCAGTTTTAGGAAATGGAGACGGGGCAGATATCAAATTAGAGTAAAGGTTTCGACCTCCTGCTATTGGTCTGCAGAGGAAGCAGAAAGGCTTAAAATGGAAAGTTTCTAGTGATGGCAGCACTGTTAAAAACGTTAAAAAGGGATTTATCTGGTCTATTGTCATGGACGTTAGGCAGTTGTTGTTGGCATCTTGCTCTGGACTAAAATATTGGATGGATCGCATTTTGTCGGCTCCTAACAATACTGATATTTACAGTGCTGTAATGCAACAACACCTTAATGTTTAGATAGATAGTTCACACAACCCTGTCTCCTAGAAATTAAGTTCATAGACTCATAGATATGTTGTACAATATGTTTTGCTGGAAACATAATGATGCTGAATGACTCAATATAATGAGAAAATGTTGTTAATTAACGTTGCAAATTGCAAAAATGTTGATACTGACTGTATGTGTGAAATGAGACAGCATAGTTATTTTTTTCCACCAAAATATCCCATCTTGCAGTCCAATATCTGCTGGTAATAACTACAGCAATATTAAACTTTTAATGGTCATGTTCAGACACTCTCTCTGCTCAGTCCTGCATCTTGTACGTCTCCCTTCCACCCCGACCTCCCTCTGACTCCAGAGTTTATAACCATTCATTTGAAAAACATTGCCTCTGAACATAATCCTGACAGCGATTACGTTTGTCAGCGCAATGTAATTGGGAAAACAATTTAGTTGTATATGAACGTAATGTGCAGGAGGCAGGGTTGCAGTTGTTGCAGTAGCAACATGATGAACATCAGCCTGCTTTAACATGAGAGCTGAATATTACCGGCAGCCTCCACATGTGGTAATTTATTTTAGATCCTTCACACAGCAAAATATAGATCAGTGTGAGCTTCAATACAAGTGCTTCAAAATGTAATCTTATACAGAGCAGAGAGGGCCTGATGATATGATCACCAACTGGATTTGATTTGGATTGGGAGTATCGGTGAGATGGTATGCATCATATTCCACTGTCACCAGCTACACTGTTTCCACTGGGACGCCTACTTGTTGATAATCAGTGTTTTGCTTCCTGTCGCTGGGACATTAAACCTGGTTGTTTTAAAGTCTTACCATCTCCTGTCATCGCTGCTCTGTAGTGAACCCGTCTGTTGCTCAGGTGTTGTCCTGCCTGTGTCAGGTGGTACAAAGCGAACAGACTTGTACTGAGTTGGTTTTCAGAAATGGCCTGTGTCTAACAGCGTGACGAAAAGCTCGGAGCAGGCGAGGGTTGCCCCGAAAATGGTCGATGCAATGAGGTGTGTAGTCAGCGGCGAGGCATTGTAGCTGCTGTTGTGTTTGCCCTTTTGCTTGACTAATAGACACAGTGTGCTGGGGTTTCCACAAGCCTCCAGCAACAACCTGAATGCAGAATAGTCCATTAAAGTAGACCTCCTTTGCTCTATACCTCCACCTCCATCTGTCTTTTTTCTTCCCCTCCCCGTCATACTGTTTGTTTCTCTTCTTTTTCTGTCTCATGTTTGTCACTGTTCTCCATCTTTTCTTTATCTTCATCCTTCTCTCTTTTGTCTCTGCATTTCTTCTTCCACAACTATGTTCTTTATGCACACACACACACACACACACACACACACACACACACACACACACACACACACACACACATAATGACATGATGGATGTATGAACACAGAGACATTGATAAGAAATAGGGTAAATAGAGGAATGCTAATGCAGAACACCAGCATGCGCGCACACACACACACACACACACACTTTATTAGTACCCGTGTGTGAGTTTAGTAGCTGCCTACCTCTGTCTGTCTGGGCTGATAAGGGACACAGAGAGGAAAACATCATGTGTGTTTATGTGTATTTGGCTTAGTTTAAATTATGATAATTGTCTTTGAACCTTTTATGTGTAGAATATGTGTGTGTGTGTGTGTGTGTGTGTGTGTGTGTGTGTGTGTGTGTGTGTGTGTGTGTGTGTGTGTGTGTGTGTGTGTGTGTGTGTGTGTGTGTGTGTGTGTGTGTGTGTGTGTGTATGTATAACTGCCCACACTTGTGTTATCTAAACATGTTTGTGTGTTTATTTTTGTATCTTTTTGGACTTGAAATGTATATATATATATGTGTGTGTGTGTGTGTGTGTGTGTGTGTGTGTGTGTGTGTGTGTGTGTGTGTGCGCGCGTGTGCGCGTGCGTGTGTGTGTGTGTGTGTGTGTACATGAGTGTCAGGTAGCAGAGGGATTTAACCAGGAGGAGGAGGAGGAGATAGATGGAAGCCCCGTGATAGAGGCAGTTGCCGGGTGACAGTTGGGGGTGACTTAGCGACCCGCCGCCAAATTACTTTCTAGGAAGAAGAGCAGAGTAGAGCTTAAGATAGCTCCGTACTTATCTGTTATAACTCATGGGGGGAGAGAGAAAAAGAGGGAGGGAAGGGAGAGGTGTGAGAGCAAGAGAAGATTGGGAGGGGAAGGGTGAGAGACATGCAGTGAGGAATATACAGTAGAGTTAAGATGAAAGAGAAGATGAGAAGAAGGAGGGAAAGAAAAGACGGAGGAGAAAAGGATAAGAGAGGTATCTAAGACAGGAGATAAGAAAAGGGCATAGGAAAGGAAGAACAGAAGGATGTGGGGAATAATGAGAAGACAAGAAAAGGAGGAGAGGGAGGTGAAAAAGGGGGAGGAGAGAAGGAGATAGGAAGATGAAATATAATGACAGGAAGACGACAGGAGATGGAAGAAGATCAAGGGAAGTTGTAGGAAGAGAAGGGAGAGCAGGGGGGTAAAGGAAGGAGTGATGATGGAAGAAGAAGTCTGGGAGGAAAGAAAGAGACGAGGAGCGGAGGGAGGACAGGAAGGAAAGTGGAGATTCAGGTATTAGTTATGCTCGGAAAACGTCACGAACCGAGGATGTCGCAGCCTGGACCTGCTCCGTCTGTAGCCGTGTCTGTGCTGAATAATACAGAGGAGGCAGTAAACAGTGACTTTTTCTGAAGCTGCCACAGTTTTGTTCTACAGTCTACTGCTGGAACATCTCCTGCAGGTAGACCCACACTACAGTTTCATCATCTAAAGAACATAGTTTTATATCATAATCTATGTTTAATGCAAACGTAGCTGGTATATTCTAGTATTCATTAGCAGTTGTGGCCTGTGTATATGAACATCTGTATAATTTATCTACTTGGCACTAGTTTCCCTCCAGATTCTCCTCCACATCCTGGCTGCAGAAAGTCAAAACAAGGATACACAACTACATTTGTAATAAAGTTTCCACCAGTTCAAACTTCACCATAAAGAATAAGAAGCGCAACAACAAATCTTCAGACAACAATCATGATATTTAATGATTATGCAAAACCTTTATGTTCCAGATACTTGAAACTAGTTTTGTTTATAATATATCTGCATGGCAACTATGGTGCAGTTAAAGGGAAACTTCCCTATTTTTCAACTTGGACACTATTTTCCATCTTTTTGTGTCTAAGTGACTAATGGGGACAATTTCTGAAATTTATTGAGCGAGAGCGCTGCAGCCAGCAGCCACAAAACAGACTGCAATGTAATCCTTTAGGGCAATTGCGCACCGTCAGTGTACGTCCATTAAAAGTGCTTGTTTTTGCCACTGACATTGTGCCTGACAACATTATGGAAAGGACCCTACAGAGAAATAAAACACTTTTCTTTACCTTTCACTTGATCTATTTGTTATTGTGTCTAACCAAGTCCTGCTCAAGGAGAAGAAGCAAAAGAAGAAGAAGGATCCAGTATTTAACAAGAAAAAATATATAAACATCAACTTATGGAACCATATTCTACTTTCCAAAAATTGTCGAACATCTCGTGACCCCTCGGATTCATCTGGTGACACCATCATTTGGTATCACTGATGGAATTTAATGAGATTAAAGACTCGCCACACATAAACACGCATCTCTTAACACTGACAGATGACAAGCCTGCACGTATCCTGGTTCACACACAAAACCATCCATGCACATACAGTCTCAGTGTCCACACAAACACATCCAACTAAGTAAACACACCTTGACATGACACTGATAAATGCCATAAACACATACACACCCTCTGTCTTACACACAATTTATCTCCGACATTATCTCACACACACATACGGACGCTGACTGACGCTGACAGATGGCAGGTTGTTGGATTGAATGCGGTGACAGTGGTGCCACTTTACACGTTGAGTCCACACTGAGGGGCGTTGCCCAGGGAAACCATTTTGCAGCTGAAACTGAGATTGAGTTTCTCCTTCGCCAGGGTGACAGATAACAAGACCCTGGCAATCAAACCCCGACAGTATCAAACACTCGGCCATCAGTCAGAGCTGACAGCCGACTGTAGGCGGACAGACAGAGGATAGATGATCCCTGTGAGGAGACAAGGACACAGGAGATAGCAGAGGAGATAGGAGATGAGGAGAAGAAAGCCCTGCTGATGGAGCTGTACCTGTGAGACAAAAACAACCCAAAGATATGTGACTGAAATGTCTTTGCTTATATTGGTGCAGAACATTATTTTTTCTCTCTTTTATAAGTATATTTGATGATATAAAACTCAGCACTTAGATACTGCTGTTGCTTTGAGTTTCTCAAGCACAAATACTGTTTTTACTCACTAACTACAGTTTTTTTCTCATCAAGCTGCTGTTAATACACTTTATTTGTTTGTAATGGTCATTACTTGAACTGACAGTGGACACATGGACAAAGACACATAAAACATGCACTTCCCTTTACAAATAACTAAAACAATTCAGTGGTAAAAAAAAACCAATGGTACAGTTTGGTAAGCAGTTTTCTTCCTCTCATTAAAGATCCCCCCCAGACATGTATTAAAACATATAAAAATACTCTGCTTGGAAAAATGAGTGTCTGATATGTTTTTTTCCGCAAAAAATTATATAATTACCATTTTAAAATGACATCTACTCCTTCTCCCTCATTTAAAATTCCATAATTTATGAATGTATTAATGGCGGCGCACAGCAGGGCAGCGGCTTCTCTGGCTCCCGGTTATGGTATAAAGAGTGTGAGGGACTCTTCTCTAACATAAGTAAGTAAGTAAGTAAGTGTGCAGATAACACAACCAGCGCAACTAGGCCAAGAAGGTACAGCCTAACTGAACTTCTGAACATTATCAACAACTCGCCCACCTCACTTCCCCCGAAGCTTAGAGCGGCGTTTAGCAGACTGCAGCTCCTGAGGCCCTGCGGCAGCAGACTGGTGTAGCAGACTAGAAACAGCTCAGAGGGCGGGGGAAGAGGCGTGCATGGAAGCAGAAACAGGGGTTAGCGGGCCGGTCTGTTAGCAACGCTAAAAGCTAACACGACCAGGTCAGCCATTCCATCACTCTTTCTGGTCAATGGCTGCTCACTGGATAACAAAATGGATCTGATCCGACTGAGACTGAGCGTTCATCGGGAGATGACTGTTGTGATTTTATCCTGACGAAAACTTTGCTAAACAACAATATGACGGACTCGGCTTTTCAACTGGAGGCGTTGCTACTCTTCTGTGCAGATCAGAATCAGCTGTCAGGGAAAAGCAGAGGAGGCTGACTGCAGATAATTATCTTTAATTATAAATGACTCCTCAGATTTGTGACATAGGTAACCTGCCTGACTGAATCTGTGTTTTTGAGACTGTCTTTGCTACGCTGCAGTTTCTAAGCAGAAATGCTCATCCATGGTGTTGACTGCTTATTTTGCTCCTGATATGTCTTGCAGTATATGAAAAACACCACAGGACATGTTAACAAGGTTAAAAACTTGATTTTCACTGGAGAGGGTCTTAGTCTTAGTCAGCCATCACTTTTTTCAACTAAAACTTGATGAACACAAACAAAATACAATAGAAAAAAATTATTTAGTACAATTTTATATTCATCAAGTTTTAGTTTAGGTAGTTTTCTATAACTCAGTTACTAGTTTTATTCCAGTTACACAGATCAGAACGCAGCAGGATTGATTTGATTCATTTCTCCCCTCTTTCATATGGTTAACCAACCCACAATGCACTGAGAATGAACCGTGAGCCTGTGTATTAAATGTTCAGTACATTGCATGATAGATCAGAACAGATTAAAACAGGCTTACAGGATGTACATGTCATATCCATGATTGATCGATGTAAGCTCGCAGGATCTCCATTAAAAATGCAGATATGAAGATATCTGCTTCTCAGTAACTTGTCAAGTCAAGATGTTTGTCTGATCTGGTTGAGAACTTTTCCAACTATAACACCTTGATCATAGTGAAGACTTCTCGCAGGCAGTGGTGCCTTAATGCATGGGCTTACCAGGGCTTAAGCCCCGGGCCTCCAGCTTCCAGGGGCCTCACGAGAAATGAGTTTAGAAAAAAAACACACACACACACACAGTGAACACGACGTAGGAGAGTAAGCTACCTGTGATGCAGGCGCAGTGATGAGGAGTGAATCCTCTCACTTCAACATGATTTACATCATTACGTCATCTTTGAACGCGGCAGCTTGTCTTCCCAAGTTTGTAAGTGAAAGTCTGCTCACAAGTCGTGTGAGGTCTGTGACAGAGAAATGGGCGACTACCAGGAGACTGTTATTAACTCTTCATCATCGTGTGATGTGAGTGTCCTCTGCTACAGTGTTCCTGTTCACAGCTGTTAGCTGCTAGTGCTAACGCAGTAATAGAGGACCGTCAGCAGTCTGCTGTCTGAGCTAGCATGTTGCAGGAGGCAGCCACAGTAATGGGGTGCAAGGAAACATGACACAGTGTTCTGATATATGTTTGTGTTTGTGTACTATTTTAATAAATATACTTTGTTTAGCTCCTAAGAATGTTAAGATTCAGATTCAAGGTCAAGTCAAAGCATACAGCAGATTTCCTGATCTCATGCTCTGTGTATGTCCATATGTTTTCTCATGAGCTCTTCTATGTGCACATGTGCTCATATGTGCATGTTGAGTGCACCTGTGTGTATGTGTGTGTGTGTGTGTGTGTGTGTGTGTGTAAAACAGGCATTTCAGAGCAGATCATGTTTCCCAGCATGGGCTGATTGATTCAAGCCGCTGACTAAAAACATATTCTTATTGACATCCAGTCAATAGAGCTTCCTGGAAACCTGATCTGTCCAGGAGCTTCCTGCAGGTTTAAAGGCCTCAGAGCCGCTTCAGATGTCTGATAGCTGACGTGTCATCGATAAAGAACAAAAGCTTTGTTGTTGCTTTTCATGTGAAATATTTACTCAGTCTCAGTGTTTTGTTCTGATAGGTTTTTACTGTTTTGAAAGACATGTCACTTAAGTATAGACAGTGTCACCTGTATGAATCCTTGACTGAAAATAAATACATTTAGCTTCTTTTTTTAAATTTTTCCGTCACCTAATTTCATCGGTTCTCATTTAAATGTACACAGATTTCACCTGGTTTACCAAACTGTGAAAGTCATTTTCCTCTGAGGTAGCTTTAAATGTTCAACATATTTTTTTTTTCTAAATTGTGTCACATTACAAAAAAATCTGGGCTTCATCACACTTGAATTACCACTAAAATTAGATAACTGAAAGTAGCCATTTTTCCATTAAGTGTCGCATTAAAAAAGCTTCATGGAAAAAAGTTTTTACGCTCACTTGAGGTGGATTTTAGAAATGTTGAAAAAGACGCATTTGTCGAATAAATAATGATGTAGCAAATGTTTAACTCACATGACTGATCAGCTGTTTCTGCTCTCAGCGATGTCTCCAGGCAGCATGAAGCACGGACAAAACTAGCTGACATGAAAGAACAATTACAACCTGCCCAATTGAACCAATTCTTGAAGACCTCTCTCCATTTTTCTCTCGTCAAGGCAATATAACTATTTATTTTGTTTCCAGCCTCTACTTCTACTCCGTTTACTGGCGGATTATTTAAGCCTTTTAATTTATTTATATAGTCTGAAAATCACAAATAACAAATTTGCCTTAAAGGTCACATACGTGTGATACAGGTACATCGCATCACATTTGTTCAGCAAATTAATTTACAAGAAGTTGCTTTGGATTAAATAAATAAGGCACTGACACACAAACGGCAGGCTCTGAACTTTACATAAACACGCACACACAAGGCTGCAAACAAACACACATAAACCAGCAGAGTATGTATAGTCATGTAACTGTTACTAACGCAGTGATTCACACATGCATAACTGCAAAAATAACACAGAAGAGCCCAGATACCACAGTGAGACATACTGGTGCACGTGTGGTACTGTGGGAGACTTGTTGTTGTTGCTCAGGGTCTCCCTACACACAAAATCTCTGCTAAACCCACTGTGTATAATGTGAGTGAATGCACAGCTCATTACAATAATCCCTCTGTAACACGGACTCAGACAACTCAGCATCTCTGCAGTGCGTGTGATAGTGTGAACCTCTGTCATTCTCTGTATGTGTGCAGGCATCCTTTCTTTGTGTACGTGTGTTTTGTGTGCTTGTCACTTGGATGCAGGGACGGCTGAGCGTCAGACAGTCGGTGGGAAGGACAGAGGGGACAGAGTTCAGACATCTCTGCAGCACCTGAGACTGTCTGACATCAGAGACGCAACAGCTTTATTGTAGATAAGAACAGTGTGATGTGGAAGAGGGCAGTACTGTATGCATTAAAGGAATATTTCCACATTTTGAGAAACTTTTTTAAATCTGCACAAAAAACCGTGTAAAAACAACAACTGGGAGGTTGCAACTGGCAAGGCAACTAGTGGAGACTGCAGTTACTGCGCCCGTACATAACCTGCTGTAAAATCACAATTATTATTTTTACACATCCATTTTCTGTCTTTTTTCTAAGATAAGCTAATCAGATAGACTGCAGCTTCACATCTAACATCTACCTCAAACTAAAATGTCAAAACACTCAGCAGTACTGATGCGTAATGTAAATTTGAGAAACCAGATAAATAAATACAGATAAAATAATCAAATGAGAATGTCATTTTTTTGCTAATCCAGTAAAATAAACAGCTGAGACTAATCAAAGTACATCATCACATTGATGCAAAAATCCTTGAACCTGATCAAATGTATCTAAGATACAAACATACAAATTCTATGCAAAATATCTCATTGTGGAGAATTTTCTATTGTCTCATGGTATAAATATTAATATTGCCCAGCCTAACATTTCTTTCTTTCTTTTTTTTGTGCTTTTTTTTGTTTGTTTGCTTGTTTGTTTGTTTTTTGCTTTTGACATCTCAAACCACTAACAAACCTTGTAGGTCTCATTAGCGTTTTGTGAATCCTCCCTGATAAAATTCTAATGACAATGCTGTTGATCATAAAGGGACTAAAACAGATGGAATGTGTGCTCACACGTGCTTCTAAATTTTGGATAATCAGCAGTTTATTTAAGAGCTTGTCGGGTAAATGAGACAATGGGGGAAGATGGAAATAAAAGACCACTGACTGACTGACTGCGCCGCATACTGGATTTTTTCACAACTGAGAGATTTCTGAAAAGAAAACACTCCTCTGAGTATAATGTTTGAAGCTCTGCTTTGCTGTGCTCCTTTCTTTCTTCTATAGCCTGGTACTTTTTTTTTAGATTTCAACATTAATGAAACCCAACATAAAGTACACTGTGATTTCAAGTAAGATAATAACAGCCACCTTTTCTGCCACAGCAGCAGCTCAACCTTCTTTCAGAGGTTTTGATTTTTCTTGAATTTTAGCAGACACTGAATGGAGGACTGAAACACCTTAAAATTCCTCTCTTCTGTCACAGCGTGATTTTATTATTCCTACTCTCTCTCCCTGATGTAAAACCCGAACCCAGCAGCACCAGCCTCATTTTCTTTGTTCTCGGCCCTCCATGCTAGCAGCACCACAGCTTGACATACTCTAACTGCTCATTCCTCAAACCATGTTTACTGCAGGAATGGCAACTCCTCTGTAATTACAAGTGACACTTGACAGCTGCTTGTGTAACATAGTCAGAAAAGATTTTTTTCTGAACTCACTCCTGAGATTGAAACAGTGTCTTTTTTTTCTGAACACAACAGCAGTACTGACAGTTCATTTTGGCAGGTATGTTTCTTTTGTTCCTTTTGAAGATTTTAGTTCAAGTTGTAGTGCTAAAATGTTACCGTAGAGATCCAATATATCACTGTAAAAACACATTCTTATAAACCCCAAAAACTGCCTTTATTTACAGCCACAGCTAGCTCGCTAAGTCAAATAATGCAACTTTAGATTGTTCCACATTTTCAATGCTTCCTGTGCTCATGCCCACCTGTATGCTCCTATATGCCCAGACTAGACTACAGCTAATATTTTCTCCTATAGCTCTGAGCCATGCTATAGCTAGCGCTAATCTCTTAGCCCTCAGCATTAGCTCATGCTAAGGCTAATCCCTTTTTTTGGAGCGCTGGGCCGTGCTAACGCTAATCCTCTGTTGAGTAGTCGTGCTAATGCTAATCCAGCTGTCAGTCAGGGAAGTGCTGACCGGCGGGGAGATGAGAAGAGTTCCTGTGAGACACCTGTCTGCTGCTCACCTCCGTCACTTTCTCTGACTTATCTCTGACTTTATCTCGTGTATCTGACCCTTTTTGATCTCGGCACCTGTTACATTATTCCCATTCTGTCTCTCTCTGTACATTCTTGCTAATATCTTTCCTAATCCATCCCTCTTTCCGAAGAATGTAGCACATAAAGGTCGATGCTTAACCTCACACAAACCCTGCTCTCTCTGCTGCCGTAAATCTTCGCTCACATCAATTCTATAAACGGGGGTTTGCAAATTTTGTAAATGTGTGCTTTATGGGATTGTTATTTTGCATTTGTTGCTCTTCTACTTTAGATGAGCCTCCAAAAGTATGAGAGAAGCCAAATAAGTGCACATTTTAACAGCATATTGTATAATTCACTTGTTTTTTGGGAATTTATTTTACAAGTTGTGTCCTTCTTTGTGTACATTGTCTTCTGTATCTCGGTATTTCAGTTTGAAAAGTGCTATATATGCACATTTCACTTGTGTGTGTTTCTTAAAGCATACGTCTGGTGTTTATCTATCTATGGAAAAAACTAAACAAGCACTGTTACTTTTAGTCTGTCTCTCAATACTCTGAGCCCATTTCAATCAGGGAAGACACAAGTTGACATGAATTCAAAAGCTTTATCTGATAGTCTTTGGTGCTGACCCTGTCAACTGAATAGATATATAGGGATGGAGCCCTATAAATAGCAACCAATCGGAGATCCTGCAAAAGATAATAATAGAAATTACTTGCCATAATAAGAAGAAACAAATATTGTTTTTCCCCAGAGACGAGAACATGTTTATAGCCTACATTAAGAAAAGAGTTTAACATTGCTCGGAAATACAACAAGGACTGGGAGTAGATAGCAATCGGTACAGTGATAAAAGGAAAAAACAGAAGAGAAAATTGGTTGTGGAATACAATGCTGGAACAAGTGAACTAGGAGGTGAAGGCACGCAGGCTGTGGAAGGAAGCAGCGATTAGGCAGAGACTGCAATAAATACATGGAGAGACAAAACCGGTAAGTTTAAAAATTCTGTCGGCTAATATGATCATTGGATGATAGAAAAGTCAGTGTGCAGAGTGAAATTATTGGCTAATAGTCGAGAGGTTTAGTTCAGTGTGATGAAGAAATAGGCTGACAGTTGTCTTCCTGCTTGAACTTGAGCTTCATCGGTTCCTGTTTTAAAACGGCTTAAACAGCTGGTTACTGTAGTTCTTAGCCAGCGTTACTCAAACATGAGGAAATAGTGCTTTTGTTGGGGACTATTTTCAGTGGCGGATGAATCAACCCATTTGCTGCTCTAATAAGTATTTCTGGCAGCAGGACGGTGTGTGTGTGGGAGTCTAAATAAACCACAGTGTGTGTGTTCATGCTAATAAAGGAACAACAGAGCTCTATGGCACAGATATAGATACACAGGCAATACTAGGATCAATTCATTGTTAGTTTGGATATTTTCTGTTGACAGTAAAACTAGAGAATATCAACAGACTTATCCTTTAAAGAGTTTAAAAAAACTGTTAATGGTTTACGGGCCATTAGGTTTTTCTTCTGGGGAATTAGACACAGTTACTTCAGTGCAATTCTTTTTGGATATGATCTCTTGTTCTCTGCAGTTATCTCCTGTTTATTTGATTCTCAGACTAGACAGCTTCCTGTCATTGCTAAAATACCCTGCTGCTGAACAAAACAGCGTGAAGTTTCCCCCAGTGATCCAACACACCCAGTCTCTCCTCCTTCCTCCTCCTCTCACTTCCACTTACTCTTTCGCTTGTGACAGTTTTCCTTCATCACTCTTGTTCATGTATTTTTCTGCTTATTTTTCACCACCACTCGCTTTTCAGCCATCATCCATCACTTTGTGTTTTAAAGACATTTAGATGTTGTTATCTAATTCACTTGCACCTTATCATCAGGCCTTTCTTGTATTTTTCTTTTTGTTTTGAAGCCACAGTTATTACACGCCGCCTTGTTCTGTCATTTATCTCTGCTGCACAAATTGTGTTTCTGCTGTGTTCGTCTGTTGTGGCTGCATTTTATCACCTTGTTTAATTACTTTCTATCTTTTATGACCATGCAAACGAAACTAACTAAAGTAAACAGAAATACATCCTTGCAGGCCTGCAGCGATTCCCTTTCAAGTGAATACATTCAGAAAACGGGATTTCTTCAAATTAAAAAAAAAAAAACATGTATTAGAGAAAGTATATAGTTGTGTATATATAGTTATATGTATATACTATTTGCCAATGCATAGAATGTGATGTAACTATTCCTCCTGCTGCTAAAAGGCGAACGCTCACCTCCGCTACGCCCACACCACCCTGACATCAAACTTACAGCAAAATTTCACCTTCAGGCGCCTCGCTGGCACACTGTTATATATCATCAGTCTGAGATGTTCAGTGTGTTCCAGGAGTTATTTTGTGAAGAAATCTTCTAATTTATTTTTTTTATACCCGCTTTCCTCCCTCCTTGGTGTTTTTTTTTTTTTGGTGTACCCGCTTTTCCTGTCCTCCCTGTACCCTCCTTGTCAACATCACTTAGCAGTTTCTCGTGTTTCCCAGAAAGCCTCTGGAGAAACCCAAGAGAACAAACATGAACAAGCAGCTGCAGGTTTTTTAATGTGTAGGTGGATAGAGTGATATGCAAAGAAAGAGTTTTTCTCGCCGAGAAAAGTGAGTCGTCCCACTTACTCAGAAAATGTTTTCCTTTTATCTGTTGAGGCTTCAGAAAAAAAATACAGTGCATTTCTTCTTCATTTCTGATGGATTTCTCCCTGTATGACTGTTGAATGTCGGTGTAAATGTCAGCAGCTTCCAAAAAATCCTCACTCCTTCACTCTGACAGACTGATGCTAGAGGCTTTTCTGCTATCTCTTTTTAAAAAAGCATATATATATATATATAAAACAATGCTGGTAAAATATGCAAGTGGCTGATAGATTTGCTTCACTCACCAGCTAAAAAAACAATGGTAATCTATTGAGTGACTCATAATTTACTAACCAAAAAAAGTAAATTTTGCACCCTGCGTATCCTGCATTTGGGGTGAGGTTGGGTTGTCGAAGCTACCAGGTTATTTATTTTTGTTTGTCTGCGTTGTTTTAATTGTGCTATGTGAAGCACTTTGGGCTGCATGTTTGTATGAAAGGTGCTATTTAAATAAAGTTGAGTTGTGGTGTGTTTGGATGTGAATGGCTGTGGTCTGAGTGGTTGGAGATGATTAATTTCTCCTGAACCAAAAACACAGGAGGAAATGGAAGTAAACTACAACTGAATAGATGGTTGTATCCAGCTCCGAAAAACATACTGCAAATCAAATTTGTCCTTAACTTAAACCCCTCCACACCCCATTCAACTTAAGATACAGCAGAAAATGCTCATCTGCCGTATCACTGTGCCTTTGAAGGCCTGTTTGATGGAGTCACAAGAACACATCATTACTTTCTTCCAAAGACTGTTTAGTTTTTTCTGGTTTTGTCTTTTCTCACTGGTTTACATTACATGTATTTATGACAAATTTTGAATCAAAATGCGAGGCAAATGTGGACTTAACTGCACATTAATTATTGATCTACCATTTGTATTCTTGACTACTTGGTCCATGAAATGTCAGAAAATAGTGACAAATTCCCATCACGTTCCCTAAAGCCAGAGGTGATGTTAACAAAGTGGCTTTTTGCTTAAAAATACATAAACAGTTATTTAATTCATATACTACCAGTAGCTCTGGATTTTTACCCCTCACACTTTCTATACATCCTGCTGAAGGACTTTGAAGGAGGCAGAGCAGCCATGAGGAGAGGGGGGAGGGCAATAATGGGGGGGGGGTCTGTGTGCACAGGCTCAGTGTCTCTGTTAGACAGAGAGTGAAGAGGCAGAGTGAAACACATGATATATAGCCACCTGGCATGAATGCTGCAATGCATTTCATCACTCTCAGAAGTAATTAATAAGTACAGCTAGTCCATTGTCTGTAACTTATCGTGTTTCTCTTTCCTGGGGAGCCTCCTTCAGCTGCTGAGAGGCCTTTGATACATTTAGCATCCGCTGGGAGCAGCGGACTAGACACCTTCTCACACTTTCTTATCTGCACCTTTAGCCTTGGTTTCTCTGAACTGGTTATTCTTTGTTCACACTCTCAGTGAATAAGACATCTTTCATAGCAGAGGCTCTCTCAATTAATGAGTACATGCTTAAGATAATCAAACACAGTGAAAATTAAACATGATTACATAGTGAAAATTAACTGTATAAATAGACGTGCAATAAAAGATATTCAGACTTGATTATACATGTATGTGTAATTTCCCTCACAAGGGACAGAAGACAGAATGAAAGAAGCTTTAGGAATACTAATGAATTAATGATGCAACATGTTGACATTTCTCTCTTCCTCCTCTCCATCCCTGCACTCCTCCTCCTCTTTCTCTGTCTTTCTGCAGGTAGGAGGGTGTCCTTGTTAACTTGTCATCCTGTTGTAACCCCGAGGCCAGTGATGTGACTGGAATGTGAATTCTCCACTAAAGGACCGACTCTACCCGAGGACTTCCTGCTTCACCGAGAAGCTCAGGTAGGGTGTCTATAATGGAATTTCTAATGTGATAAATCTTGGTGAGGTTTGATTATATGTGTGGAACAATTACACACGTCGACCAGGAGAGTCGGCAAACAACCAGGCAGCTGTTAAATGTTTGAGTGACGCCTGGTAAAGTCTTCTTTACTTGGCAGCAATGTCACTCCAACATTTTTTCTTAAATATTTGGTACAGTTTGACAATGTGCAGTGGATGTTTGGTTGATTTCTGGATGTATATACATATATACATAGAATATATTTTACCTCCATTTATACTCTTTTTTTTTTTTTGGTGTTCAGAAGTGGGACCATGAATGTTTCATCCAAATGCAATACAAATTTAAACAGAATTTGCAAAACTAAATGCGTTTGGTTCATCAAAACAAACAGTTGGTGGTGCTAATTCTCCAGTCGGTGCCGTTAAAGGGAAACTTTTTGTGATTAATGGGGACAACAATTTTTGACATTGGTCCAGTACTGAGCGAGAGCGCTGCAGCCAGCAGCAGCAAAACAGGCTGCAATGTAATCCTTTGGGGCAATAGAGTCCCGTCAGGGTACGTCCACTAAAAGTGCTTGTTGACAGGCTCAGATTGTTATTATAAGTGTCTGACAACATTATGGAAAGGACCACACAGAGAAATAAAACGTTTTTCTTTACCTTTCACTTGATCCGGTCTGTTTGTTCTCAAGGAGAAGTCTGAAATTTTGCAAGAGTTGAGTTATTGTGGAAATCAGCTAAATATTCGGCCATGACAGAGTTGGAGAGAGGAGCGCTGGGAGGAGACAACAACTCAGAAGGAGACTTCTCCTTGAGCGAGACTTGGTTAGACAGAATAACAAACAGACTGGATGTTTTATTTCTCTGTATGGTCTCTTTCCATAATGTTGTCAGACACCACGTGGAAAACGTGATGGAAATATAGTTTCAGTTTTTTTCATGTATTAATTTGAGGAACGTTACAGTCTCTCCATGTTTTCAACTCACATGCTTCATGTACGTCATCATTTATTCACTAAGTCTCTTTAAATTTGCTTTTTATCCACACAACAACTTTTACACCTCAGCCAAGCATAAACAGTTTTTTGCGTTTTTTTATGCACAAAACCAGGTGGATGGAAACGCACAGTGGGCTCGGCTGACATCTCCCTCCCTCCCTCACTCTTCTGTAAGCTTTGTTGCACCTGTTAGTGCTCAACAATTTGGGACAGTTTGGTGATGTCATATAATTTCCAGCATATCTCCGCTAACCTTCAACCTGAGCAAAGGTGTAATAGAATAATTGAAGACGTCCTGTGTGAGTGTGCACGGCCTGTAAAAATATAGGCTCTTATGGACTCAGACTTTGATTCGTGGCTCAAGGCTATCCCACTTTAAAATTGAAGTATTAGAGGGCTTTCTGGTTGACATTTCGATGTCCTTTAAGGACACTTTCTGTAAATCCACAAATCTGCTGAGTTTAGTCAAGAATATAACCCCCAGTGCATCCTTCTGTGGCATTAAAAAGGCAACGACAGTGGAACGCTGTATCGTAAAACAAGAACTACAAAACCCGGAAGAAGTAGCATGAAGAAAAAAATATATAAATATGTCACGAACAGGCACAATGTGCACTTGCTGGTTGTTTATTGGCGTGATAATGACTTCCAAATATATTAATTTTGTCCCAGAAGAACTATTATAAACAAGAAGCCAACAACAAAACCTAAAATGAATTAAATGTGTATGAAATATAAGCCTTTCTGTACACAGACATGCTTCTGTCTGGTTCATTTCACAGTGTTGTCCCATTCCTCCTACAACACTCGGAGCGTTATGTTCAGACGCAGCTACATGTGAGCACTGATCAGTTCCCACAGTTTGCTTCTTAAATTCCTCACTCAAGGAACTGTACCAGCGAAGATAGGAGGAAAGAATTAATTTATCCACTTAACCTGTGCAGGTGTTTCAGCCTGATCAGGTGAGATGAACTGATAACAGACACACATTATCCTGATCTTTGATTCTCTGTGTGCACTCTAAAAGTGAGACTACACACTGGGTTTTGTGTGCCTGCACAGGGTGTGTCTTGTGTGTGTGTGTGTGTGTGTGTGTGTGTGCATAGACACACACAGACAGCGACAGTGTGAGTGTCTTTTCCTAAATAGATGTGAAGGACAGTACAGACCTTCTGCTGACTCATGCACAGCTGATGGCGCTATGCTTTACTCCTGCTGTGTGTGTGTGTGTGTGTGTGTGTGTGTGTGTGTGTGTGTGTGTGTGTGTGTGTTATAGCAGACTGAAACAGACTGCTGAAGCTTCTGAATTCAACTCAGTCACTTAAGCGGAGCTCCTAAAATCTCACATACTGTACATACTATGAATAAAAGTCCTGCTTTGCAACACTATAAATACTTTGTGTTATTCTACAATCCTAAAAACTAATCATGTAACATCACAGATGGCAGACAGCCGTGCAAACTGATGCATGAAGAACCTGGCAATTAGTTTCTTGTTGTATGGGATAAATATGCTTGTTGCATTCTGGTATCTGAGGCTCATGTATCAACCTTTCTGCTCTTGTTCTTGTCTTCCGTCACAGCAGGACTTTACTCCAAAACTCTATTCGGCCATTTTAGGAAATAAAATGTCCTGCTAAAGCCTCACAGCTGAGGCTTTCAGCTAACTTATCCAGAGTGACTCACAATGGCTGCAACAGTATAAGCTGCAATAAGCCGCACTTCCTGCATCACCACCAGTATAAGTGTCCAAGAAGAAGAGCAGTAAGAGGATTGCAAGGGTCAGAGCTGCAGTGCACGGACAATAGATGGAATAAATATTCCTGTGTCCATAAAGAGAGATGTTGTACTGTATTACAGCGGCGTGCTGGAGCATGAAATAAGAGCTGAAAGAAGAGATTCAGGGGGAAAACTGAGAAATTCATCTCCTATTTGGTTTTTAAAGCAGCTCAGGTGGTAAAATCAGCAGTGAAGGCTCACAACTATATTTTATTTCAGGATGATTGAGTTTTTTTCTCTTATAGGAGAATAAAAAACAATAATGTCAAGCACAGTTTACACTAGATTATTGTTTCAAGGTTATTGGTCTTGACTTTTCTAAGTTATTCAATCTGTTTTTTTTTTTTTTTTTTGCTTGAGCTGAAAAGACACAAGTGTGAAAAGTGGATTGGTTGAGTGTCACACTATAACATCCTAAAATCTATTGAGAGAAAACAGGAAGGCTTTGTTTATTCCAAGAAACAGACAAATCTAACTAAACAACACTGTAAATAGAGACGACTATAAACTTATATTTAGAGTTGAAATTTTGGACTTAGTTTAAGATGACAGAGCACGAACAATATGTCAGGTGGAAAAAAGCACACAATAACTAATAACTAATTTTATTGCACTTTTACAGTACTGTATAGCACAGAAAACAAATGTAATCAAACAATCAAAGGACGTCAGTATAAGGAATCAGTGAGGAACACATTTAAGGGAACATAAAACATTAAGACATGTCATCTATACTCAAGATATATACAGATATGATGTGTGGATAGTAAAAACTATATGTTAATATAACATCAAGGTACGTTTAGTCATCAGAAATAATGTTCAGCCTATAATGTGACGTGTTTCCACTCAATGATATAAACGGGTTGGATGAGAGATTTGAAACATCTGCCACAAACTAAAGTCTCTAAAATGACCATAAAGTGGAATTAACACCTTTAGAAAACTAGTTCAACAAAAGCTGAACATGATGCCCTTTATAAGGGTTTATTAAAACAAATATTATAAACTGGCAACTGAGTGAATATGTTTTATTGATTTCAAGTTAATTCAACTATTGTTTCAGATTTTACTTTCAGACCTTTCAGAATAAAAAGAATCATCTGACTTAAAGTCTCTTGATTTGAAATGATGAATGAAAATAATCATTCAACTCACTACATTAGTTCTGTTGACTCACATTTTTAAGACAGCAAGTTGACTTAAAAACTAAGCTTAAAAAGTTGAACCAGATTTTTACAGTGTATAATATATTTTATCTGCTTGGAGGCTGAACGTGTCTAACAGAAAGTCTGCGTTACAAACTGGAGCTGTGCAGTTTAAGAGACATATTGACCCATACAAGAGACTAAAAGATGAGCTGTTGATGAGTCGATCAGCTTTATGAAATCGTTGGAAAGCTCTTTTAATAATGCACAGCGACTGGCTCCATGCTCAGTGAGTTTGGTCCCAGAGAGGCTGATCCTCTCGACTCGTGTCCCTCAGTGTCTTCAGTCTGTCCCACCAGGACACTGCTCCTCCTTCCCCTCCTGCTTCATACTGTGTTTAACATGCAGGAGCAGAGAGCACCACAGTCTGTGTGGGCTGATGATCATGATTAAACATCAGGATGATGGGAGAGCCTTTACTCCCCTCAGACCTCTTTTCACCATTCTCTCTCTCTCTCTCTCTGTTATTTGTAGTCTCTCTACCTTGTGCAAACACACGCACACACTGCCCTTCCCTATAGAAATATATGCAGGCACACACACACACACACACACACACACACACACACTTGCCCTGAAAATCTAATTTTGTGCCATTTCTTCTGAGAATAGACCAGGGTGAGTGCAGCACCTGTAGGGAGCTGTTTAATTCTGTGTGTGTGTGTGTGTGTGTGTGTGTGTGTGTGTTCCTCCTCTGTAATCTCCATCTGATTAGTGCAGAACAGAGGAGATGAAGAAGAAAGGGAGTCCACTCTCAGCCAATCACAGAGTGAGTGTGTGTAAAGAAAGGCGATAGCTTTCCTCTCAGAGAATAGATCTGTTTCAATTTTCCACATCATCAAACAAATGACTTTGAGGTACTAATAGAGTGTGTTACTTCATACTTAACTACATTTCAGAGAGGCATAACGTATATTCTACTCCACCATACTGACTTACTTTGCAGATTAAGATCTTACAATATACAGTAAGTTTATAAAATGTGATGGATTGTTATAGATTAAACTACCCAACAGCATATAGAGATGTTAAAATTAGCTTTACTTCCATCAATAACAACTTTAAAATGTGACTCACTCTAATAAAAATCTAGTAGTCCAATAATAACGTAACACTCTAAAAGGGGCCATTTTGCATAATGAGCACTTGTATTTTTGATACTTTAAGTATATTTTTCTGGTAATACTTACCTTACATACTTTAGCATTATTATGAATGCAATACATCTATTTGTACTGGAGTAATTTCCATTGTTAATACTTTAATAACTTGAAGTTGAAGTTAAATTCTTCTTTCAGAGTAGCGACTTAGAAAGCAAATTAAACCGTCATCATGGTGTTTACATTTTATCTTTTTATGTTAAGCAGAGAAATTTGGTTTCTTTATCTCACCCACACATTGAGTATTTCTTGTTTGTTTTCTCTCTTTGTAGGATGATGTAAAGGTGCAAATAAAGAAAATCAGAAGAATGAGGGTTCATTCATACATTTTACACGTAATGCTGTAACTAAAGCTTTTAGTTATATGTTGTCCTTGTGAGAAACATTAACATTCTTCCCTGTAGATAATTCTTGGCTGAACCTTGAATTTTTAAGAGCACATACAGACAGTTTTCTTTTATGGTGGCAGCTTTATCCCAGGAGAACCTGCCGCAGCCTATAGAGAAGTTTAAATCTGCTTCAAAACAAGGTGAGAGCTGAAATTATAGACCCTGCATACACAACAACACAGCAACAGGGGTTTGACAGTGTCCTCCAGGTTTTTACTGTCTGACTCTGGAGAATGCAGTGTTATGAAACCATCCAATACTGTCCTTATCCCCAGATTTACCATCTAAATTGATAATTTAAGCAGAGAGCTCTTGACATAAAGGCTCTAATGGAGGGCTGGAAATACGAACACACACCTGATATATTGTTCTTGCACCAGGAGACGTGGTGGTATTCCTCCGGGCTGCACTCACTCTCCAAGGAGCAAATCACAGTCCACAAAATACTAAAACTGTCTCTTTACTGTGATTCAGATCTCTGCACCAGCGTGCGATTACAGTCCTTTATCATGTGGGCGATGGATATCTCATCTTAATCTGCAGTTCCCGTGTACCCAAATAGAACAAGAAATGAGTGACCTTTGACCTCCTCTCCATATCTGACTCTCTGGCTCTATTTCTCTCTGTCTGACCTTTAACTCCTGAGGCTTTACATCTAGTTCTTCTGCTTTCTGGAAGAATTTATTGGACGTGGATGACTATATGCACACAAGGTCGAATGTTGAAGTTCTAATTGCTGGAAAAAATAATTTCAATTTTACATGTGCTATTTTCTATTGCATATCTTTAACTGACTAATCATAAACACAGAAATGTGGCAAACGCTTTCTTCCCATCTCCTTAAAAATTGAAAAACTGTACAAAACGTGTATCTAAGACATTTTTAAAGAGCATTAAAACATACAGAAAACAAACACAACAAAATGCAAAAAGATCAGTTAGGAAAAGCGAGTGAATGTCAGTGGGTCTTATGAAGTCTTAGTTTAGTAGTAGAAGTAGTAAAGTATTCCAAAGTAAAGCTTAGGGGTAAAGATAGATTTTAATCCGGCCCTGGAAAACATCCAAAAGGTACAGAGGTCAGGTTTCAAATAGTCCTCCAAATGAAACGGCAAAATACGTTGTCAGTCCGAGCACAGAAGTGTTTTCTGATCTGGAGCCCCTATCATCAGGTCCACATCAGTTCTCTGTGCTTTCCAAAACTCTTACAAATCACCGTTGAAAAATAAATGAGTTTTTATGATGTGACTACACTGTGGTTAAGGTCTGGTTAGCTTTAGACACAAAACCACTTGGTTAGGTTTAAGGAAACACAATGAGCACTTTGTTAAGGTTAGGTGACCGTTGTGGTCATGGTTACATGGTCATGGTATGAAACAGTGTTGACAAACAGTTGGAAACAGGAAATGAACGGTGATCACTGGTGTCAAAGTCAATGTTTTCCTGACCCATCCATCCACATCGACCTCCTCCTTAGGTGGACTTTTTATGCTCTATATCTACGATATCTGATTACTACATCTGCTAGAGGGCTTCTGTCTCTTTAACATAAATATATGTTGTTTTGTGCACTTGCATTAACAACTGATCCTGGTTTTTTTCTTAGACCGTCCTGTAGGTTAGATAGATCAGTCCTGGCATGCGATTAAATTACGGAGGATAGAAACGCAATAAAGCTAAAAGCTTATTTCCATTGTGGTCCTCTAGGGGGAAAAGGGGTAAGATGGCAGATGTTCAAGTTTGTATGTGGACACAGCAATTCAGAGATGTACTCAGGGGCTTTACTGTGTAAACTAAAAGGTTTATTTCTAAATTCCACTGGCAGTCAAAGGAGAGATGCCAACACTGAAGCTCACAGAGACACAGCAAAGATCAACACAGCACTGAACACTGAAAAATGGAGGAAAATCACTAAGAAGTTACACAATGATTTCATATTTATTTTGTTTAGTTTGTTGGGGATGGAGAGCTGTTTGTGGATCGTGATGAGAAATCCTCTGCAGGTTTCATTATTCATTCATTATAAAACCTTCTGTCCTCTCTCTCTCTCTCTGCCTGACTTCCCTTTCTTTCTTTTTTCTCTCTCATCTTATCACCACCTTTTTTCTCACACTTGCTCTCGCTGTCACCTTCCCTTTCTTTCTCAGGTTGTCTTTTCTTTTAATGAGAGTGTTGCTGTTGCTTTCTGCCTTTCCGTGATCTCCGTCACGCACACAGGATGCTTCTTTCCCACTTTACTATCCCCACTCTCTCATGACAGGTCACTCACTGTTCCTCAGAGTGTGGCAGGAAAGACATACTCTGCTGCTAGACTGCAGCTCACCAGGGGATTGGTATTTAGTTTATGTTGGTTATGTGGTCAAATTCAGGATGTTTGTATTTGAACTTGGGGAAATATTTTGTATATGGGGGAAATAAGTATTCAACACATCAACTTGTTTTTGATTATACATATTTCCAGTGCAGCTATTCATATGAAATTAAGACCAGACATTAGTATTAACTCAATAAGGCAACACAGCTAAAGAAATCATCACATTCCAATCAATAAAAAGGTTCTGTGCATTAAATTGGAATGACACAGGAAAAAAGTATTGACCACACAGTAAGAAAAGCACTGAACCAGGTGATTCCACTAATTAGTCCTCTTACCTGTGCTAATTAGAATCAGCTGAATTGGCTACGCACAGGAGCTCCTTGCAAGATTGCTGAGCAGTGACCGGGCAGTAAGAAAATCAGTCAGAAGAGACCACTTGAAAAGAGCTCCAGAAAGACCTGGAAGAAGCAGGTACAATTGTTACAGAGAAAGCAAAAGGCGATGCACTCCACCGCCATGGTCACCCTGTAAGACTCCATTACTGAAGAAAAGACATGCTGAAGCTCATTTGACAACATTTGGAGAAGCCTGTAGATTACTGGAGGAATGTTTTGTAGTCAGACAAGACAAAAATTGAAATTTTTGCCAATAACACTACCTGCCGTGTTTGGAGGCCATGTCTCTGCATATGACCCTAAAAATACCTACAGTGAAGTTCAGAGGTGGCAGCATTATGGTATGGGGCTGTTTCTCTTCTCATGGTACCGGCAGAATCCAAACTGTTGACGGGAGGATGAATGGTTCCAGAGAAAGAAAATAAAGGTGTTGGAACGGCCCAGTCAGTCACCCGACTTGAACCCAATAGAACATTTATGGATAAAGATTAAGATTCACCAGCGGCCCCCCAGAATCTTCAACATTTGAAGACTGTCTGCTTAGAAGAATGAGCCAAAATCCCCCCTGGACACTGAGAGAGATTAGTTTCTTCATACAGGAAGCATCTTGAAGCTGTCATTGCAAACAAAGACTTTGTTTAGTGTCAGTCACTGTGGTCAGGTAATCTGCCACACTGTACTGTCTTTTTAGGGCCTGATAACACTGCATATTGCTTTGTGCTTCTGTTTGTGTGTTCCAATTGGTGATGTAGTTTTGTTTGGTTGACTCTAATTGTTTTGACTTGTTTTGAAATTGACTCTAATTAACTCTCTATCTCTCTCTGTCACACTTCCGTTACTTTATCTAGCTTCTCTTTGTTCTCACTTTCTCTTTTTCTGAATCTCTCTTTTTTTTCTCTGGGCTTCTCTGTCTTTCAAATTATTCATTGATTACTGTCTATTTTCTTCTTCTTTGCATCACTCTTTCTCCCCCCTCTTTCTCTCTCTAGGAGATGATAATATTATTATCAGTAGAGAGCGCCCCGATCAAAGAGTCTACGGTCTATGATGAATAATAATTATGAGACAATTACTGCTTGGAGAGATAGGAGAGCTGTACACACACACACACACACACACACACACATAGCCAGCTTCCTATTTCCAGTATTGTTAAGTTTTAGCAGAGCTGGCTTTTGTGTTAAAACATGGTACAAACTCAACATGCGGAATACCTATCGACACTCAATACAGGATGTAAACACAGACAAAGATGCTGCCCTTTAACAGATACAGTTAACCAGACATACAACTGCCAAAACAACTAGTTTGTCTTTTCTCTTGTAAAACCGAAAAGTAAAGTTTGTGCACTTTTTTTTATAACATCATTTCTTATATTTGGAGGATATCAAGTCATTTCAAGTCAAAAGTCTCCAGTCTGACTCAAGTCCTATGAGTCCACACCTCTGTTCTTATGATTACACATCATCATATTCAGTGACTTCAGTCAATCAAGTCATCGTACTGCTGGAAGGATGATTGTGCTGATTTCACGTCTCCTCTCGCCAAGTTTATGTAATGTGGCAAAAAAAACAACATTACAGCAAAACTGGAGAAAGTCGACCATGGGATGCAGTGTGTGTGTGTGTGTGTGTCTTTATGTGTGTGTAGGCTATATGGTTTACAGGGTTTATTTTTGCCTTTTCATCTATATTGATGTTTATCTCAATCTTCTCTATACAGACACCCCCAACACACACACACACACACACACACACAGACACACATTTTCTTGATCTGATGTGAAAGTTGCCCTGAGATTGACTCACTGAGTGCTCTCCTCTCTGATCATAACAATTTTATGTCTCCATCTTCAGTTACGCGTGTCTGTGTGTGTGTGTGTGTGTGTGTGTCAGCTGGTGAGTCAGTGTGTTCTCCTTGCTGGAGGATCAGCCAGGAATAAACACACTCTGGTCTTCCCATGATACTTTCTCTCAGTTTTCTCCTTTTCTATCAGTGGTCACAGACCCTCCAACTCTTCACCTCACAGAAAAGGATTTAAAAAACAACAACAACCACACTCCTTGTAATCTAAGCTGTATATGCTGTGCTTTTCATGAAGAAACAGATGAATATGCATCAGGATACTGAAAAAGGAAGCACTCCAAACACATTAAGGTTCTCCTCTGGTGGAGGTCTGACTGTAGCGGCAGCTCCTACTGGTGGATATTTGCAACTATATAAATATGAAGCAGGATAATGTTTAAAAAGGAAAAAACTAAAAAAACAGCATTTTTGCCCCTTGAACCTTCCTCTCAGATGTTCAAATAAAACACAGTCGTACTATATGTGAGTTAACAGTGTAAAGTGCAGAGGTCAGAGTCGTAGCTGCTGCACATGATTCATGCTTCTCTTGCTGCCATGCAAATGAGTCACCATTTAAACCACAAAAGGTCAGATTTAATCATTGTTGCTTTTGTAGCTCTGTTGCCCTGAAGACAGACAGAAAATAAAGATGACTCCAGTTGTTGATCTCAGTCTGATGCAGTTAGTTAAGAGAATATCAATGATCTTTTCCTGTCTTCCCCTTCTCATCCTTTTATCTCTTTGCCTTCTCCCTTTCCCTCTTTTTACTCTAACCATCCACTCTTGTCACCGATTGGTTCTGTTGCTAATTGGAAATCATCACATCCCAATTAGACTTTCTGTTCTCTCTCTGTCAGTCAATGTGGAATGAACACATTGAGTCCTTTGCTTAGATTACTTACTTGCTCCTCGTGTGTATGTGGATTCGCTCAGTCCTGAAGGAAGCTGGATCGAGGGGTCTGAGGTGGGGTGGTGCAGCGAGGGAAGGGGTGAAGTTCTCTTTTTCTCTCCTCTGTTTTACAGAGTTATAATCTTAGGTGATGTAGATGTTTGATGCTCCCTCCAGAAGGTTTTGCACATTCTATGACTCCAACACATGTACAGTACATACAGGAGCAAGGTATATATCTTCTTTAGCATTTTACCTGCAAAACCACCCTGTCTCTATCATCTTCACCCTGGAGTTTATACAGTTAGTGTAGTGTTCATGAGGACAGCATCAGCACCAATCACCACCGTGTCTTCAAGTGTCTGCATTCACTTTAGTGGAGAACAAACAACTAGTTAAATGTAGAAAATGTGACACATTTTTAAAATTTCATCAGGTGGATCCTTGAAAGCATCTATGAGATGAAAACAGGTGAAATAAACAGGTATCTGTTTATTTCCAGAAATAAAGAATCATTTTCTGATTTAAAAAGAAAAAGCCTGTTGTAGCTGAAATAAAATCAATGGCACATTTGTGCATGGTGAGCTTACAAAGCATTGAACCTGAAACTAGGATTCATGTTCTACGAGCTGTCAGGTGCAGGCTACTAAAACAATAGAAAAGTAAACACGTCCCAAACCTTAATGCTTCTTTGTCTGCAAGTCACAGTTTTCACAACTCAAAGCACTTGGTTAAGGTTAGAAAAAGGTCCTGGTCTCGTTTAAATACTGAAGCATGAGACACGACATGTTAGTGATATTTAATCAAGACCACAATCTTTGCCAAACCTTAACCAGAGTTCTTGTGTCACCTAAACCAGCACGCTGCACTTTGCACTGCCCGTCCACCATCCACCCCGACCGCCTCCTTACAACTGGTGTGGTACAAAAAACGTAGCTCAACAACCATAATCCAGAGAGCAAATCCATTTCCCTCAAAACATGTTAGTTACATGTCCTGTCTCATGTCTCAAGTCAACTTTTGAAATATTTAATCAATTGCAAATGTTTATTTTCAACAGTAACAGCTGAGCCTAAATCAAGTGTTTTGCAGAGGTGTGGTACAGTATACAGTAGTACTTATAGTATAGGACAGGTTAATGAGGTGCAGTGCATTATTCCAGTAGTGTGTGCAGCAGAATAGTGTAGCGGTGCACACAGCATGGATGAGTGTATAGTTTAGATGTGTGTGTCCATGTAATTTGATCTCATCAGCAGTTAATTCACAGTTTGTTTGTTTCCTCTGTGTGCGTGTTTGTGTTTGATTACATAAGTATCCTGTATGCATGTGATTCCCTCTCCTGCTGTGTGTTTATGTGTGATCTGTGTGTGTGTGTGTGTGTGTGTGTGTGTGTGTGTGTGTGTATAATTATAGCAGCTGTAAATAGGTCACACTGTGTAGCGTTCTCTCTGCTAATATGGATGTCTCTGCCAGGAAGAACAATCAATAGGAACTGTACTGGAAGAACAATCAGCTCTGTCTCCATCCCTCCATCTCTTCACTCACTCTGTCTTCTTCTGCTCTCCCTCCTCACCCCGTCATTGTTCTACATGTGTATCCTCCTGTTATTCTCACCTCTCACGTCATTTCTCGTTGTGTCCATCTTTCAGTTCAGTTACATTCAGTTTGAGCTGTATTAACGTGGTGCGTGATCACAGCAGGTTAACATGAACAAAGCTCTGAAATTCGGAAATTTTAAATAAAATTGTGACCATTTTAAAACAGTCCTGCTACCTTCTGTTCAGTCCATCTGTTAAAAAACAGTTTGCAGGATTCACCTTAATTGTAATAGAAGAATATTTCTGCAAAACTGTCTTTACTTCAACATCAGATACATCTGCCTGTACTGTGTTTGGCTCCATACAACACCTGTACACTAATTACTCAAATAAACACACAACAATGGCTTATTGTGACTGTGCTTTGCAGATGACATCTCACTTAACTGCAGTTATTTGGTGTATTTACTTGATTCTTTAAAGATAAGTCTGGTGACATTTTACATTTTCTTGTTCAAGATCAAAACCAACACTACCTTATCCCTTTGTACAATTAAAACTACTAATTACTATTAAAACAACACCTCAGTGAACCACACCGCTGCACTGGGCGACATGTTCCTTCATCACCATGAACACACACACTAGTTTACCAGCTGTTCCAGGAAATTACTGAGCATTCAAAATAAAAACAAAACTATATATATATATTTTAAAGATTTATGTTTTCAGTTGGAACCGAAGGAAGTCAGAAAGTAATGAGAAGACACATTGTTGGTTTTGGTCTCTGCTGACAAATACAGAATATGGTCAATCAGATCAATCTCAGTCTTTTCATTTTGAAATTAAAAAGGAAAATAATCAAGTTTTAATTTTATATGCATGTGAGTGACCAGGAGTTTGTGTTTAAAACACAATCATAGTTCATAACAGGAAATGCAGTAGAGCTGCAACTGTTGATTGTTTTCTATATTCATTAATCTGTTGATTACTTTACATTAATATATAAATTATTTTTCTGAATACGTAAAAGAAAAGAAAAAAGGCCTTCAGCTTCAAATGTGTTTTGTTTGACCAAAAGTCCAAAAGAGTAATTTCATGATGATATAAAACATATAAGCAGCAAATCATCAGATTATAGAAGCTGGAACCACAGCATGTTACTAAACAGTGAATCAGTTGACTGTTTTAGCACGACGAGGACTTTAATATGTTTTACTGACAGTGATTTTTTTTTTTTTTCTTTTTGTGTGTGTGTGCTGTCGGGATAATATATTCATATTTTATGTATCAACTGAATTTTTGATTGTTTTTCTTGGAGAGCAGATCAGCCTTCAGTGTGGCTGATGTGCGACCCAGAGAAAGTCATAAATCTGTCTGGATGAGTTATATGCAGTGTGGGAGAATGCTCACATATTAAACACGAAGGAAGCCAAGGACAAACTCGCTCTGCTCACTGGAGGGGGATGTGAAAGGACTGAGACTTGTTTCTGAAACACCGTCTGAGTCTTGACTTCTGACTCTGAGACAGTTGAATGTCGGCTTCATTATTTTAATTAGTTTGATTTTAAACTGAGTTTTGTGTCTGACTACAGATCTGTTTTTTAGACATTACAGATTTGTCCAGACCTGGAGGAAAGATGCATCTTTAACATTATATAATTATATAATTTGGTCTGAGTGAGGAACTGTAATTAAAGGTCAAACGTTTGTGTAAATTAGGACTCTGTGTTTGCCGTCACTGAGACAAATCCGCCTGAGTCAGGGTGAATCACTTTATTCCACTATACTTGTACGCAATTAAACTTAATGACGGTGTGCAGCACTCGGCTTTTCAATGAATCATCCTGCTATCTTTTTTTTAATTGAGCACTATCTACTTGTAAGATTTGCGATTATGAAACTATATTTTTAAGCATAAATCGTCACCACCAAGCTGTGATTTTTCACAAAACTCCCACAATCCTCCTCTTCCTAATGAAATTAACATCACACAACAGGAGATGATACTCCCTCTGTTAGTTTGCACGCATGACTGCAACACAGTGATGAGAATGATGATAAATAAAGCTATTATCTGATACTGTTAAATTAAGTTTCTAAGTCACCACCACGAGTGCATCATGGGACAGTATAGTCCAGTGTTTCCTCTATATTAATATTCTGAAGCTGCAGCCCCCAACCAGTCAACCTCGGGGAAACACTGGAATCTGTACTTACATCTTCTCTCTTCTTATTCTTCACATATCTCCATTCAGCAGTGTGTATTGTTGAGGAAGTTCACTGAGTTCACTGGCTGAGAGATGGAGTTTTGCGCCTGCGTCACCTCCAGCTAGCCTGATATAATCTAACCCACCAAACTGCTTTAATGAAGCTGTCAAACATACTGTATGTTGTTTAATTATTCACAACCTTGACACAGACTGTGTGTATATGGAAATCTATATAGGCTGTGCATCAGTAACAGGAGCCATAAGCCTTCAAGTATTAATGAAGCTGCGATGCAAATAACACCACCTACCAGTCAAATCACGGTCAACTTTAGCTCTGATAATTTATCCCTGAATTTGGCTGATACCCAACCAGGGTACCATTCCAAACAAAGGTTCTCAACCGTCGGCTCAAGACCCAATATAGGTCACTTGGAATGCAGATGAGATCAGTCAGGCGGAAGACACACAGATCTGTGGGCGTCCTGAGCCAGTCCTCAGAGTCAGGATAAAGCCTTATCCAGGTGTTCCTTTTACAGCCCAATATCCCAGTGATTATGTTCTTATTGGACATTTTCTCACTTCATGATTTACATCCAATTACCAGCGTTCAGTGCAGGAAGCTGTGTGTGCTATATATAGCAAACATAAAGCAAATTTAATGAGTCCGACTTTCATGCAGAAAACTACATACCTACAAGTGATGTTTGCCTTTCATTAACCATAACCGCCATCTTTCCCTAGACGTATATCATATCATATGTTACCATGGTTTATTTGCCATGACCACACTCCTTCCCTAACCCTAACCTCCTGGCTATGTGCAGATACTGTAGAAAGCCAGATTTTTTTAAATGTTGGCATTAGATGTACTGTTAAACAAGACTAGGTCAGGACCTAGTACATGGCTGGACTGTGTATTAAAGCTAGAGAGCCTTTAATTTGTATGTTGCCTGGTTACCATCAGTAACCATAGTAACCAGTACCATCTGTAACTTAAGGTGCTGTACATATAGGAAAAGCATTATAAATACTTAAAATACATTGCACCAGATTTTGGGTGTAGACTACAGGGTCTACAGGGAAAAATATTAAAACTTAATAAAGTGACACATCAGTCCTACAGCAGCCTGATTACTAGTGTGCACGTGTGATTTGCGACTGAGTCTGTGGACCTTTCATGGATTGATGCTCTGTGTCGAAGCCTCTGTGTGAGACACCTCGGTCGGTAAATGTGTGTTTTTAAAACTTATTTTGGGGCTGCACTCACTCTCAGTCTCTCAGCAGAGAGTGAGCTGCGCTCGGGGCAGCACTTCAGTCCCGCTGAGAGGCTGAGAGGCTGAGGACATGACTGTGGAAGCGCTGTAAATGCCCCTTGATGACGTAATAGAAACTGTTTGCGCCACTTCATTTTGAAAAAGCAACAGCCAATGGGGAAACTCCAGCACTCCTCCAGCTGCACCAATGGTGTAACTTCATCACTCAGTCAGTCAGTCAGTCAGTCAGTGACAGACAGACATTCAGGCTGGTCTCTGGCTGGTCCAGCCAATAATTGTTGTATTGAACATATGCAGGGCTTTGCAGAGCTGACTGACGGAGTTGTTTTTTTAATGAATATTTGAAGCTACTTTGTCTGCTTTAGATACACTAGTTCTATAAATAAACCGTAAGATTGGGCTCATTATGAGCAGACACAATATTAAAGGTTTTGGACCGGGATCAATAGAGAGATGAGAGAACAGAGAGATGGCAAAAGAGGAAAAAAAGGCAGTGGACCGTCGTCAAAGAAACGATCCCAAACACACATTAACACATCTATTTCTTCATAGGATGTATCAGCATTGACGTGTGTTGATTTTAAAACAAGAGTCTGGCTGGTAGAATATTTGAAAGTTTGGGATGAATCACTGACTGTGGGTGGGAGGGAAAACAAAATCTGTTTCCTGTTCTGGTTCCAGTGTGGTAAGAGCTTAGCAACACATCCTCATAATGAAACAACCACATAGGTCGATTGTACCTGCACTTCAGAACGACTCATAGGAGCGTTTCCAGAACGACCCGTTGTCTGATATACTAACTGTAAAAAATAATGATGTTTTATAGTGTGACGTGGTTAAGGTCTGGTTAGGTTTAGGCACTCTGAATATGGGCATTTGTCACCTTATATTGACGTCATTTGAACCGCATCACTTCTCCAGGTCATAATTACTACAGCTGATAGATGACGTAAACAAAACTGTAGGTTGTTTTTTTGCGGCTGATTTTTCGACTTATACTGTCGTTTTCCTTGTGAGGACGGGCTGGAGCATAGTGTCCTTTACATAATTACAGCTCTCTGTGCTGCTGGCACAAAGATGGTAAACACAATCCATAAATAACATCATCACTCAAGTAAATCCTTCACAGCCAGACTTACCACTCAGAGATGTTTCTTTTAATGTTTGATAGTGTAGATGCATTCCACAGATAGCTTTAAATATTACATGGATCAGAGGATGAGTAAATGCAACAACTGCAATGCAATGTCCTCGTCACCATTACAGTTTTTTTATGATTGGTTAAGCACAAGTTTGAAAATTGGGCTGATTTTGTGAAAATACTACACACAACTCACACAACCACACACACACCTCACATCTTTTGCAAAATGAAACACTTCATTCAAAACTATACAATAATTTATAAAAACCTAATCAATCTAAAACACTTTTAATATTTCTACTTTTCTAATGATATAGTTTGGGTTTGATATTGTTAAAGCACATGAATATATTGACCAGATACAACACACAAGACCAGTACTGCAAACTGGTGGAAATATTTATTTCTCTCTACATTGTAAAATCAGTCAATACATTTCCAAAGAACAGAACATATTCTAAATAGAATATAGTACATAAATACAGCAAAACATTAGTAGAGACAAAAAAGAAGGCATGGATTAAAAAAATAAAAAAAAAATCCTAAGCATCATCTCTTCGCCCAGCTGGATCTGGACACTTCACAGGCTGAGTCCTCCCTCACAAGACAGAGAGGGAAGATTCTTCTTGAATGGTAAATCCATCCTTGCATAGACCCTGCATCCATGGCTTAAATGAGGGGTATCCTGACGTGGGGCTGGAGATCGTAAACCTTCCACCGCCAGCTCAACTGGGTTAAGGGAGGGACAGTATGGTGGGAGGTATTGGAGTAAAAAAATGTGATGAAACCAGTCGCACATCTGCATCCATTTGGTCTTCTGCTGTGACGATGTTGTGTAGTGTAAAAATGTAAGTATGTGGGCCGTGTTGTAAAGTTGGCGTGGCGGTGGAGGACCACATTCTGCGTGATCACCGGATGGTCGTGTTTGATCAGTTGGTTCATAGGTGCGGTATTTTGAAAGGCAGTGCTTTGAAACGGCAAAGAGGTGACATCATGTTAGATTTCTGTGTTTAATGTAGAGACGTGTGTTTAGTGTTTCACAAAAAGTGTGAGGCTGAAAATGTGTGTGTGTTAATTTCAGTGTGCAAGCAAAAAACTAATAATCATAGCTGACAGGCTGCTGACTTCTTGGAGTTGTTGAGTAATGTTTATTATTTAATGTTTATTTAAAAAAATATGTTGTCCTAAAATATGAATAACAATACTTTGATTGTTGACACGTGGGCATGTATAAGTGAGATATCCCTGTATGGTTATAATATATAATAATAATAACTACTTTGGAGGTAAATTCACCGTCCATCCACCTAAATTTTAACACAGCTTGTCAGTGACTGTTTTATTTAAAGATACCCTCTAGACATGTTTTGAGACATACAAAAATAATTACTTCATGAAAAATTTGCATCTACTCCTTGAAATCTGCTGAATCTATGAATATGTAAATATTTTCGTCTCTTACTTTACTGAAAAATCAGTTCTCAGTGTTTGTGCACTGGAGGCTTCAAGTGTCCACATTACACTTGTGTAAGTTGCTTATTGCACTGCGATCGGCTTTCAAACTAGTTGTAATGTCACAAAATTACATGTTAAACTGAGATGTAAGGTGAACACAGAGAAACTTTCCTCCTTCAGCAGATGAATGTGAAAAGAAACTCTGCACATACATCATTCTGCACAGAGAAGAGAACAACTTCCAAGAGAAGAAACAATAACTATGTACAAAAAAGTAACTTTAAAGTCTCCCTCCACTCAAAAATGCTGTTTCTTCTTGTTCCTTCAGTTGGATGTTGTTCTCTTCTCTGTGCAGAATGATGTATGTGCAGAGTTTGTTTTCACCTTCATCTGCTGAAGGGGGAAAGTTTCTCTGAGCTCGTTGAAAATCTGATTTTAACAGGACGGCCTGTACAAGCAGGATGTGTGACATCACAAATAGTTTTGAAGCCAGTACTGGTCCAATATTCAACTTACACAAGTGTGATGTGGAAACTTGAAGCCTCCAGTGTACAAACACTGAGAATAGACTTTACAGTGAAGGAGGAGACATCTGGTGTCCAATAGTTAAACTTTAGAAATGAAAACATACATATTTATAGATTCTGGGACTTTTAATGATGGAGAAGGAGTAGATGTCATTTTAAGTGATCTTAAAGTGGTAATTATACTTTATTTATGGAAAGACCATATCAGACACACATTATTGTTCCAAACAGACTATTTCTATATGTCTTGCATGTCTGGAGGGGATCTTTAAACTTTTAGCCTTTCAGGCCAGAAAACTGAGTTTTCTGAATATTTTCTTATCAGAATAATTTTAAGTACAAATACATGTATGATGATTTGTCTTGATACAGAAACCTACAAAACATACTTTTTCAGTGCTAAAATGTGGGCGTTTGAAGACTCTGTAGACTGTGATATTACCTCCCACATACTGTAGCAGCACTGTGTGTGATGTGTGGGATTAGTGTCTTTCTAAGCATCCATCTAAAGCAACATTTTCACCTTTTTTGGCAATATTCATGTTTTCCTTGATGCAAAAATCTCTCAGATACAGTTTCACTCCTGCCTTCTCTGTTCTACTCAATTAATCAGCAGCATCACTAAATAGACTCTCTGCCATCAGTGGCCCTAAATTGCTTCCAAGACGAACAGTTAAAAGCAACACTTTGAAATTACTTTTAAAATTAACTACCAAAGTCAGCGGCTCCAAATTGGCTGCAGAATGATCAATTTAAAAGCAACAGACCTAAATGGCTTTGGAAATGAACAACGCAAAACAACGGCCATAAGTTATAATGAACAAAAGTTTATTTCCAGAGTGCTGTAATATTGACTTTGGTGAAAAAAAAATATTTCCTAGAAAATCATTAACTTAGGAGTATCACATTCACACATTCAGTCCACTCTGTGGAAGTGAGGTGGTCACAGTTTTCTGGAATAGATAGAAGTTTTTAAAATGGGCTCCGTGGAAGAGGATCTGCTCCCTATGTAGATATAAAGGTTCATTCTAAGGTAACAAAAACACAACAGTTCTTATTTTCAGGTGATTAAACACTACTGACAACATAGGCTTGTGTCAGGTGGATGTTAAACCAAAGGCAGAATATGCTAAATGGATGCTGCACTTTGTGTGATGGTTTCCATTTAATCCCGTTTCTGGGACCCTAAATTAGTCACAGAATAAATTCCCTTGGGGGAGGACACGAGCTGTGTGTGTCCATGTAACCGTATCCTGAGCAGGGGACAGAGTCTCTGATTGCACTTCAGTTTTCTTTTGTTTTTAGAGAAACACCTGACATTTATCATCTTTGTCTACAAGATTTTGAACAGAACATTTCAGAATGTAGTTTCTGCTCTGGTAACACATTTCTTTCTTTTACAACAATGTGATTGTAAGTAGCTCACTTACTGAACAGATGTCTAATTAGCCAGAAAGCCAGAAAGAGTGTAAATCATAAGGTATGGTCACATTACACTTCCATCCTCCAAATATTCGCTCCATTTCCTGCTCACTTCTTTTGAAGCCTGTGTGACAGACAAATTCAACATGTGTTTCCTTATTCAGAGTTCACCTTTGCTCAACTTCGACCGAGTGGATTGTGTTTGATTATAATTGTGGTTTTCATTGTTAGTACAGTCACATCACACTAGCACACAATTTTACAGTTTGTGAGCGCTCTGAATATTTATTCATCACCCGCATCAGCAATATGAAACCACATCCCTTTTTGTTGCAGAGTGTGGGGAAATTTCAATTGCTAATAATGCTAAAATGACACATAAAGCAGAGAGCAAAACCTCAGCTGAAGGCGCTGTTGGCAACACACTGCACACGGTTCTCTACATAAGACGCAGGAATCTGACATAAAGTCACTTGTTTGCCATTTCAAACCATTCAAAGTTCCTCACCCATGGACCAATTGGCCACTACACGTCCCACATGGCCAAATGATTACAGTTTTTCACTATAACTGGGTCTATTAACTAAACATCCCAAACCATGACGCCATCTACCAAAAGACAGACCCATTTCCCAAAACTATCAGAACTATTCCCCTGTTTTCACTCGTGCTCATTTAGAAAGCACTGACATTCAATATCATTAACTCAAGTCATCACAGCTGGAACCTAATTAACACAGGAGGAAACACTCAGAGTCAAAACTGTTCACACACCAATCAGAAGCTCAGGATAGATAAACAGGACCGAGGGTCAGTTCACTTGTTTTGGAACAATGGATCCACAAAGACCTGAGGCAGAATAAATGTGATTTCTGTTTTTTTCATTGGTTTATTGGTAAATACGTGGAAATTATTTAGCTGTATTCTACACTTTATCAGTTGCATGTTTTTACAGTACATTTACTTTTTCACTCAATTTCCATTTATTTTACTACAGTACATTGAGGAATTTTGTGTCTTTATATTGTGTTCGTCATGTAAAGAGTTTGTTCTGGTGGAAAATCATTATTCATTGCAGGTTTTTACAGCAGTGTTTTGAATTAAGTGTGTGTGTGTTTGATGGCTTTTGTGTGATGTCTGAAGGTAAAGTTTGGTTTAGATGTAAGATTACATAGTTTTGAGTGGAGAGTTTGGTTTGGAAGTTTGAAGTTTGTGAAGATGAGCGTGTTGTGATGTGTCTTAGCAATCAAGAAAAACTGTGAAACATACTATATTATATATTGAATATTATATTCAATTTCTGCCAAGTCTGCTCAGCTAAATGCCACTAAATTCTACACACTGCACCTTTAAATCTGATCAAATAGACTGACCTACTTGGGAATAAGGCATCGATCTTCTCTTCTCATTCATATTCAGCTGTCAGTCTACCAACATGGCGGCTGCTTACCGTCTCTTTTCTGACAGTTCTCCAGTCGGCTTTCAAAACATTTTGTTATCTGTTCTGTCAAGGTGAGGAGAGACAGGTAGATTATTTCATCCATTGGTTCATGTGGCTGGTATGTCAAAAAAAAAATCAATTTTGGATAAGCACACACACACACACACACACACACACACACGCCAGCAGCTGTGCCCAGTCCTGTGATGCTAACCAAACATTTTTAATTAGGGAGCAACCAGACAAACTGGAATGTTTTAAATGTATGTGTGTGTGTGTGTGTGTGTATGCATGCATGTGCACATTCGTGTCCGTGCGTATGTGTGTGTAATCTGATCTGGCATCTCATCAGTAGCAGAGTTATTATCTTCAACGTGTTTAATGTCTGTTTTGAAACGGAAGCGGCGATAGCACGCTAAGTATCCAGGAGAGCAGCCATCTGCTCCATGTGTGTGTTCGCGTGTGTGTTTGTATCGTCGCCCATTGGGTGAGCCAAATGCACAGCATCGAAAGAGGGATTAATTAAACTGTGAGTGTGACACTGCACACTCCTGAAGAGAAATGAGATTTTTCTTTGTGTGTGTGTGTTGTGATGAAAACAGGAAAGAAAAAAAAAAACACAGATATATTTTTCAAGGCTGTGATTGACAGCTGAGAGAAGAGGGACAGCTGGAGACAAACAAAAGTGTGAGAGACAAAAGTATTTTATTGAGCTTTACAGTTCATTCTTAAACTTGGAAACAGCAGTTGACAAAATAATCTACACTCATTTACTTGCTGGTTCTGGAGCTTTCAACCATATCGCAAAGTCTTCCTCAGCAGATGAAGCTCAATCATGACTGTAGATGAAAAGAGATTGTGTGCAGCTGAAACTATAAATCAATTCAATAATTTGTTAATTGAAAGTAACTATAGACTATTTTAATTATCAAGTAATTGTTTGAGTAATCATCTTATGTAAACTGGGTATGTTTGGGTTTCAGACTGTTAGCGATTAACAGACGTCACCTTACACTTATAATCAGGAGCTTAGTGAAAATAATTTCATTATTTTTTCAATCAGTCACAGCCATAAAATAGTGGTTATCTTTGGAAGCCCCACTGTCATGTATTATGCACTATGAGGTTTTTGTAAAATTATACAAACCTGTGATTGTATCAGGTCAGTCGGCAGGTCTGCAGCCTGTCCAGCAACCTTGTGAGGCTGTAATTTTCATTACGCACGCAAAGACAAAATCTGTGGTGGATGAAATATGAAGTGATGCCTTTCCTATTTCTAGATTACCACAATAAGGGCAAAAAAATACGACATTTGTCCAGAGGAAAGGTCATGTGGTCATCTAAGTCAAAAGGTTTTTATCTTTTCTTTAAGGCAATCATTTTAGGACATCTCAGACTCACATCTTCACCGTCAAACATGGCTCCACTTGCCGTCAGCATGAGTGGACAGAAATGCTGCCTCACTGTTTGACATTGTACTTGTACCGCTGTATGCTTTAGGTGTTGTTTGTCATCGTGCTAACATGAACTAATCTCCTGTAAGATCAGACTAAGCGGCCCAGTCCGGCCTCAGTCGTCTTCTATTCTCTTTTCCACTGGAGCAGTTGAGATTTTTGTGCCTCTGGCGTCTTTCCCATCACAAACGGGAGAGTCTCTGCTGCGAGATGCTGATGTAGGAGAAATACGATCAGGCTGTTTCTGCGCTGCATCACTTCCTCCGGTCAACACAGGCCTCCAGAAGATAGTAGAATCACAACACAATAAACACATGAAAGCTACACCATGTGAGAAATGTATATACGTCAAATGAATAATTATTTCTTAAAGCATATTAGTAAATTTCTGTCTTTGATAACATTTGTGAGACTTTTCAAGCTGAATTTTCTGTATTCAGAAGTTTTTAAATAAGTTGCAACATCTCAAGCTGCCTGCCAACCGACCTTTGGAAAATGATGCTCACATTTTGTTATTTTGGATTAAAAACCTCAGGTGAACAATAACATTATATTGTGTTCTCATGGCTGATACAGTGTCTTATTGTACAAGCGACAGTTGCTGCAGGAACAATAAGTGTGCTTCCAGCTGTGACAAGCGTCTCCAGATTGCTGTGTGAGGATAGTGAGATGACAAGAGCACTCAGAGCAGCCCGGCGCAGAGAATATAACACTGTCAGGATCCATTCAGTTGCCCTGTTACAACAGAAAACAGATGCCCCTCGTTTAGAGCAGCAGCCTTCCCCAGATAAAAGAAAAGTTACAGATATGGGGCTTCTGCTGGTGGTTCGCTCCAGCATTAAGTGGTCAGAAAAATCAGATGGAGCTGAACAGAACAGAGAGAACAGACCTGGAAAATCCCCGCCAACAGTCTGCAAACATCCCACCTACACATTTAGAGAGAACAAAATATGAGCATGTGGAGGGTGTCCAAAGCGACATACAAATTATGTTATTTTATTTTTATCCTATTTTGTTCTATTACACAGGATAAGTATGGAATTGAATTAAAAGAGCACACACGTTGTAGGTTAAAAAACAAACATTTAATTTACTCTTAATGAGCTGAAAAGAAAAGGTGAGTAAACAGGATTTGATCTGAGGGTGAATGTTGCTCATAAAGGGCGAATGTTAATGTCATAAAGTCAGAATTCATGTTACTGTTATTACAATTTTATGACATGTTAATAGTGTTCACATCAACATCTAGGTCGTAATTAAGACTGGGAAACTCCTGTGTATCCGTTTGGCACTTAATGTTACAGAAGTGCCTGAAAACCAAACAAATATGGATCCAAAGACTAAGGTGTTACTTTGTTAATGCACAGTATTTTAATCCTGACATGTTGAAAGTTCACCTGAGTTCTTATTTTATTTTAAATGAGAGAGACAAACATGCAGAGACACTAGTAACACAACACACACACACACACACACACACACAGTGAGAATATTAACATGCAGGTAGTGATCTACTGTAATCTGTTGAGCTCCACACTGGCCTGCTTCATGTGCTTAAACCTCATACCTCCTGTTAATATGCACGCACACACACATATACACACACACACGCGAACAGTGTGAAATTAAGACACGCTCACAATCTCTTTGTTTCCCTCTTTCCACTCACACAAATTACTGTACTGTGAAATGGGCTTAACACACACACGCACACACAAGCAAGCAGCATTTTGTGTTTGACATTAACACACTAAATGGACCACAACCAGCCATCTACTGTATGTTAAACAGCAGCCGGTCGTCACAAGAAAAGCGACAGTATAGGTCAAAAGTTCAGCCAACAAAAACGACCTATAGTTACGTTTACGCCATCTAGCAGCCGTAGTAACTATGACCTGGGGAAGTGATGCAGTTTTGATGACGTCAATATAAATGTGTAACAATGATTGTCGCGGTGTTTACTGTTGCCATGATGACGGAGGTTGCGTAACTTTAAGGAGGTAGAAACCAAACCATGATCTTTCCCCAACCCTAACCAGACCTAACCAGACCTTAACCAACCCTAACCAACCCTAACCAGACCTTAACCAACCCTAACCAGACCTTAACCAACCCTAACCAGACCTTAACCAACCCTAACCAACCCTAACCAGACCTTAACCAACCCTAACCAGACCTTAACCAACCCTAACCAACCCTAACCAACCCTAACCAGACCTAACCAGACCTAACCAGACCTTAACCAACCCTAACCAGACCTTAACCAACCCTAACCAACCCTAACCAACCCTAACCAGACCTAACCAGACCTTAACCAACCCTAACCAACCCTAACCAGACCTAACCAGACCTTAACCAACCCTAACCAGACCTTAACCAACCCTAACCAGACCTTAACCAACCCTAACCAGACCTTAACCAACCCTAATCAACCCTAACCAGACCTTAACCAACCCTAACCAGACCTTAACCAACCCTAACCAACCCTAACCAACCCTAACCAACCCTAACCAGACCTAACCAGACCTAACCAGACCTTAACCAACCCTAACCAGACCTTAACCAACCCTAACCAACCCTAACCAGACCTTAACCAACCCTAACCAGACCTTAACCAACCCTAACCAACCCTAACCAGACCTTAACCAACCCTAACCAACCCTAACCAGACCTTAACCAACCCTAACCAGACCTAACCAGACCTTAACCAACCCTAACCAACCCTAACCAGACCTAACCAGACCTTAACCAACCCTAACCAACCCTAACCAGACCTAACCAGACCTAACCAGACCTTAACCAACCCTAACCAGACCTTAACCAACCCTAACCAACCCTAACCAGACCTTAACCAACCCTAACCAGACCTTAACCAACCCTAACCAACCCTAACCAACCCTAACCAGACCTTAACCAACCCTAACCAACCCTAACCAGACCTTAACCAACCCTAACCAGACCTTAACCAACCCTAACCAGACCTAACCAGACCTTAACCAACCCTAACCAGACCTAACCAGACCTTACCCAACCCTAACCAACCCTAACCAGACCTTAACCAACCCTAACCAGACCTTAACCAACCCTAACCAGACCTAACCAGACCTTAACCAACCCTAACCAGACCGGCATATTACGCTTGTATGGGTCTCTCTGGAGTGCAGGTATAATCGACCTATATGGTTGTTTCTATCATGAAGTGCGGAGCAGATGGACCCAAATGCAGGACACAGCAGGCAAAAGGAACTGAAGAATATATTTATTAAACAACTCAGGAACAGGACACAGAAGTGCAGGCAAGCAAGACTAAACTGAACAGAACAAAGCCGAACAAATGACCCAATGAGACTGAACTGAAACACAGGACTGAAATACAAACCAAACTGACGAGGGGATGAGGTGCAGGTGGAACAGGAGAGCAGGAAAGGAGCTGATAGGCTGGGAAAGACACAGGGAGCAGGGCAGGGCTAACGAGACTGATGCAGGGCGGGCGTGGAGCACAGGAACACAGAAGGGAAACACAAAGCAAACAGAAAACCCAGAAAACACAATATAACCACACACAAAGCGTCCCAGAACTCAAGTGCACAAGGAGCACACACAGCAAAGTAAACTTCAGCGTACACTGCTGTTGACTAAAACATGGCTGCATGTAACAACATAAATTGGACTGAAAGATAACTGTAGCTATGAATAACATAACTAGTGCTTTAGGTCACTTTAGCACTTAGTTTTGTTTGTGATAGTAAAATGAATTAACTGTGTCCTTAGTTACAGTGGAGAGGAGTGAGATTTATTCAGAAGTTATGTGTAAACCCCTTTACACCACTTTGAGGTTGGTGGCTGTAGTGGGGTCAGATCCCCTTCAAATGTGCTTTCAATGTAAGTGTGTCCACAGTCATTTAAAAGTAGATGTGAAGCTTATATGAGGCTTCAGCAGTCTGAGTTAGTCATATCAAGTGGATATCTGCCACATTTACAGTCTTTTTAGCCTCAAATTCCCTCTTTGTGTTTCCTCGTTGAGCTGCGGTGAAAGTTTATTTGAAAGATATCTACTTGATTTGACTCATTTGGGCGGCTGAAGCTTCATATTAGCTTCAGATAAACTGTTCATTTGGGCTCCTGACTGTTTTAAGACAGACAGAAAAATTGTGACCCGTAAATGTATTTATAGATGTTTATCCTCAGCATACAGCAGAGAAGAGACTACTAGGAAAATGTAAACCTGTAGGTCACCTTAAATGTTTCAACAAATGACCAATACTGTCATTTTTTTGCTGAGGACAATCTTGTGTATTTGTGCTATTTTATCGTCCAAATTAATATATGTTAAACTGTTCTAGCACCATAAGAGGAACTAAAACATGAGCAGATATAGAACCGAAATGATAATCATCCTTAAACAGTGTGTGCATGCCTGAACGTCTCCATTGGTAAGTATATATCTAAACAGCTATTAGGGTATGTAAATAAATAGACATCATGAATATTTAACAAGCATTAATACCATCAGGTATAAGTCCGAGTCGCCTGCTCAGGAAATCAATACAATCATGGAGAAGTGCTGAGTGTCGCCCTCCTTGATGCATTTTTAAAGGACATGTAAGAAAGCTCACGGGCTGTCCACCTAACAAACACACTAATACACACACACACGCACACACACACACACATACACACACTATCAAGCACTGTCTGCCACATGCACAGATACAGGAGCTCTGGTACACACTGTATGTACAGTTTTTATCTTACATCACAGCTCTGCTGACTTTGCAGAAATGTCAGTGTACATAAACTGAGGCTGGCTGTGAGTTTCAGAACTCTGATATATTGTTCCTCTACACTCCACCAAACTTAAACTAACAGCTGTAATGATAGTCAGAAGTGATCAGGCAAAGGAGAAATAATGAGCAAGAGCAGCTTGTCTGTATGGATTCAGTGTTAAATGAGGTGTCGACAGAAGTGGAGGCTGATTATATTTATCAGTTTATACAGAACAGAAGTCTGTAAGATATTTATGTGAACAAGCAGTTGTATTATAAGAGAGTTAAGCTGGGCAGACCCCAAATTGATCGCCCCCGACAAGAATCGGGCCAAATATCCGCCAGATCTGTTGTCATTTGATGTGCAGTTTGAGGTCATGCCGCCAGATTAAATGCTTGAATAATTAACAGTCTGGCTCCCGGAGGAGCGGGTTGGATTTCTGGCAAGTTGAAAATTTTGGTCGGCTGTCTGCAGTTTCAGCAGTTCCTCAAACCAATTGTCTGCATGTTCCAGACATCTGTGGCTCCATATATTTCTTTTTCTCTTCTTACTTTCTGTTCATAGTAGAATTGCACAAATGTAAAAATGTTGCCTTCCTCTTTTTTTGTCAACATGATTGAAGATGCAGTTGTTTTGTTTAAATAAGCTTTGTTGAAATTCTCAGTGGACAGAGTGTGAGCTCTAAGCCGTGTAGGTCGAGTCGAGGTATGAGACAATTGATCTGTACGGTGTGAGCATGTAAGTTGTAGCTTGTGGACGTGCACAAAGGGAGATTAAAAGGTGCAGAGTGAGTTAAAACAAAGTTCAAGACTAAGAAAAGTGTGTTTCTGCCCAGCTTTACAAACTAACTCAGAGTGCAGGATCAATAACCCTGACTCTTAACTGCACAACGTGAGCTTGGATCACAAAGGCCACGGTACACTAACTGCAGCTTAGTCTGTTTTTTTCTAGGAGCTACACTGAGTGGAAGATGTACACACACACACACACACACACACACACACACACACACACAAAATAGGATACGACTTTATTGTCAGTTTACACAGTCATAACAATTATACATATCACGTCATATCCTCATCATATATAACAATGAAATGAGTCACGTAATAGAGAATAATTCTCACAGAAGACATGTTAGCTTGTCGTTATGAAACAATTAGTCTTTTGATTGTTTTCTTGATTAATTGATTAGTTATTTGGTCCATAAAATGTCAGTTTATTATCATAAAGGACTAAAGAAACCAGAAAATATTCAGAGCCGGAATCAGAGAAAAATTACTCCAAACAATTAATCGATTAGTCTGATTAGTCAAATTCAATATCTTTGTGCTTTGGGACTGTTGGTCATCAAGCAATTTGTCCAACAGTCAAGCAGCGATTTGATGTCGTCACCTCAGCCTCTGGGGACTTTTGATTGGCATTTCTACCATTTGTGTAAACTAAATGTTTAATAGGAAAACAGTAAGAACTTAATTGGCAATGAAAATAACAGCCAGTTGCAGCCTTATTGAATTTTCATGCATTATCCAGTTATTCAGAGATAAACAGTGTTAACAGATGTGACTGCCATTCATATTTCACTGTATGAACCTTTTAGAAAGGTTGAGTCAACCTCCTTGACGGGAGCCAAATAAGCAAATTGCACATCCTGAGTGTGAGTGCGACACACACTCACTCGTCTTTTCCTCCTGTCACTCAGCGCTTCACTGTAGAAAACAGTAGCTTAAACAAATAGAAGTGAGAAACAGGTAATTTTCTGCCTTATCACTGCCATGCAAGCAAAACACTGCCTGATTAATTTCCACAAGAGTCAGACCTCATTTAGCTCTGTACAAACCGAGCTGTGGGACTCACAGTCTGCAGCCTGCGAATATGGTTTAATTAACATGATTTGTTATGTTTTGTACTATTTATTGCCCACATACTAAATTTATGTCATTTATTTTCTCTTAATTTAGACTTATTTTTCTCTGATTTCTCACTTGGCAGTTCATTGTCCTCAAGTTACCTTCAGTTTTGATCATTCTAATGCTTTACTGTCATTATTATTATCAAATCAAAATCTCATGTCATACAATTAAATCTATTTAAATATGGAAAACAATATAGAAATGCAGGTATTTTTGCTCTGTTTCTTCTCTGCATGTGAACACAAATAATGTTTTGACATTAACAGATGAAAATGTTTTTACTCTAGTGGAATTAAAATCTAAAATGTATTCGATTTTCAGACCAGATGCTTAATTTTTATGACTTTGAACTCACTCAAGCAAGTTGAGAAAAGTCACGTAGATGTGTTGTTGCCTTTAATAATTTATGCTATAATCATTTTGTATGGACACACTCCTGAGCAGCTATGGGGAAACCTATAGACACAGTGGTTATTGTTGCAGTTGAAGGGAAGACAAGAGGTGTATTGTAGGTGTATTGACCCCCCCGCCTTATAAAGGGCAGATGATGTTGTTTAGCACTGGTAACTTTTAAAGGGATGTTAATGAAGCAGGTTGGCAGGCAGGATGTGCTAAAAAGGTGACGTATATTAACAAAAATAATAATGGAGCAGAGGAGAAAATGAACCCCAGGAAAACAACTCAAAGCAAAAAACAAACATAAAATGTGCAGCCTCACAGCAAGCCGCCATCCTTCTCTCCCCTCCTCCCTCACATCTGACCAGTGACCGGCCTTTTACCTTCTCAGCTAACTGGGACGTACCATCTGCTCAGGTCTGCACACGGTGAGCTAGACTGATACAGTCTGATAAAGCTTTCAAAACATATAGATCAACACTGATGTAGAATTTCTCTGTTACTGCTGACAATCACAATGTTCTGTGCTCACACACGCACAGCCATGAGTGCACCAGATTACACAGAATGTCTTTTACTGCAGAACAGTTTTATCCTTCCTACCTCGACTCGACGGAGCCTAATGAGTCACTGCTTAGTGCAGCTAATGAATGATGCACAGCTGTTGTCAGCGTCACTGATGAAGCAGGCGATCTGCCCCGCCATCACAAAACTCTCAAAAAAGAAACATCACAGCAGGACTGAAGCTCCTCAACATAATATAACATTGTTATTCAACTGAAAGCTGCATTCTGTTATTTGTGTAACATGACTGATACATTAACAGAAACACTGGACTGAAATTATTGACTTAATACACAAAACACTTGTAATTTTGGGAACCAGGGGTCAGTGAAAAGGTAGAGGAACCTTTTCACTGTAGGTCTGTAGGTATTTTCTTTTAAACAACATATTAAAAACCTACTGAGACTGAAGTTGGGTTTTTATTTAGGAGATGGCTGGTCGCTGCCATTATTTTACCAGTTATTGATTATGGTGTTAAATGCATCAGCACACTGTCTCCACATGCAGATCTGTAAGATTTGTAACCAAGTTCAATTGGCCGACCATCTCTGCCCATTTTATGTATAAAATCATTCTGAGCAAATTACCATTATATCCCTGCAAGTTATATCACAGAGTGTGTGTGTGTGTGTGTGTGTGTGTGTGTTTCTGTGTTAGTGCCTCATCCACTCAGATTCAACACAGTTACTGTAATTGCTTCAGAGATTGTGAACATCCAGATGAGTGTTGTGGGTTTTCACTGAGGTTTTTTTCTCATGAAAATATTTCATGAACATGGTTGTAAAGATTAAATATGGAGGATGACGAGTGATGTGCTTCCCAACATTATGAAAGTAGAATAGAGACCAGAGGGAGCTTAAAATACAGAACACAAGTTTACAACAGCAGCGCTAGACAGCAGTCAGCTTAGCTTATTTCAGCCAACAGTTACTGAGTAGTTTTCACTGGTGTCTTTTGTACAAACATATAAAGTAATCAGCATTATAAAGTCAACATTTTAACCAGATATTCACAGGAAGGAAACCACTGGTGAAATATGATATGATGTATTGAACATAATGACCGAAGAATTAAAGATTGAAAGGTTTATTGCCACCTGAGGGTGAACTGAATGGGAATCCCCAAGATGAGGTCTAACAGCAGTGCAGGGCAGTAAAGACAAAATTCATCTGGATGTGACCTCCAAACACATTCAGAGCCCCGAGGAAATCTCATCACTTGTTTCAAAAAGAAACTAATCTGCATTTTAATTAAACAGCTCCACTCTGGAGGACCGGCAGTGATCGATGCGGCTACAGTCAAAGAGCCTGAAACGACAGTGTTGTCCAGCTGAAGCTCTGTTACACCTCTGGGGTCTGGATCTCTAATCCATTTAGTGACACCTGACTGGAGGGGAACCTGACATAAATCCACCATAATCAGGCACAAGGCAGAGGAAGAAAGAGATAATTGCCATTGTTCAAACTTCCCAAAAACCGAGCAAACTAGAGTTTTATCCCAAAGACTCAATAAAGGGGGCCATCATTTGTCTAATTATATCACAGGATACTTAACATCCATTTTTGCATTTTATTCATCTATTGAACATTTATGTAACCTTTATTCACTGAGTCCCATTGTGGCTGGAAACCACTATTGTGTGGGAGACCTACAGTATCTAAACAGAAGCAGGAAAAGTTTCAAATGAAACAAAATCAGTAAACAGATAAAACAATACTAAAAACAACATTTAAGGATAAAAGTATATGACTGGAGTCATGTCCCATAGAGTTTACAATAATCTTGAATTCTATAAAAGAAAAAAAGAAAAAAACTTGAAGGTTTGTCTCTGATAAATAGCATGTTTAAAATAATAATAATAATAATAATAAATACTTGCAGATATGTTACATGAGAACATATTCATAATGAACATTGTTGATTTCACAGCTGTCTCTAAACCTGGAGGTCTTAGTGTTGTGTATAACTTACTTGACTTTCACATACTTGCAACAAGCAGCCATGTTGGATCTGGCAGTAAAAACATTGATAAGAGGAAACATCAGATGTGAGCGCTCCAGGAATTACCCCGAGCCACAGAGCCTCCATAAGAGGCCACAGTGCTCCAAGTGTCAGACCCGACCGGGACAGAACGTGCTGCTTCAAATGTCAAATGTACTTTATATTATGGAGGCTTGTTAATGTAACGTGTTGCCACTGTATTGTACCTTTTAGAGTACAGAAGCTTGTACCAAAAAGTACCTTTGCTCAATCAACATTTTAAAAAACATTTTTATTTTCTCCTTTCTTTTCTAAAGAGACAAACTGATTAGAGTTTCTAGTACTGCCTCTTATCCAACAAGTCCTTGAAACTAAACAACAAAATTCACTTGTCATTGCCTTCCAAAACAGCCCTGATCTTGCGCCTCTACTAGCAGGACAACACTGTTTGTCGGTGCCTTGCTACAGAAGTCCTCCTCCACTCAAAAATATCTTTTTCTTCTTTTTCTTCTTTTTCCTTCAGTTGGATGTTTGAGCTTCACTGTGCAGAATGATGCTTGTGCAGAGTTTGACACTGGAAGTTTTCACATTCATCTGCTAAAAGGAGTCAGTTTCTTTGTGCTCATTGAAAATCTGAGTTTAAGGGGCAGATTCCTAGATTTGGGAATTTTTGCTGAGGGAGAAATAGTAGATTTAAAGTGCTAATTCTACCATATCAGACACACATTATTGTTCCAAGCAGAGTATTTGTATATGTCTTAATACATGTGAGGAGGGAATCTTTAAGGTTTTAGGGACAGAAAAGTGCATAGTTAAGGTTAGAAAACAAAAGCAACACCGGCTGCTGGTAGGAAACATTAGTTGACCCATTGACCCACCCTGTGCTGTAACAGCGTCACGCCACACCCGCCTGCTTCTGTGAGGTCACCAGTCAGCAAAACATAAACAACGTAATGACAAATGCTGTTAAGTGTTTTTCTCCTACTTGTTTTCTTTTAGTGTGGTAAAATCTGTTTGAAGACCTTCAATAATAAAATGGAAGTATCAGTTTCCTTGTTTAAAAGCTGGTTGATGTGTCGCATTTTAAGAGCTTCATTTTCAGTGAAGCTTGGTTGATGTTTCCACTGCAGAAGCAGTGATGATGAGCCTGAGCCGTACAGTGAAGTGATGAGGATTTAACAAACATGATGATGAAGGAGTGACCCTGAATCCCCCCCGTTCTACTGAAATACACCTTATCTGCTGGTGCTTTAATAGTCTGAAACTCTGAAACTAATTAAGGCTTAAACGAAAGACTTAAACGATGAAATTACTCTTTTAAGAGTGATATTTCTTCCACCATGTAATGACTGGTGGTTGTTCAGTTGTGGATCATGAAAGAACACAATTAGCAGTACAATATCAGTATGATCTGCTTTAATTGACACAGTTGGACTTAATTTTTTAATATTTCTACACCAAATAATTTAATATTTCTCTATGTGCTGTGTGAGGGTAGACTGGATAGTGAAATGATCTGACCTCACCTCAGTTTGGATCAGTAGAAACTCCACTTAAGAGAACTCCAGCATTAAATCTTTCCAGCAGTAGATGGTTTTGTCCTGGTAAAAAAAAATTCAAATGGAGGATGAAAAAAGAGGTAGATGAAGATAGAGAGACAGAAATGAGCTGTATAATAATAAGAAGAAGCTAAAGTAATGACAAGAAATGATAAAAAAATATGAACAAAATAGTGAGATAGTGGCGATTTAATCTCTCAGTAGTTGGAAAATATGTAGAAATAATATGTCACTCAGCCAATATAAACAGATAAAGATGAGATAGGATATTATAAGACAGGATGAGATGAACCTGATGTTACAGAATAAAGTAACATAGACAAGACACACCACATGGTCAAAAGCACCTGTTTCAGATGTTATCACTGGATTGAATGGGCGTTATCAGCCTCGTAGATATGGGTTAGAACAGTAGGTAATATGCTGCTACGTTACGTAAAGGCCATTCAATCCAGTGCTAACATTCAAAGTGGGTGTCAAAAGCTCCTGGACACTTCCACATACTGTTTTTGAATATTTCAGTCTGGTTCTGTTTTCCGTGTTCCAATGAAGCGAAATCTTGCAGACGTAAAGAAACGGCTTTCCCAGTTTGCTATGGAAGAAGTTGACTGGTGTGCACAGAGCCCTGACCTCAGCCCCATCCACGCTGACTCTGAGCCAGACCTCATCACCCAACATCACTAATGCTCCTCTGCCAGAAACCAGAAGAGTGGAGGCTGTTATCGCAGCATTATTATACTGGTATGTTAAGTATTAAGCCGTATATGCATACATCAAGTCTTTAATGACCCGAGACCTTATTAAACCCAGTACTCATCTCTCTGCTTAAACTAGTTGTCTTTGAACCATGTTCAGGTCAAAATGTTACTTTTCTTTATTAACACTTAGCAAGTCACTATTTATAACATATAATACTGTGCTTTCCTGTTTAGCATCACGGTGACACTGTTATCTGACTGCTACTGTGAATAAATTCAGGAAGAAGAAGTATGTTTTATGTTAGTTTACTGTCATAGTAACATGATGGATCAGGATCAGGGTTTTGATGACAGTAACTCTGAAATGAAACTGAAGTAATTAATGGTGAGGATTGTTTTTGTGCAAAGTGATGAAACAAATGATTCAGAAGCAGAACTAGAGCAGGAGAGCGATGATGCTAGCTCTGACGACATTAGCTCATGATGAGGGCCAATTGCTATTGATATTCAAGTGTCCGTGCCAAGAGAAGCAGTCTGAGCTGTGACAGATGAGGGAACCTCATGTACTAACAGAAAAGGACGTGTGGGTGTCAGCCCAACCTCCTCCAAGCAGAACCACAGCTTGTAATGTATGTCAGAGCAGAAAAGGCCCTACATGTGGATTTATTATTTTCAATTCTAGGTTTTGAAAAGTTTACAAGCAATATAATTTTAATATGGAGCTCGATCTGCATTATATACATAATAACTCGCTAATTATCGGAGGTATGTACGTTTGAAAAAACATGCACACATTTTAGCGTTAAATATGGGAGCAATGTTCAGGTTTCTACATATTTCTGGCTTTGTAGCACGTGAATTAAATGCCAAAGTTCAGTTATGTAAAAGATGTTTTAAGATGATAGACATACATATGTTAACAATTTGCAATTCACTCAAAATTAGAGAGGAAGAAGGGAGAGTGAGAGAGAGGCAGAGAGCGGGCTACTTGACTATAAATGGGAGTCCTTCACAGTTATAAGCAGAAGTGTTTTCCACCCCGACTAACTGGCTCTCAGCCAGCAGTTAAGAACACTACAAAGAGCACTTGTCATGTCATTATCCAACCAGCAGCCACTTTGCCTGCATCACACCATCCATCACTCCGCTCACTCTCCTCTCTTCTTTCTTCTTTCTGTCAGGCTTTTCTTTCGTGGTTTTGTCTCTGTATTCATCTCTCTTATCTCTTTTCCTCTGTGTGTGTGTGTGTGTGTGTGCGCGCACGTGTGTGTGCATGTGCGTGTGTGTGCGTGTGTGACACCCGCTCTTGTTCTGCCTCTGTAATTTTCATCTGATTAACACAGAACTGAGAAAATGAAGGCGAAGAGGTCCACTGCAGGTCAATCAGGGGGATAAGTGTGTGTGTCTGTGTATGTGTGTTATGAAGGAGGGCTGATGACAGAGTTTATTACTGGTTATTATATCTGTATTTGCATGTGTGTGAGACAGAGATTACCAAAAATATCCTCACTTGCTTGACTTTTAGCTTCTAAATGACAAAAACCCACAGACTGTTTCTCACTGACAAACTTAAATATCAATTATGGTAAAATATCTGAAGACCTGTGATGTGCTGAAGGGAACAAATTGCAATGCAAAATGATGATTGTAATGTGACATATTGCTTGATGAGCCTTAAGCAAGGTTGAAATAATTATATCTCATATGTACCTCACAAGACCTGCGATTAGTGTGAAGGCACATGTTATGTTGATAACAGTCACACTTGGTGAAATTCAAAGTGTGTTTGCATTAAACTTTAATATTTTATTACCCCCCATAAATAAGGGCCCATAGGTGTAACTTTTGCAGGCCCAAAAGTATAAAAGAGAAGACAGAAACCACACAGACAGAGTCTCCTTTTTCTGCCTGGCATTAAAAGAACACGTTTGCTGCTCTGAACTCTGACTCCTGAGGAGTTTTTGGAGAAGTTTTTCCTGATCTGATTTTGGGATATTTAAAACTTCTGACTGACTTCTGTCAACATATTCTGACATATTTACTCAAACAAAAAAAAGCAGCAATGTTTATTACACAATTCTTGAGGAATTTAATACTAATAAGTAAGGATTTCATTGAATTTCAATATCTCACATTTACTTTGTGAAGTTGTACATTGATTTCCATAAAGTGCATAATTTCTCACACTTTCAGAGAAGATCTGCCAGATTGTCACCTGCTGTCTCACATCTCCAACAATTTTGGGGAGTTTGGGACCTCTTGTTACAAATATTTAACCACATATCATCATTAAATTCCACTCCAAGCTCTTTGTACACAGCCTGTTAGCAAGTGACTGAGCCTGGATGAGATTCTTGAAATTCCCAAACCTCATGACAGTTATGATAAATGGTGTTTGGTGATTTAAACATCACCACCAGCTTGTTTTAGATCACAACTTTGTCATCACATATTTTAGCTATTTGTCATGTACCAACTTGTACTGTTAATAAAGTAAAACCCTATAAACATGGAATCCTGCAGTTAAGAGATTACTTACAGTGAGTTTCCCCAAAGTAAACAAAAGTTTAAGTCAATCAGTATAAAATAAATCATGACTCTGCAGCTGTTTGATCCATTTATATCGATCTGGAGAGAATTGATGTTTCCTTAACAGCTGGCATTTTCTTCCAGTTTGAAAATCAGAAGTACTGATTGACTAAAACCAACTAAAGGCCGACTGGCAGTCTCCTCCAATCAGACATATGGATGTCTGATTGGAGGAGACTGTTTGTTTACTGGCTGATTGCTGAGATATTTGTTTTCTAACTCATTAGATAGCTGAGAGATGGTGAAACAGCCAACGTTCAACCGGCTAACAAACGTCTGGAGGTGAAAACCTGCTTGACTCAGTATAAATTGTCTGATGTGTGTTAATGCAGCTGTAATAAATATTAACACTTTTTAGTCATGAACTTTTTTCACTATAAATCTATCAATAAATAAACACTTGACACTTTAAAAGATTTAGAGTGTCTGATAATGATGTTACTGTTCAGTGATCACGTCTGAATTTATAGATATGAAGAGAAACATTAAGACTTTATGTTTGTTGTGTTTCAGTCTCTCCTGTTAGGAAAGAAAATCATAAACTGGAACATTACTGCAGCCAGACAGTCTGGTGACAGTAAAATTAGTGGTATTCTCCCTCCCTCCCTCTCCAGCTATGCTTACATTGTTAGGTAATATTACAGGGTCTAATTTCACTAAATGGCAGACAGACAGGCTCGTGGGACTGTAAATTACTGTTTTTCTGAAGTCACACAAGGTAAGAGTTTTTGATAAATGGGCTAAGAGGTTTGCATTTTTATTAAAATGGGCTCCCATCTCCCTATGCACTTTAGGCACACTGGCAACGTTTGTAATTTAAATTCTGAGGTGAAGATTTCTTCTTTCTAACAGGAGTTTTTGGTCTTTCTGGTGGAGTAAAGTTGAGTAGCAGCAGGACATGAATGTTTATCACATTACCTGTTTTTTGATACGCTGACTTTTCCAGCTGAGCAAAGCAAGGAAAAACTAAATATTTGGCTGCTTCTGCTCAGAGTAATTAGGAACAAATTGAAAATGCGCATGCAAACAGGTGGATGGGAGCCTACTGAGTCCTGTTTTAAGATGAAGTTGATATGAATCCAATTTTTGTTTTGCTCAAACGTGAGCAGCTACTGAAGCTGCTGAATGCTACGTCTAATACAGATATATCACACCGACAGTAATCACCTGACATGCTAACTATAACTCAATGAACGGCTGAATTATGATGGTGTCTGGTAACGCAGGCTTACCTGCACTCTAAATACTAGACTCTGTATCTGCCTAAATATCGGTGCAAAGTTTGAAGGGGTTGTGTACTGAAACCTTTGGAAAAATGGAAGTGAATCTTTTTTTTTGAAGTATGGAAGGAAGAAAGGAAGGTTTCACTCCCACAAAATTGCATTCAGTCAGTTAAAATTTGACTTTACACACTCAAAATCATGCAGATAGATTTTTTATGTTTACCATTTCCAAATGAGACCAACCGGAGAAGAAACAGCGGTGGATGCGAGGTGACGAGGGTGAGAGGAAAACCCGGAGGTAAAAAGAGAAGATGGATGAACGAGGGGAAGAAAGACAAAAATGAAAAGAGAGAATGGAGTGACATGTGGAGAGATGGGATGGAAAAGACAAAACAGACGGGACGGTAGGGAAAGACGGAGAGACACGGTGAAAAAGAAAAGAAAGAGAGTGATTGGATGAAGAGATAAAAGAGTTGGAAAAGAGTGATATGACTGCCCTGTGCGATGAAAGATAGAAAACAAAATGAAAGAGAGAAGAAATGAGAGAGTTTTCCCTACTGATGAAAGAAATTGAGAGAGAGAGGAGGAGGAGGAGGAGATAAGAGGGGGAGGAGGACATGAGAGGCTGTGGAGGCTTTGAGGAGCTGTGGTGTGATCATTATCCTCTGTCGTCTTCTTCTTCACTGAATCAGACGGTTGATCCTCACATTAATTATGTTTAACTGAAGAGTCCTTCAGATGCTTCTCGCTCTGCTTCGCCTCTTTCCACATTCAAACTCTCAGTCTCTGGCTTTACCTTACATATATTCTTTCTTTCTTTAATTCACTAATTCACTCTTTAATTTATTCACTATACATTTCCATTTTATCATCTGGATTCTCCATGTCCTCTTTAATTCTTCTCTTTATTCAGGGGAGAGAAGAATATGATAAGTAAAGTCTGTCTAAGACCAAACGTACTGTACCTACTTACAGTCATGACCCGTTTGCTGAGTGTAACTCACACCAGAACAAAGGCCCAGAGGAAAAGGAGTTAAATTCTCAGTCTGTATTCATGTCTGCACTTGTCTAAACTTGTGGACTTCACACAGCCACAGACCCACAAAGTCCACATTTATATATATATATATATATATATATATATATATATATATATATATATATATATATATATATATATATATATATATATATAAGTTGACATTATATACTGTGTTAGCTGGTTTCTCTGAATCCCATTTCATTTCTGATCTAAATACTGCTTTATTTTGACTTAAATTTGGAATATACCAAGATATACAGTAGCAGAACAGTTAACACAGTAATAGGATCAGGGACACAGGCTTAGAATTTGAAAAAATAAATAAATAAATTGGTTTTTTTTAATGTCTCTACCTCTTTCTCCATTCACCTGACACATACATCAAGTGTTATTTATTTTAATTTTCTGTGACTGAACCTGATGAAGCTCACATGTAAAAGTGTCTGAACTATCCCTTCTTAAAGGTGCAGTGTGTAGAATTTAGTGCTCCTACCCTCTACACACTGGACCTTTAAGTATTGCTCCAGATGTGATCCATCTAAAACATGTGTCCTTACCTCTATGTTGTTTAGAAGTGTCCTTCAGGAGGATACAGTAACATCTTGCCTGCACTGAGTCTTTCATTCTTTCATTTTACACAACACTTTTAAAAATGAAAGGAACCTTGTGTCCATTGTGATGTAGAGTGAGACCCTGCCTGGTTTCTGGTCTGAACTGGTCTCCTCAGACTGTTGAGGAGCACAGAGAGTAGAGAGCTCAGACAGGAGAAGGATTTCATTTCATTTTCTCCTGCGTTTCTCTTTTTTCCCTCCTCTCTCCTTTTTGATAATGGGATTTTTAGCTCTGTGACAAAATCGAGTCGGACTTCAAAAGGGCTGCTACAGCTTAGTGGCTGTGTGTGTGTGTGTGTTTGTGTGTGTGTGTGTGTGTTTGTGAGAGACTAGGTGGTTGGGTGGTAAATGGTTTTGTGGTAAATGGAGTGTGTGTTTTAAGTTCAAATGCTTCATTTGCATGAACGGTTCATAGCTACTGTAAAACAAAATTTATGACACAACAAATACTGACTGCATGTGGCAACCTGCTCTATATCTGGAGACGCTGCATTGGATGAATGGATCAACTCTTTATCGCCAAGAAATAGTTTCTCCACATCACACTAAAACCGCAAACTGTCGAATTTACATCTCTGTTTCTGTACAGATCAGAGACTTTTAGAGGTTTTGGTATATATATTTTGAACTTTGGAGTCAGGCTAGCTGTTTCCTCCATTACAGTCTTAATGCTAAGCTAGGCTAACCACGTGCTGACTTGAGATCCATACTTATTACTATCTACTACCACCTTCTACTATTCCTGTGTTACTCTTTTCCCCCTCTTCTCATCTCTTCCTCCACTCTCACTTCTCTCTCATCTCTCTCCAGTTCATTCTTTCACTCTGTGAAGCAGCAGCAGTGTTTAAATGCTCAGATTTTGCTTCCTGATACATTTTCAAGGTCATTGTAATTGCTCAGACACAAATGAACACACATCTACACACACTCACACACACACGCAGGTACGCGTGTGTGCACATGCGGCGCCTTTGTGACGAGGCAGCTCTAATTGGATTCCATGGTCACCGCGGCGATGAGAATTGATTGGCGACAGAAACAGAAAGTGAGACCGAGGCTGAAGGATGAAGGTGTCGGTGTGTGATGATGGGGTCAGAAACCTCTTTACACACACACACACACACACACACACACACAAAGACACACACACACACATAAAGACACACACACACATAAAGACCAGCCCATCCTCACAAGAAAAATGACAGCATAAGTCTAAAAAAAAAAAAGGTAAAAAGTGGTCTTTGCTGCAGGAGACCACTGTTCGCCTCCGGCTTCCAACCAAGTGTGTTTCTCCGTGAAAGACACTGCGAGTCGCCACGGCGTTCTAACCACAGCGTTGTCACACCATAAAACATCATTATGTATTAAAACAGTCCTGTAGGTCGTTCTTCTGGTCCCCATCCGTCCTCTAGAGGGCGCTGAAAACACTCATATAGGTCGTTTTGGGGATTATTGGAAATATACCTGTTCTGTGGTTTTGATAAGAGGATGTGTTGATAAAGACACACAGACTCACACACACATCCTCACAGTTTATCAGCTCCACTAATGTTATTCCATTACCACAAACCATGACCATATGGTTGTAATCAACTGGAGGTTTCCATGACGATGAGTGCTTGAGGTCAACTATGTGCCAGGATACTCACACACACACACACACATGCAGGCTTCCAGTCATCCAACCTTCTTTCATCCTCCTTGTCTTTTAAACATGTTGATCTTCATATCTGCTCTTCTGGCATGACAGCAGAGAAAAAAGTGTTATCAAAGCAGTGCATCGCTCACAGATGCTTATTTTCACAGTAAAATCTTAATTGAAAGCTTCGGTGGTTTTTAAATTTTAAATTTTCAAGTAGTTACGTAACTTTTGCATATTGTTTTTGTTGTGTGTTTGTGTTTGTGCTCACAGGAAACACGCTCAGATACACAATTACTGCAGGAGATGTGAAGCTCTTTAAAGCCTTATGAATGAACTCAACCTGAAAATGAACACACACACACACACACACACACACACACACAACCTGTGATGTTATAGGTTTCATCACTGTAAAACTACATCACTTTTATATGTATTTCTTCTCTAGAGGAGAATTTCAGAAGAATCTTCAAGTTAAAGTTTTCTGACTATAATTTCAGTCATTTAAGCTGACGGTCTGTAACTAAGGTGTAAAGGTCAGTTTTCTGCAGCTGTCATTTCAATATGTCAGAGACATTTTCAAACAGAATTTCATATCATACACTGCTTGTCTCATTCTCATGATGGAGCTTCTGGTTGTGCTGACTTTCATTACTGCCATTCAAAGCTGTCTCTGCAGTCTCAGCTAACAAAAAGCTCATTGCTGATCTAAATTGAATCTTTGAGTTTAAATAACTTGCAAATGAAAACTAAACCTAATGAGACTCAGTGAGGGATTTGAAAGGATTCAGATTTGATAAGTGGATTTGATACTGAATTCAGATATAATAAAATGCTTCAATGAACCTTAATCAAATTTATATTATGATATAGGTATGTTGATATTCAAAGCATGAACATTTTTATAGATGAAATCATATGTGTCATATTAGTATTGGGTTGCATAGCATTGTCCATCCATCCACTCTCAGCAGCTCATCCGGAGGGACCCCACGATGTTTCCAGAGCAGATTTACATGTATTTCCACTGTAGCCTCAGTCCTTGATAGCAGGACTAACCTGAACCAACTGGTGTCGGCCTCCTTCCTCAAACCAAAGCCATGAATGTGACAATGCAACTAGAGAGCAAGCTGCCTTTAAACGTTTCTCTGTTTTCAGCATTCAGTATTTTTGTAGTTTGTAACTACAACTAATTACTGTGGTTTGAAGTTTAGCTTCACACCCAAAGCTCCTGTTCATTTATTCAGATATCCGCCTTGATTTACTGTTTACTGAAAGCTTTAAGCTGAACTGGAGCTACGTTAAGTTACTGCTATTTTCTGCTGCTTCACAGTAAGTTTTCCACCTGCAAAGTGCACTTTTACTGTGAAGCAGCTACAGGAAACGCACAGAGTCGGTGCGTCTTTGTTGTCAGCGCTATTCTTTAAAAGAAATCAGCCTACATAACAAGTTATGGACGTATTCAGCACTGTTGGGTCGGTGCATTAATATTGCAGGGAGGAGTGGAACAAGCAGAAACAGTCGTGATAGCTGTTAGATGAAGAGCTGCAGATGACAGGCTTTACTGTGTGAGAACCAGCTCACTTGGAACATGTCATGAATCCTTTTTTCCTTTGCTTTGCTGTGGATTGAGTGTTCTCGGTTGCCAACAGCTCAGCTCAGCACACATATCCCCCAACCCTGTCACAAAACCAACAAGTCCTCCAAATTAAACAACCAAATACGTCGTTTGATCACGTGACTCCAGAACAACACATAGGAGTGTTTTCTAATCTGGTGCCCCTATCGCCAGTAATCGGCAAGACAACATCATTTGTTTATGATGTGACGACGCTATTATGACCTATTGTGTAATCCCTGTCATCTGCGTGGCTGCCCTGGGGTGCGCCCCGGGATGCCCATATTGGTAGCTGGGTCTCTACACCTTTCAAAATGGCGCTGCTAAATGCTCCATAGCAAACAAATTGTTTGCGCTGAATGATCTTGTCTAAGAAATTAGACTTTCTTCTCCTGACTGTGACTTGGCAGAGGAATATTGGCCCTCTCATCGAGCTCTGCCCGAAGGATTACACTTTTATCAGCTCGCCCAGAACTTCTGGCCCAGTGGAGGACTTGCTGCGGTGTTCAGGAGCTGCTTCGTATGTCACTTGGTGAGCACTGGGTCGTTCTCTTCCTTCGAACTTCAAATGATTAAAGTTGGACGTACTAATCCTTTTTACTGTACTTTAATCTACCGTCCACCTGGCCTGAACGGATAGTTTTTAACTGAATGCACTGACTTTTTGTCCTCTGTCCTTAAGATATTCTGATTTATTTATTATTTTACCATTCATGTTGATGATGTTTCTGACAGTTTTGCCTCTAGTTTTATTAATATCACAGTCTTCACTGAACATGTATCAGGCCGTACACACAGCAGAGGGCATACTCTGGACCTTGTTTTTACTCTTGGTTTAAATATTTATTCTTTATTTTCAGAGGATCTTTTTATTACAGATCACAACTGCATTTTATTTGATTTGTCGTTTAATCTACATTTCTTACCGTGCTGCCGTATCATTAGCTCTCGCATCCTTATCCACCTTCCTGCTGCAAAGTTTTCTGCCACTTTCACAATTTAAACTCTGTTATGCACAGTGATGTTAACTACTTGGTGTAATCTTTTAATGAACACTGCCTTTCAGCACTGGATAAAGTGGCCCCTATTAAAACTAGATCAGCTCCTTTGATCAAGTCCTTCTCTTGGATAAATGACAATATTCGCTCTCTAAAGAGAGACTGTAGGAGAGTCAAACGCCTGTAGAAATCCACCCGACTATAGTCCACTATCTTTATTTAAAAGAACTTTTAATGTCTTGCAATAATCTGGTAAAGGGTGTTGGAGCTGCCTGCTTCTCTAATCTCATGTATAACAATTGGCGTAATCCCAAAGTTGTATTTGACACCATTAGTAATGTCACCCCTGCTTTACCTGCTGTCCTGATTTTTTCAAGTGAGGAATGTAACAAATTTGTTTCTTTCTTTGTGGGCAAGATTAATGACATCAGATGGAACATTTTCCCCTCACCTTCCCCTCTCATCTCGTGCTCTTCTCGGCCTACAATCCCGGAGAGTTTTTCTCCAATAACTCTCCAAAATCTTACTTACTTGGTTAACCGTATGAAAACTTTCTCTGGCCCTCTTGACACCTTACCAACGTCTATGTTTAAAAGTGTCATTGGCTCCTGCTGTGCTCTCCATAATCAACAACTCTCTGTTATCTGGTCGTGTCCCTGCTCGATTCAGACAAGCTGTTATTCAACTACTTCTCAAAAAATCAAATCTTGATCCTTCTCTACCCCAAAATTACAGGCCTATCTCCAAGTTTCCTTTTGTAGCTAAAGTTTTAGAGGTTGCTAAGCAGGTCACAACTGCAATAAATGAGCATACTATCTTTGATAAGTTTCAGTCTGGCTTTAGCTGCTTGCTCTCACCAGAAACAGCTCTTCTTAGGATCTCGAATGATATCTTGATGCATGTTGACGCAGGAGAATGTTTGATGTTGGTGCTGTTGGATCTCAGTGCAGCTTTTGATACTGTGGACCAGCGTATCTTGGTTGAGAGACTCGGGCAGCGCATGGGTATCTCTAGGTCAGCTCTGCAGTGGTTCTCCTCCTACCTTTCTGATAGGAGTTTTGCAGTTTCTGTTGGCAACTGTGCCCCCTCATGTGAAACTCTGTATTGCGGTGTGCCCCAAGGTTCAGTCTTTGGTCCTATTCTGTTTGCCTCGTATAAGCTTCCCCTTGAACAGATAATAAGGCACTTTAAAGGTATCTCCTATCACTGTTATGCAGATGATATTCACTTATATGTCTCATTTAAACCTCAAAATATAGCTAAATTCTCAGTTTTAAATAACTGCCTAAAGGCTATAAAAACTGGATAGTAGATCATTTCTTACAGCTAAATGCAGACAAAACAGAAATCCTTATCTCTGCCCCTCCTAGTCTTGTCCCTAAGATAAGGGATCGTCTTGGGTCTCTTACCTTGTTGGTTAAATCCTCCATAAGAAATCAAGGTGTCACTATGGACCAGGCTCTGGCTCTGGACCAACATGTCAAGTGTCTGATTCGCAAGGCTCAGGCCCATTGTGTCTCAATCAGAGATAGAAATGTTAATTCATGCTTTTATATTGTCCTGTCTTGACTACTGTAACTCCCTTTTCACCTGCCTCAGCAAAACACCTCTGAATCATTTACATGTGGTCCAAAATTCTGCTGCTAAACTCTTGACCAGGTCCTCCAAAAGGTCTTGTGACACCGGTTCTGATTGGTCTACACTGGCTTCCCCTCAAATTCAGAATCCAATTCAAAGTTCTTGTGTTCACCTGTAGAGCTCTGCATGGTGAGACACCTGCCTACATTAAAGATCTACTGCAGCCCTACTGTATGTCACCAGCAGATCTCTGAGGTCCTCTGATCAGGGTTTGCTGGTTGTTCCTTAAAACTAAAGGAACTGTGCTTTTGAGGTTGTGGCTCCTAAACTTTAGAACTATCTCCCTTTGGACTTCAGATCTGTGGACACCTTTAAAAAGCAGCTCAAGACCCATTTGTTTAGACTTGCCTTTGTGTATTTTCTATTTATTTCTGTTTTTTATTGTGTCTGTATTATGTCTGTACGTATGTTTATGCTTTATTTCCTCTCTGAAGCACTTTGTGACGTCTCTGCTCTTGAAAGGTGCTTTATAAATGAAGTTATTTACTTACTTGGATTTTTACCTCATGAAACTGCTAGACATACACATTCTGCACATCTTGTACGATTTTGTAAGAGTACCTGTGTACACACATCAGTTTGGTTGTGTGCATATCTGTGTAGTTAAAGAGGCTGATATGCAGGCTTAACAAAGCTGCAGTGATACAGAGAGGAGAGGAGGAGGAAGGGGAGGAGGGGGAGGATGAGGAGAGTTTGTCCTTCTCAGCTTATCTCACCACTGAGCGCTGCACCTGCTGCGGTTGCCAGGTTGCAGGGAGGTTTACAGGCAGGGCAGAGTTGCGGTGTTGGAGTGATTTTAAGCAGAGGAGGTGAGTGGATTTGGACAGAGCACAGTGGAAAGAATGACGTTGCCATGTCAAGCTCTTCAGATGTGAAGTGGTTCAGTTTGATGCAGGGCACAAGTTGCCAGGTTGGAGTGAGTTTTAAGCCGCTGGAGGGGAGGCGTGTGGAGGCAGATGTTGTCAGGATGTTTAACGGGTGCAAAGGTTAATGGAGAATGGGAATGGTTGCTACATTGGTCTCACTTTTTTAAGGGAGTGAAGTGGACAGGGTAATTTTGGAGACATGGAGGCTCAGTTGTTGTGCTGCTTGTTTGAAGCACGCTGTGCTCTGACAGGGTTGTTGTTAATCCAGTGGAAAGGTTATGGTTTAAGGATTTCATACCAGCGTAAACAGGTGAGGGCGTTTTGTGGAGGTAGATATGAGTTGCCAGGTTTTTAAACCAGTGGTGCCAGTGTTTTTAGTCTATAGAGAGATTTTGTCACAGCCCATGGAACATATTGGTGAGCTGAAGGCTCTGTGTTGCTTTCATGACTTGAAGAGCAGGATTGGACAAGACTCAGCTGCCAGTTTTGGAGTGATTTTAATCCAGAAACTGAGCAGGTGTCACATATATTTTCCTCAAGCCAGGGAGCAAAACCAGGTCACCTTTGTCGAGTATTTGTACTGTAACATAATGGATGGTTTTCTCTACCATGGAGGGATACAAATTGACCCAGAAGAATGATGGTGGGGAGAGGTTTTGCTGTCTTGTTTTGTATTCAGAAAGTTGGTGGAGGTTTATAGACTGAGGACAGCAGGGACCAGGGCATGATGTACGGACACTTTGGTAAAAGTATAGAAAGAGAAGATATAAGAAAAGGATCAAAATGTACTCGTATGTTACCACTTATTTTATGATCCAGTATGTCATCTGTCTTTCTGTCAGAGGTATTGGATGACCATGTTAACCATTTATCCATATCTCTACCCATTTCTTTGGTCTGTCCATCTGTCTTTTTTTTCTTGTAAAATTCTTTTCCTGAAAATACAGTAGCTTGTAAGTACAGTTATTTGGTCAAAGACCAGGGTAGGGACGGGCTCTGTGTGACAGACTGAACTGATGGGTTTTACAGGAAAAAATGAACAGCCTTTGAGCCTTTGGGATGATGCCTGATTACATGGATGGTAATGTTTTGTGGTGTTAGGCTCAAGTCAGGGATGGACACGATTTGAAGACAGCAAAATGTCCCTTTGTTGGTGTAGGAGAGCAGCAGCTACAAGTCTTACCAACAAAATATGGAGACAGAAGCAATATCAAAGATAGTCAGATGGAAATATAGGGGGGCCTTTGGCTGCCAGATGGTTGAAGACATCTGCGTTTTTAATAGTCTCTAGACAGGAGATGCAGCTTTCACTGATGCAAAGTTTACAGTTTGGATTGATGAAAGCTTTCTCAGCTCAGAGTGAGATGTGGAGAATTGGTGGTGTTTGACAGGCTTTGATGATGCAGTAACAGGGAGACAGTTCAGAATGTTTTCTCTCCTCCGCATAAAGCAGTTCATCAGAGTGTCAGTGTGGCGGCATCAGACAGGGAGGACAGAAGTTGTTGCCACTGAAGCAAAGTTGAAGTTAAACAAAAACCTGTTTTCTCCAGCGTTGTCTTTCTTATTTCAAACTAGAATCATATTGGACATCGTGTGATTTAGGATTGCTTCTTTGCTTTCAGTGGGATTTACATGTCAGAAACAGTAAATCTGTGTTTCACTCAAATTCACTGACCAAACCCCAACAATTATCATAATGGCTCTACATGAGCATGCTGAATTTGCACCCCAAATTATATTAAAACTCTTAATTAATAATTTCCACTACAGCCTCGACAAGTCTCGATCCACAAGATACGGACAAAAATTGCAGAATAGCCAACCAAAGAAACATTACAACCCCAGATTATTAGATGATCTGCGTGTTAGGTGAAATATGACGGGAAATTAGTGGTGATATAGATAGACAACATTTGCAGTTATTATACGTTTGGAAAGACATCCAGTTTTGTTGTTCAGGGGTTGTGTTGTACCAGCATTAGTGAGGGAGGGGGTATTTATACAGAAACAGGGGGTAGCAATTACAGCAGCTGGACATCGAGAGACTGAAGTATATGTTGTTAAACCACCCAACAGCCAGATCATTTCTTTACATTGCTTAGTGTGCAACACAATATGTTGTTAATTGTTTTGGGAATACTGTTAATTATTTATGACAGCTGTTCCAGTATTGACTGTTGGAGGTGAATTCAATTTAAGCAGAAAGACAAACAGAGGAACTGATGTGTGTGTGCCTGCTCGACTAAAAGGTTTTACTGACATCGGTCCATGAACACTGGATCCTGCTGAACACTTCAATAATCCAGTTCGATAGCATCTGTCATAGCACCCTTCCTGCATATCAGTGCCTCACATCGTTCAAACTCCACAACTATTTGTGAGACTTTCTGTTTATTATTTGTCCACAAATCCAAGATGAGATTCCCCTCATGACGTATATGTTTTACAGGCTGGGTAGTACTCCACCTGAGTTGCCCTTCAAGATACAGTAAATTCACACTGAATGCAAAGAAAAACTTTCCCTACACTTTTTTTGTCCAAACTTTGCTGCTGTAGCGTTTTTGCATTTCCTGTTTGTTCACCACAAACAAACAGATATACTGGTCACATAGAGGTTGTGAGCTTGCTAGAAACATACACAGAGACAATAAGTCCTCCCAATTAAATGACAAAATACATCACTGGTCCATGCACTCCAGAACGACACATACAAGCGTTTCCTGATCTGACGCCTCTTATCAGCAGGACGACATCATTCGTCTGTGCCTTCCAAAACTGTTACAAATTGCTGTAGAAAATGAAATATGTTTTATGTGTTTAAGGATTGGTTAGTCTTAGAAAAAGATCAGCTGGAATAAGTTCATGACTACTTCCTTAAGGTTAGGAGACCTTTGTCGTCATGGTTACAATAACAATCGTGTGGGTTAGGTTTAATGTTTAATGTGAGCATTTTAAATCCATCTGCACATAGCAGACACATAACACACTTGGTTAGAGTGAGGAAAAGATCCTGGTCACACAGCTTCAACATAAACATACATTTTTTGCTCAAGACGAAAAAAATTCAACTCATGCAGACAAATCTTTGTCTCAATTTGGACCACCTGCAGAGCAAATCTGTGACTGCGTCCGTTCACATCTGATCAATGACTTAATATGAATCATGTTTGGTCTAAACACACTTTTAGAGACAAAATGGTTTGTTCATGTATATATATTTTATTGCTTATTGGCACAGATAGAAGCCTTACAGTACAAGCTGTTGATGTGATGCTTCGGAGGTGACAGATAGAGGTTGTTGTCTGTTTCCTCTTCAAACACAAACCACAGAAGAGCTAATTTTGGTTTTTTAATACAGTGTTGAGTTGCCAGGTTTGATAACTGTAACTTGTGACCCTGAAAATGTTTTGAGCCACTTGAGAAAACAGCGACATTAAACAAATTTGAGGGTTATTTGGCTTGAGACAAGGGAGCGAGAAAGACTTTTGTTGCCAGATTGAGGGACGGCTGCCAGGTTGGAGCAATACAAAGTTATATTGATGATAGCCCTACAAGGAGGATGTTAGATGTACAATGGCAGAGGCAAGGTTTGGAGAAACAGATGGAGTATCGGGTAGAAGGAGGGGGAAACAGGAAGGCAGAAAAGGTTATAATTACCAGGTTGGAGCAAGGTTTGCAAATTAAAGTAAAAACTGCTTTCTGTGTTGCCACTTCAAATACTGTCAGCTGCAGAAGGACATTATTTCCTTCAGGAGCCTGATGAAAGGAGTTATTCTCACAGTGTGGAGTTGCCAGGTTGGAGTGTTGTAAGTTTAACCTCTGAGATATTTGGAGCTATTTGAGAAAAAAAAGGGGGGGGGGATTAATAGGACAGAGAAGAGAGGGGTTGTTTGGAGCAGGAGTAGTAGGTAGATATGAAAGTAACAACACATTCTAGATTTGCTTCTTTTTAGGTTGCCAGGTTGGACTGAAGTTTTTTTTTTAGAAAGTTGAGCTCCTTCAGCAGCAGTTGATACTAGAGAGAGACAGAAGGTTTCAATTGCCAATATTTTCAGAAATGCACAATTCAAAATACAAAATGTGCTCAAGAACACATCATTTATTTGATGGGTTACATGGTCACTACTGTAGAGCCCAATCAAACCCAATGGATTTTTGAGGTCAGTATTGATACTTAAGTTTAAAACTCTGCCAGCATTTTAAAAAAGATTGTTTAAATTTAGTTATTAAAGAATTTTGAACCTGATATGTTCTTTGCAGGAAGGTTTAAAGTGGCAAAATAAACTTGTAATGGAAACACTGTTTCTAATTTACCTTAAACATATCTTTGATATTTTTTAACTGTAATTCCACCTTACTTATCGACTCTGACCAGGCACAATATATCTGTGATCAGCTAAAATAGCCTGGTCACCTGTGTATCAGTATCACATTGGTTATCGCATTTCTGGTTTTGTATAAAAAAGTATTTTTAGGTATCTAAGCTTATATTTCAAACCACATCAGTATTTTCAGTATGAGCTATTACACAGTCCCTCATGTGTATTTTTACATTTACATTCGATTTAACATTTCAGGCATTAAGTAATTCTTGTACCCAAAACGTGTTGAACAATAACTTAACATTCATTTTTGCTATTGCCAGAATTTGAAGCAGCCACCAAAAGTGAGTGTGGTGATCAGAGCTCCTCCGGCCTGACAGTTCATTGTGAGAAGAGTTACAAAATGGAAATGAAAGTCAGAACCGGCAGAAAGCAATTTCTTTTCATTGTAGCTCTGAAGATGGCTGCCTGAGCCGAGCGCTGTGCGCACAACACCTCACACATTTAACACTTTGGAGCAGAAAGGAGGTGCTTCACACAAGACACTTACCATGCTCGAGATTTGATAATGTGTGGGGTCCTACCAGGATAAGAAACATTTGCCAACAACCAAAATTAGCTCTGATCAGGAGGTGTTTTCTTAGACAGTCCACATTCAGCCTGATAAATATGAGATAGGTATTTTAAGTATGTGTGTTATTTTGTCATTAAATTATGGAAATGTCAGAAAAACAATGTAGAGGAAGATAAAACTTACCATAAAATAATAAAGAAGCACAGTTTGAGTTACAGTGTGATAATGAAATCATTAATACATTTGGCGTGATCGATATGTGATTAGTACTGCATTACGTTTGTAATTTACTTTATAATAATACTACTACTACTAATGATAATAATAATACAGCATGCAATTACAAAGTGCTTCACAGAAGGCAGGTATAAGGAAATACAATACAAGTCAAAACAGTGAAAAAGAGCACAGGACAGAATAAAATACCAAATACACCTGAACAGTACATGTACACATTCTCATATATGTGTACATGCACACATATACAGTAGATACTGTATAAACACATTAAGACACACAAAACAACCTCACACGCATGCATATGTTTGCTAAATTAATTAACAATTTTGTTCTTCCCACCTTTCCTCAACCTCAATTCAATTGAGTTCAATTCCTCATGGCCATTTAATTTCCCACAATTAAACAATCAATAACAAGACAAAGAGGGCAAAAGTTTTTCTTCTCATTTAATTGTGTTGTTTTCTGTTGAAAAACTCTCTGGACCTTCCTGTTGTGTCTGAGTGCTGAAGATCAGCCAGGAACTGACACCAAAATCTAACACTTAGTGCTGAAGTTTTTGATAGCAACTTTTTTTTTTTCTTGCTTTCACACTGAGTTGTCGCTGCAGGAAATATCTGGATGTGACATGATGTTTTCTACCCCTGGCACATACCCACAAGAAACAGAAAAAAAACAGCATAAGTATATATATATATATAGAAAAATGCAAATTACAAAACCAGTGTCTGTTTTTATCAGAGTTTTAGAGCAGATTTTTCCTTTAGTGACCACAGAGACCTGAGGGATGAGCAGAAAGGAGGACAGTGGACCAAGCAGACTGTGGAGACCAGTGTAGAGTTGCCAAGTTGGGCTAATTTGAGTTGGAGCAGGAGGAGGACTGCCAGCATTATTTTACAGTTCTGACAGTTCCAACCAGAAAATGTGCTTAGAAACCCAGACAATTTCCTGCAGTCACCTATTTAGTCTTTTCCACTTCAGTCTCAATGGATCATTTTATAACTGTGGCAACACGGTTTAGGAAGTGGGCCAAAACTCATCTCCCATATGTCTCTGTGGGAGACTGAATGTTGAGTTTCTCTGTGAGGATGAAGAGAGGCTGGAAACTTACTGACAGAGAGAGAAAGGGATGGGTATTTAGTGAAGAAATGAAACACAGGAGAGATGTAAATGAAAAGAGAGGAGAGAGAGAGATGAAACAAGGTGAACAAGAAGGGTTTCACACCTTCCTTATGTGATGTCATTCCTCCCAAAGGTTTCCAGCTTGGCCCTGTTTGTTCCTCACATTTTTACCATCACAGGTATCGGTCGTGTAGAGGCTTGTCAAGCATCAGACAAGGTCAACTTTTTACCTGCAGATTGTGTGCTGTCAGCAGGGGATTATTGAAGGTGCAACCAGATTGCAGACAGCGAGGCTGCCGCCAGCGCCTGCATCAATCTGCTGCTTGAGGGTGGATCAGATGTCCTGCAAATTCAGAAACAGTTTGCCTCTTGCTGTCATGATACAGTTTGACATAGATTAGTGCAACAGAAATGCCTGATTAGATATATATTTTAGCATTAAATGAAGGTTGCACTTTCATAGATGTGCAAGAGACTGATTCATAAAAAAGACTGAAATATCCTGACTTTTAGCTCCAAAAACACTTTTTCCATAATGCAACGACAAACTAGCTGTTCTCCTCAGTGATGGATGTTTTTCACTGATTAAAGAAACTTTAATCATTTTACCAGTTGATGTTTTGTCCTCTCACTGCATCTGTCCACTCGTCTACCTCCCTCCTTCCTTCACCTCCAATCTCCACTCATCTTCCTCCTTGTGTTTTTCTCTGCAGGCAATCTTGGCAAACTGGCTGAGCCAATGACAAACTTTTGAGGACTTTTAACGCACATCTGCAGGGTCCTCCGGTCAAACCTACGTGGGCGTGGGCGCCACGAGGACGTGCACGTGAACCCGGATGAGCGCCAGCGTTGCTTCGCGCCCTGTGAGAAGAGGACGGCCCCCTTCCCTGATAAAGAGGTAGGCTGCTGTCCAATCTAACGCTGCCAATGACTCTGGTTGTTAAATTTGCTTTTAATTTGGTTCAGATAATGAGATCTGAATCTGTTCTCTCAGAAGAATAATCTAATTATCTAAACCTTTAGTTTTGGTTCAGAGACATTAGGCTGGATGCTTCTTCACTTACTTTACATCGGCTGAGTCTTCAAGTGAAGAAATCTGTAAATAAATGCAGCACTGTTCATCATGACCACTAGACATATTCTGGAAGAATTACGTAAAGAAAAAAACAAGCTCTTCCTCCACATTCAGTGTGACTGCTTCCCTCACAGGACAAGATGATGTAAGTGGCATACTTAAGCAATTAAAACACAAAATAATAGAGTTATAAAACAGCTCCAGAGAGTAGAAAGACTGCAGAGTTACAGTGCATCCAACATTTGATCCACATTTGAGTTTGTTCCTCAGCTTCATTTAACGATGCACATGCAATTTAATATATGATGCAGTTTGTATCATACATTAGCAAGGCAAACAGCTTTTGATTGATATACATTTCTGTTTGGTAGGTTGTAGAGGTTTTGAGGTTGCAGCGACACTAATATTATTGTGGCTTACTTTACTCTCCACTTGGCTTGAACACTTTTATATATACATAGTTCATCATGTTGAATTTTAAAAGTAATGGCTATGAGTTCAGTGTTTTCCCAGAACTTTGGCCATTAATGTTTACAACCATTTTTCTCTTTTATTTCTCTCCAGTAGGGATTCATTATAACTATGAAATGAAACTTACATCATATAAAAAGTTGTAAAGCATTTATACATGTTCTATCAGTATTTTGGCATCATTTGTTAACATTAAGGGACACTAAGGCAGAATTGCACTTCTTACTGTTTATTTCACTCAGCAGACCTCTGAGCTGCTGCTGAATAATACAAAATTCTACCCGCAAGATTTTATGAAAATTGATGAAACACTGCAGAAATGCTTGTTTTTCTTGCATTCAGCTTTGGTTTCTGCGTGTTAAAAAAAAAAGCCTCAAAACACGCATTATTCCCAGTTTGACATTCATGCTGCTTTGTAAGATAAGTCATATCGTTTTAATGGTTTAAATAGTTGAATCTGCGGTTTATTTTGTGTTTACATTAAAAGCAGAAAAGGAGATTTAAAAACCCGCATTGAAAGGTTAACATGCGTAAATGATTAATATGCAGCAGGGTGTGAGCTTTAGCGGCCCGATCTCACTAACGGCTTTTACACAAACTCATACAAGAAGAAGAAACAACTCGCAATTAGATTGTGTGTGTGTGTGTTTATGTGAGGCAGTGACGTAAGCTAATGCAACCTCAATAGCCACATTAGTTTCTTGCTCCGACTGAACTGTTTGAAGCAACTCCAACAAGAAAAAAGGTCCATTAGGTAGCTAAAGATCTCATAACACACACACACACACACCAAAATGCGCTCCTGGGTGCAAAACCAACCTGCATACGCCTACACACTTCATTTTCTCACAAAACACCACACACAAACACAAATGTTTGCTCTAAATTTTGTCTTTCTTCTGTTCTCTTTTTACACACACACACACACACACACACACACACAGTCGTATCTTTTCCTGACACTCTGTGTCTCATTGAAGATTTCTATCAGAAGTAATTTGTTTGTGCTGCATTCACTGCAGCAATGACAGGAGTTTCCTAATGAGACAAAGTGCTCGCAGTAACGGCAGGTGTGGGTCCTTGAATCAGAATTACAGTAATGAGATGAACAGGCCTAATGGTCACAAGCAGAATAATAAGTACAGATGCCAAATAGCACCAATGATGAGAGTGAAGGCTGGGACACGAGTCAGACGTGCAACAGAACAGGAAGTGGCGATGCTGCACCTGTGTGGGGTTTATTCTAATGAATGGACAGAAGACAGAATATTTTACACATTTGATGAATATTCAGTTCTGTTTGGCTGCTTCAGTCAAATTTCAAGCTTTTGTGGGTAAAGTTTTTGAGCAAAGACTAAAAACAACAAAAAGCTGCCTGAATACTGAAGAGATTTCCTTCAGCACCTCCCTGTTCTTTGTGTTGTTGAGTTCTGCAGTGTGACTAGAAAAATGGTCTCATAAATAGTCATCATTATTAGTAAAGCTTCAGTGTTTGAGTGTATTACTGCAGTGCTGTGGCACAGAAAGTTCGCCCTCAGTCATGTGTATGTGACGCTTTGTCAGTACTATGAGGAAGAAACCTTATAATGACAGCCTTTTTAAAAGAAAAAATATTATGGAGCCATCTTCCACCTGTATGCGAGTTCACCTCAGTGGTGGAGCAAGCTGCAGACTGCAGAATCCCTCGTTATCTTCAAACTCACAACATGTCTATTTCCAAATATTACATGTTTCTTAGCCTGTGACGGTGGTTATGGAGCCTGCAGGTTTTAGGGATGAAACTATTTTTAACTTGTGCTCATGGGATTTGTATTTTTGCTCTTTAAATTTAAATAATAATAATAAAAAATCTACAAAGTAACAGAACATAGTATTAAAAATAGCATGTTTAACGTACAGTACTAAAAAGTAAAGTGAGGATGCTTTAAAATAATGCCATGAATAGTTTTTATTTATCAGTTAACTTGATACAAAGTTGAGTAAACAGCAGAAACATAAAGTAAATCAGTATCTGCTGTGAGCAGCTTTGCCTTTAAAACAGCAGCAGGTCTCCTCGGTACACCTGCACACAGGTTTTCAGGTACTTGGCAGGTCGGTTGTTCCTGCATCTTGGAGAAGTTGCCACAGTTCTTCTGTGGATTTCAGCGTCTCAGCTGCTTCTGTCTCTTCATGTAATCCCAGACTGACTCCATGATGTAGAGATCAGGGCTCTGTGGGGGCCAAACCATCTGCTGCAGGACTCCTTGTCCTTCTTGTTGCTGAAGATAGTTCTTTATGACTCTGGCTGGATGTTTGGGCTCGTTGTCATGCTGCAGAATAAATCTGGGATGATCAGACGCCTCCCTGATGGTGTTGTATATTTTGTACAGTACTTTTAAGGGATGCCAAAAATGACAGAAGATTGTCTTTCATAGTAAGAATCTGATACCTACGTATGTCAACATTAAATTTACCCTGGTGATATATATAGTGATGTATGTCCACTTTAAAAATAGCATTGAGAGGACAAGAACAAACAAATAATAAAGATTAGAGAGAAAGTTATTATTATTAGTGTGAAGGATTAGTTTTAGGTATGATGTGACTGGAGTTGCCACAGTGACCTGTAACCTCAGTTCCTACTGCTGCAGTGACTTGACATTACTTTGAGAGCACAAATTACTACTTTGAATGACATCATTGCTGACAAATGTGTGTCGTCAAATGATCTGATGGGGTAGTCGTTAATAGTTCATTAACATACTGTAATACTAAATTTAGTTCCTGTCCCTGCTCGGGAGATGGTTCGTTCTAATGGCAGAGTGCAGTTTGCAGTGATGAACATTGCTAACTGCTTCAACCTGTGTTCAGCTTCAAAATGTAAAAATGCTGGTTTCAGAAGTATCTATAGTAGGAGGAGGGGTGGACATTAGGTTTATTTTTATTTGATTTCATGATTCATTTAATGGCACGGTTAGTCTTTATTAGTGACGGTGATGGCGTTGAGCTCGACATCAGAAACAAAGAAATTTAGAGAACTTCACAGTTAGTCAAAAACAGTTTAAAAGTTGAACAAGCGAGTGAACAAGAAAGCAACTTTTTTTCTACACTTTTAAATATAATTACGCACCAATGCACAAAAATAACCAGAAAACACTCAGCAGTGCAGTGTTACTTTCACCTCTGAGCAATTCCAACATCCATTCACACATCACAGTAAATTACAAAGAAAAATACTGTAATCACTGTGTGCAAAAATGGCATCTTAAAGAATCCCTTCATCCATCATTGGTGTAATTTACCTCTTCAGATGAACTGGAACCACAAATGAGAAAACGCAGACGGGGGAAAAGGGATTTTTAGTTGTTTTTGGTCAAAAATCATCAATACTGAACTGAGTATTCTTTGGATAAAAGTGTCTTCAAAATGCCATAAATATACCTGTAAATGTGAACAGAGCATAATGTTGTTGCTGTTGGACTTCGAAAACACTTTTGGAAATAGAGTAGCTTGGTGTGTGTGTGTGTGTGTGTGTGTGTGTGTGTGTGTGTGTGTGTGTGTGTGTGTGTGTGTGTGTGTGTGTGTGTGTGTGTGTGTGTGTGTGTGTGTGTGTGTGTGTGTGTGTGTGTGTGTGTGTGTGTTAAACTCAAGGTCAGGAGACATATTACCTCCTGACAGCAGCAGTGGACTCAGCCAGGGGACGGACTACACGGCCGGCTGCTGGCAGGCTGCTCGGCCTCACCTGCTCTCTCTCTGTGTAGCTTTATAACTTTATTGATCTGGACAGAGCAGTGAAGCAGACAGGCCTACAGTACAGTGTTGACCACTGTGTTTCTTCTGTGATCATTCACCAGCTGAACCACCTCTGTATAATTATATCTATTTACTTCTAAAGTTTACTTACTAGTTAAAATGCATAGTGAGACTAAAGGTCTCTACTAGTTATAATACTAATAAATTTGTCCTTTTTTTCTACAAAGTCTGGTCACTAGAGGAAAATAAAATCTGAAATAATAATACTCTGAACTACAAACTGTCCAGGTTGGTCTCAAAACTCAGAAAATTGCTGCTCCATATCATCATCATTCCCTCTTTGACCTGGAAGCAGATTTTGGAGCGTTTCCATGTTGAGTACAAAATCCTTGATTGATTTTTGTTTTAGCAGAGAGAATTTTTGGACCATACATGTAATATAGCATTATTAATGCTGGAAGAAGTATGTAAGCGTTAAATAGTCTCTGTATACGTCCAATGAATAAAAGACAATATAAAAATACTCCATTACAAGTAGAAGTCCTGCATTTATATAGTTTCACTTGAGTAAATAAAAGTACATAATTATTGTTTGCAAAAACAGAAGTAAACACACTCATTATGTAGAAAGGCTCCCTTAGAGTGTCATATTATCATATATATTATATTATTTCTGTTATCAACAGTTTATTGGAGTATCTGGTCGATGCGGAACAAGTTTAAATAAAGTTTGGGGAAATTAAATCAGTAAATCTTTATATTTTGTTAAGTGATCATACTGTGTGTGATGTTTTGTAGGTACAATCTTAACCATGTGTCAGCTGAATGTAGTATTAGAGTATTGAGTGAAGAAGAAGCAGCTTACAATTGTACAAATACCTAAAACTTGCCTGTAAGAGTTATTTTCCACCTCTGAATCTATGAAATAATGATCATACACCCATAAACCTATAAATGTGAGCACAGTTAACATTACGCTTCCTGCTCCTTTCCAACTTGTCATGTTATTATTTAATATCAGCAGCTTCGGTGTACTTGCTGTTCATTTTCTGCTGGCTGTGCATAAAAAACTTTGGCTATGAGTTGTATTTTAGAATAAGGCTGGTGTGTCAACTATAATACTGCTTCTTCAGCAATAACATACATCCAGTTTTGATGATGGAGTAGCAAATAAAGGGTCCCAAATGGCCTCGCTCTCTTACTCTACTCCTCCCTTTATCTCCTCCTGAGGAGGCTTCCTGAGGAGAGGGAGGGGAGGAAAGTTTTGGTTCTGACTCTTACAGGCAGCATTTTTTAGTAGCCTTGGGCAGCTTTAACTCTACTAGTTGTTGGATGGGGTTGAGGTCAGGCCAGTCAAGTTCTTCCACAGCAAACTGGGAAAAGCATTTCTTTATAGCTGGCTTTGTGCACAGGGAGGCCAAGCTCAGACCATGAAAAACAGCCGCGGACTATGAGGAAATCATAGTAGTACAATCATAATTCATTCCTCCCCTTTTCTTTTTGGCATCATAAGTCTGGACAATTTAATTAGCAGGTAATGTAGGTGTGATTCTTATGTGTGTGTGTTGAAAGAGGATAAGGATTATACACACATCACATTCTGTAGATGCAAGGCTACTAGCATCAATGAAAAAAGTAGGAATCCCTGCACACTTACTCCAAGCCATAAATGTAATCAGTTAGGACAATGTTACAACCCTACTTGGACCTTTGTCAGGTGCAAATGTTTGTAAAAATGGATAATACACCCATATTTATACATCCAGATACACAGTCCTGTCAATAGTTTCACACTATTCCTATGATCTACAGGTAGTAATGCGCCAAGAAACACAGCAATGCACCAGCTAATACATGGAAGAAGAGGACTGCAAGCTAAACATCAATGTAATCAATGCAGGATTTTAAAAAAATCAGCTTTACAAATGTTTTATGGGGAAGGAAATGCTTAAACATGTTTGTCAGACCTCAAGGATACACACAATGTAAGCAGAACTGTTTCCATCAAATCTCCACAGGTCACCTGTAACAACCCCTTTAAAATCTGGTCTTTGTTGATCTCAGTCGTTTAATTTTTTTCACCTCACTGCAGCGATGTGCAGGTGTACTCCGGGACCCTGTGACGTCACTGCTGGGTGTGGTTACAGGTGCAGCAAAGCAAACCCAGCAATTATTTGTGGTCAGAGGTGGAACGGGCTTCGAACTTTCAACCAGAGAGGACAGTGAAACTCTGCTGTTCAGTCTGCTTCAGTCTCACTCCTAGTATACCTTTTTTTTTTTTTTTTTAAATGAGCTCGGCAGGCAGTTTACTGATGGTCCAGCACATTTTTTTTCCATCATGCATCGATTAATTCTATCGATTCTTATTTTTAGTAATCTATCTGATCCAACCGGTCAAAGATGGACGCCCACATAGAGCTGGGTTCTGCTTTAGGTGTTTTTCCTTGCCGCTGTCACCAGGTGCTGCTCACTGGGGAATGTTGGGTAAAATAAAGAGTACGGTCTTGACCTGCTCTGTGTGAAAAGTGCCCTGAGACAACTTCTGTTGTGATTTGGCGCTAAATAAATAAAATTGACTTGACTTGAGTTGCCTGTGGTTAGGAACCACCTATTTATTAGTATTCTTTCAGTGTGTTCACATGTATTATGGTAAGAACATTTTCTCAGTATTTTCTCTGAGCTCAAATCCCCATTTCCTTTTTATTTGCATGGTGTTATCTTGTGCCATAGCAGCAATTGTAATGAGTTCTATAAAGATATCGGGCTCTTCGATTGTCTGTCTAATTGGTTCAGAGCTTTTCTTAACGACAGCTGGTTGCCTGCCAAAGTGGCAGAGCTGCTAAAAACAGTAGATGAGCTTTATTTGGCTGCTGTTTGCTGTCCGTTTACACTGTTGTTCAGTTTGTTGAAGGTAAGGTTGTTGCAGAGAGCTGTGGCAGCCACATTTTTATTCAGAGTGAAGTTTCTAAATGTGCTTTTTTTTATCTCTCATTAAAGAAAGTAATTTTCAGATGTGCTTTAGTGCCGGTAGTGATTATACTTCTGAAGGCAGAGTTATGTTTGTGTGTTTGTGCTATTACATGTCTGCGTTCCAGCGATAGAAGAAACATATTCTGTTGCCAAAACTAATTTTCTTGGAATTTCTTTATCATTTAATTGGTAGAAGTGCACAGACTCCTGTGAACACATACAACAAGTTATACTGTATTTACCCATTTACAGCACTTTGAACGTGTGTGTGTGTGTGTGTCTTATAGTGCATTTTCACACCTATAGTTTGTTTGTACTGGTCCGAATCACTTGATGAGTTGGTGAACTTGGTGCGTTTTCAGCTTGGCTCGGGTTCTTTTCATGTAGAGAAAAAATCCAAGCGAGCCAAAATGCAGCACTACAAGCCGCTAGAGAACATTCGCTTCACTCATTGGTCAGATGTTTCTGGGGCGGGATCAAGAACGTAAACACAGGAAGAAGGCAGACCTACACGAAACACCCACTTTTACTACACGACACCCCCCCCCCCCGACCCCTTACCCTAACCATCTCATTGCTCATGCCTAAACCTAATCAGGTGGGTGTGTAATGTACAGAAGTGGGTGTGTCGTGTAGATACTGCGAGTCCACAGATACTTGGAAGGAGGTCCAGTGGCCAAATACAACATAATATGTTGCAGGTCTGACCTCGATTCATTCTCCAACTAGCTGTTAAATTCGCTCATCCGCCTCCCACTGTGCAAAGTACACCTGCAATTTGAAATCTACAATTTGAAGCTTTGTGATTGGCTGACCAGAGGACCCACCGCCCGGAAGTATTTTCCTCACCGTGTGAAGGTTTTTCTTTTAATGATATTTAACACTTTTTAACACACGAAAACGCAAAATGTGCCCTTGATAACTCAACAATAGAACAGGTTAACTGATGTTAAGGCCACCAGTTTTAATTTGTCCTTCGAATCTGAGAAATAAAGTTATATCTGAAAAAAATCTACACATTTTTTAACATAGATCATCTAGATGCAGTGTAATTACTAGTTTGGCTGTACTAGATATTTGATATATTTAGTAGATTTATCTTTTTACGACCCTATTTACAACCCAACCCTACAAACCAGAAGAACTGTAACTGTGGTGGTCAGTTCATCCCTGGGATGCTCTAAAATCTGTTTTTAATTGAAAGAACATCATCAAACAGTTACATAAAACAACACAAATAACATAACAGCTCAGATAACTACACAATGCAAAGACAAGGATTCAAGCAACATGCAGCTATGTGGTTTTAGCGATAGCAGCGCCCATAGCAACCACCATAGCAACTACGGAAAGCCTGAAAAAATATTGTAATAACTGACAAACTAAACATCAAATGCACTGAGCAAAGATCATGAAAAAAAATGCACATTTCATTATCAAAAACTATCTTAAAATATTGCATTTTCCACTGAGAATAAAATGTGAAAGTTATTGTGAAGCGAATACGTTTTGTGCTGTGTAGCTATTACACAGTTTGATGTGCGACTGGGTTGCAGACAGACAACCAATCAAATCAAGAGCTCTTCAGATTATGTTATTCATCAACTAAATGACCACTTGAACCTCCCTGAGTGAGCAACATGATAGAGTGAAATGTCAAATACCATGTAAAATGAACGAGACACAGATACACACACACATAATTCACACAATGAATATTCCTCAAGCTTTATTATCCATGATTGGAACAGATAGAGGGTTTGACCTGTGTCTTTTGCTAGAGATTTATTAATGGAAAATAAATGAAAAGACATTTTAAGAACTACTGTAGGTCCAGTGTTCAGCAGCTTTAGCTGTTGTCAGCTACACAGTTGAATCAAATGTGTTTGGGTGTCCCCATAAAATGAATCAAACATGCTACGTCCTCACCTGGTGGGTAAATGTTTCCTTTTAATTAGATTTCCTTTTGTGAACAACAAAAGTAATTTTAAGCTTTTTTTTGCCACAAGGGGGCAGATACTCTGTAGTGATGTAAGTAAGTCTCTAAAAGTTCCAGTTTACATGCATGTATGTCTACGTTGGCTAGTTTTAGTGCCTAAAACTGTGCAAGTTTTAGGCTCTAAGAGTAAAGTGAGGATGCTTTTGGTGTGAGCAGCTTTGCCTTTAAAACAGCAGCAGTTCTCCTCGGTACACCTGATTGTTACTTTTGGATTACTACAATACCAAATATGCAAATAAAAACAAGAGAAAAGACATATCAATAAGATGACTTACTTAAGTGTATTCTGTAAGACAACAGAACACTGTAGAAAAGAAAAAGGGGAAACCAAGATTTTTAGCATCAAAAATGTGTCCTCTGCTCAGTGTATTTTTAAAGAAAAACTTGCTTTTTTATTAAGCAAATTCAGGCAGCAGCCTATAGGCCTACAGCGAAAGTGCACAACACACGATATGCATTACAGAGAACATTCTCAGGGAAAGCCTCTGATGAAACAGCACTTGGCCCACTGGCTGTGTGAAGCTATCACACAGGCATACTGTACGTCTCAGCGGGGGAACACCCCCCGTCGGGTATTCATGCCCGCTCTACGAGAGCTTTGTCCTCCTCCACAGCTCTTCCCAGGGGAATGGCAGTGGCAGACACATGTGTGTGATGCGTTTTCTCGGACTCATTCAGTATTTGAACGTGCTTGGCGACCAGTGACACGCTATCAGCTCTGGGCACGTTACGCACACACAGTCATCTCGGTGGAGAGCCGTTATTTGTGTCGTCTTTGGGACCTCCACATTGTGTAACAACCATCCCTGCCTGCTCTCCCAACATAAATTGGTGTGTGAAGTGTGTGTACGTGCACCCTCTGTGCACACCTGCACGCACCACGTGGTATCATCCTCTACTCACACCATCGTAGATCAGTGAGTTATTTTGCCCTCTCCTTCCTGCTCTGCTTATGTTTGGGACTTTTACAGTGCATTTTAAAATTGTAATCCTGCTAATAATCCTCATTTTTACTAAATGTATCAGTAATCTGATTACATCTTTTTTCTGTAACTTTAATGGAATACAGTTACCCTTTTTTTGCATCCTAATTACGTAACGCCGTCCCATGTATTCTGTTACTCCCCAAGTCTGTATAAACTTTATATCAGGGCAGCAACCACCAATTATGAGCATGAAATCGAAGTCAGATTGGTGTCAGCCGTAATGCGTATGGTGAAGAGGAGGCTGAAGCTGAAGTTCTCAATTTACCAGTCGATTTCCTTTCAAACCCTCACCTATGGTCACAAGTTTTGGGTAGTGACCAAAAGAAAGATATCGTGGATACAAGCGGCCAAAATGAGTGTCTGGGCTCAGAGGAGCTCAGACAACTCTAGAGCCATGTGGGCTACTTCACCTAGCCTGCCTTTACGCAACCTGGCCCTGGATAAGCAGCAGGAAATGGATGAATGGACAAATGATTCTTTTTATTATTGATTAATTGCTCAATTATTCTCTTAATGAATGGATTCATTGTAAATTGTAAATAAATTGTCAGAAAGTCGAGAGAAATACAAGATATTAAATCTACTATCACATAAGATAAAGATGCTGATTGTGGATATAATAAATGGTGATTAATCAATTATCAAAATGTTTGCCAATTATTTGTATCTAATTCTTTAACCCTGGTGGGGTCTGTGATTCAGTGGCTGAGGTGATCCGGGTTTACCCATCTTTCTATTTACCACTACAGCACTGACTTGGATCCAGTCTGGATAAACATGAGAGGGTTTATAAGCCGCCTCCTCTGCTAATTCTCTCATCAAGCACAAAGTTGCAGCCTGACTCAGTATCACTGGATCTGTATGCTGCGAGCAAACCTCTGAGAAATGAGCTCTAATGTGGGATTTCAGCCTTAATCTTCTAAATTAGCGGGGATAACTTAATAATGGCAAAATCTCAACACAGTCTTGTAGCCTTCTCTCCCGCTGTTTGTCGACTCTGCTGTGGCAGGACACGTGCTGTAAATGTCAGGGCAATTTTTCATTCTTCATCTATGCTGAAATGAATTCCAGAGGCCCGACTGTGTGGCAATAACAGCAGCATTTGTGTGCTAATGCCCCCCTGAGGAGGCCGAGTAGGTCTGTGTGAGGCGGCTCAGTAGATGTGAATGTCGTGGTAATGTTACACTCACACTCCTGGAATGATGGAGTATCATGCTTTACTTGTATCTAAATCTGATGAGATCTCAGCTGATACTGCCTGGTGATCTTCAAGTGTCACATTCCTCAGACATGTGCTGACCGTGTGGAGCCGCTGGCTGTTTTTCTCATATAACTGAAGACATTTTCTTTTTGTGTTCCCAAATTAACTTTCCCAGTGAGCATTTCTTACTATCCAGCTCTCATTTTTGAGGTTTTCTGCTCCTTTGTTGAGTATGTTTTATTGAATTATGAATTACAACAAACTTTTCATTTATTGACATAAAATTAATCTCAATGAAAATAAAATGATCTAACCTACAAACCAGACACCCTGTTTTCTGATCTTTTAACCATGAACACAGTCTTTCCATAACCTTATCCATTAAGTTGTGCCTAAACTTTAACAGTCACATATATTACACTGACAGGCAATACAGAGGGAGCCCCTGATGATGACAAACATGGCATTGTCAGTGGTTTGTTGTTTATACTGGAGTATTTTTATGTTGCTTAATGCTGTAAAAGTACAGTTTTCCTGATCAGAACTCAATGTGTTTCTAAAGTCAACCATTAAACACCTTCAGTGTCCCACAGCATAATATTTCTCTGAGAGACTCCTGATCTTCCTGCCATGGTTTTATCTTATAACATAATGACAAACGTCAAATATGTTTGTTAGAGAGAATAAAAAAATGTCCATAAGTGACTTATTACCCTAGCATCTGCTAAGTTACAGTAAGGAGAACCAACATTAGCTTTGCACCAGTTCCTGACATCTCCTGTCCTCACTTGGACCTCCGTGGACTTGACGCCTAGTTGCAGTCTCAAGTCCAGGAAGCACAGGCGTGGCCAGTGGTTCAAACTGGTAAGGCTCAGGACCTCCATGGTCTTCCAACTCATTATCATTATAAGGTGGTTGTGGGAGACTCTGATGGAGACCTTGTATGACCCTTTTGTCGGCTCTATACATGTTAGCTAAAGGTGGCTGTGGGTGAGGGTCGGTGTCTGTATCAAAAGTCACACAAACACACACATTGTTAGATAATTTGAAATCTAAATACAGGTCTTTTGCTTGTTATGAGGCCTTTAGCATGTTGAATCCAGACCCTGCTGCAACATACATTTGTTAAGAAAGACATTCTGCTATTCTGCAGTGAAACAAAACCTCTGTTCTGCTTCCCTTCCTTCATTCTTCTGTGTGATGCTTCTAGAGTTTTCTAACTGTTGTTCTGCAGACAGACTGTGCTCATGTATTACTGAACACTTGTAACTCAGAGAATATGAGCCCATGGTGGTATTGCGCTTTAGTGGACATAAAATGAATGACAGGAATAATTTGACATGGTGGGATTTGATTTCCGCAGTGATCATAGAAAATATTGTTGGACAGCTTCATTAGTTTCATTCAGCTTGGTGCTGTGGACTGTGGCTCTGACAGCTTACTGATAACACTGCAGAGGGCTGCACATTCAGAGCAGTTGACTGTCTGATTTTCACAGTTTTCATTTGTTTCTTTTATCAGACCAGCAAGAAGACGTGAGTGAAAAATGAATAATGTCTCAGATTAGAATCATCTCATTTGATCCAAATAAAGGAAAAAAGTACAGTAAAGGAACAAGATACCTAACACAACACGGAAATTATATACTTAATAATTATATAATTATAATACTGTAAGTCACCTTGATAGAGAAAAGACGTTAATATTATGTCACCCCAGACAGGTTAATACTCCACTGAGCGCGTGCAGTAGACCTACAGGATGTATGACATTGTTATACTTGCAGGAACTCTTCATGCCTGTGGGCAGAGCAAAATGATCTTAGCCTAGTATTTTATTCTCTGTTGAGAATAGACACAGGAAATAGCTTTATTACATTCTACAGGGATGATGTGATGGAAGCAGGAACAGGAATACACCTGCAGGTAAGAAATGAAAGGTAAGGTACAGGTGTGTTCTGTTTTATCAGCTTTAGAATCAATATGTCAGGAGTGTTTTTAGATCAGATAAGTTATTATTTGTCATATTATGTTTATTTCTGTTATCTTTTGTTTCTTGATTCTTCTTTTCTAGTCTAGAGGAGCTCAGTTTTTCTTTTTATTATTGTTGTATGTACAGAGAGCAAATCTGGCTGTTGTAATAGTCTCTCGTGGAGCAAGACAAAACTCTGACGAACCTGACTAATAGTAATCAAATCTGATTTTTATCTGATTATTTTCTTGGAGTTAATTTAATAAGCCATGATCACAAGTGTCAGACATGTTTCCTGTATTTGTGTCTGAGTTTTGCTGTATTTTCCTTCTGAACGCCTCTTGTATCTGTAGCTCAGGCTGTAAGTAAGACTGCTGCATAGTGGGATTTGAACCATACTCTTAGAGTCTAGTGCAGACAGTTAAATTAGAGCTGGATCTCATCCTGATGCTGACTTTGAAACAGTGAGCTCATGGTGAACATGACTGAAGTGTTTTCAGGCACAGCTGAGGATGCACACTCAGCTCTGTGCTATCTTAGTGGATATATTGGGGGCACGGGGATATTATGCTTTAGTAGACACAAAATCATGGTTAATTTGTTAAAGTTGGAGTTCCAGCCCATGGGCAACATGCTTAATCTGAACTGCTGAATAATGTTTTTACTACCAGATAATTTCTGTGTGACTAGGGCAGTCTGGCCTCATGTAATGTAATGCCTGATGAAGGTATATGACCAAAACCCTGTTTATTAAAACAAAAAAAACCTGACAAAATTGAATGAAATAGGTATTGTTTTCAAATTGTTGTAAAATCATTGCAATCATACTTTCAGTTTAAATAAAGGAGTAAATAAGTAACTAACAGCAGCAGGAGGTTGGCTGTAGGGATGCATCAATCCAACTTCTTCTCTCCTTTTACGGATTCTGATGACAAAATGCAGGATATCCAGTACCAGGCGCCAGGCAAAACAGGCGGAGTACTGAGGTGTATCCCAGGACTGTGGTTCCCCCCCGTCTCATTGTAGGCTCATCCATGGTCCGGCACGTCCACTGACCTAACATAGAAAGCTTTTGCTATCCCGGAGCTACGTACTCCATGTTAATTCAGGGCTCCGTGAACTGCTGCGGGATAATCCTTCTGCGTCCTCAGTGGTCACACATGTTGGATCTAATGATATTAAGCTTCAAAAATCCAAAAAGTTGAAGGATGACTTTAAAACTGATTGACACTGTCCTGGAGTCTGGCACACAGTGTGTTATATCCGGACCCCTGCCTGCTCCTCAGTTCCAAGATGTGAAATTCAGCTGCATGTCTGGATTAAGGGCCTGTGCCGTCCAAAGGGATAACTTCCCTCTTTTTCTCTCAGTCATGATAAAATCACTTTACTTGGTAATTTTAATTTTCATATCAATGACCACAGTGATTCGAGGGCTTTGGATTTCCTGGATCTTGTTGCTTGACTCAGTCTTGTTCAGTATGTACAGAGTGCCACATTCATGGACATACACTGGAGTTAGTTATTACTGGGGGCTTTGATGTTGACATTTCATCCATTGCCAAAGTCCCAGTTTCTGATCTTTCACTGTTGTTGAGAAGTGTAACATTAACAATGAAGTTATTGACAAATGTTCAAATCTTTCCTCCTTCCATCACTGGCTTAGTTAATGACCTTGTTGATGATTTAAATGATAAATTAAGATTCTCATTAGATACAGTTGCTCCTGCACAAATCACAAATCACAATGGAAAACTGCTGCAACCTGTCAGCTGAAAAGAAATTGTCGAAAAGCTGAGAGACGATGGAGGAAAAGCAAACTACATGTTCACATTTATAAAGATCACGTTATAATCTATAATAATGCAGTGTGGAAAGAGAGACAAGCCCATTTTTCAAACATTATTTCAGAAAACCAAAATAATCCCAAAGTGTTTTTTTTCCCACTATTGACAGTCTTCTAAACCTCACCTGCTCTCAGCCTTCATAATAACTCAGCTCTTAAATGTGAAGGATTTTCTTAATGCTTTAAATAAAAATAGTATCTATTAGAGCCAGCATTGTAAATACAGACACTCCAAGGATCTCCCTGCCCATGGGCCTCCATCTATGATGTAATCCTTTGATATGATGTCAGAAGATGCCATCTTGCCATTGACTGTCTCACTGGCATTAATGTACGAATGGGTAAAAACTTTTTTAAATTAAATACAGAAAAAAAATGCTTGGTGGTTTTAGCAAACAGATTAAAACACAAGTCACACACTTGGGAGTGATTTTAGACTCTGATTTAATTTTGCCATTTAACAGAAATATTGACAAAGTCTGACCTTTTTTAACTCAGAGAGATGCTGAAATGCTCATTCACACTTTTATTACTAGCTGTCTATAAGAAAACTACGGCTAGTTCAGAATGCTAAATGCTAAACTAAAACAAAGAAAATGGATCAGAGACACTGCACCGGCTGTATCCTTCAGAACTGCTTTTAAAGTTCTTTTACTTGTTTATTAAACTTTAAATAACCTCGCTCCTCCCTACATCAGAGATTTTCTATCACTAAGGTCCTCCACCGCTTCTCTTTTAAATGTTCCTTATGTGTCCCATTAAAGGTGAGGCTGCCTTCTGTTTTTATGCCCCCAAACTGTGGAACACACTGCGTCTGATATCAGAATGGCTCTATTATCTTCTTAATCTGGCTTTTTAAATTTGGAGTAATGTTAAGTTATCATCATCAGTTATTATATAATTTATTTCCTGGTGTTTATTTTGACTTTTATTCCATGTTATTCTATTTTCAAAACTTTATTCTTTTATTGTCACTTTAAGCCTCGCAAAATGTTATTTATTGTTGTCTGTTTTGCTTTTATTTGTTTTTGTTTGTTGTTTTAATCCAGATATGTGAAGCACTTTGGGTTGCATGTTTGTATGAAAGGTGCTATATAAATAAAGTTGAGTTGACTCATTGTTCTGCAAGTTAACATGAGGCTGTAACTGTAAAACATATATAATGAACTGTCAGTGGAGATATACCAACAGTCTTTTTAGGCTTGTGCTTATAATCAGGACAGTTTATGAAGGTAAAACCAAACCTGTCATGTAGAACAAACAGCTTTAGGATTACTGCTGTTGTGTTACAGCCTCTGAAAGCAGACAGAGAGATATAGTGGATGGTGAACTCACTGGGAGGCTGTCTGGATTTCACACTGCATTGACTGGATAGTCTGATACATGACTGACTGACTGATGGACTGTCTATTGCACAGATTACCAGCCAATATGAAAGTAAATTTGCTCAGTGAGGTTGCTCATTTTCTTAATGCCAAACATGTCGTCTCCCACATCCTGACTGCAGCCTGAACAGACCTCATTAAACAGAGGATGTCAACACACCACTTTTCCACAGGGGATGTTTTTGGATCCACACCTTACAAACTGGACTTAATGAAGAATTGGGATATACTGTGCATCATTTTTCTCAGGGCTGCAGACTTCATATGCAAATATTTAAATAATATAACAATAATATGCAGTGACATGGAACCCTCCCTGTTTTACTCTAAGTACATATCTGAATGAAAGCTCCTCGTTGTGGTTAAAAGAAACTAGTGTTGACTAGATGTCTGTGGCATCAAAGTCACACACCGATGATCCACTCTGGCCTTTTCTATACCAAAGTCTGTAATATTTTTGGTCAAAGTTACATTATCATGTGGCCATGCAGTTAAAGTGCAGTTTGATTTTAAAGGTCATTACTGTAACAGCAGTGTTGACTTCTATATCCTGTTGATAAGCATGGAGGCCAATGAATCTGAAAGGTTGACAACATTTTTATTTCTCAAACACAGCAGCATGGTTTGTAAAACCGTCAACTGTGATGTAAAGTGTATAAACATGTCACCAGACAAGGACACTGATGGACGATTCAGCAAAGCCCTCGATTACATGCCCACATTTTTCAGAGTCACGCTGTCTACAATATCTGAGCCTGGCAGCTACAGTAGGGAAAGATCGTGGTAATGGTAAATAAGAATGCAAATGTTGAAGCAGGTTTGTGACTGGGCATAAACTTTGGTCTCCTGCACTGAAGTGGGATTCACTACTCTCCCATCTGCCACTCTGACCTCCACAACCTTACTTTCCACCTCTCTACATGAAGGGACACTACGTCCTCTGCTGGCACTGAACATTGGAATTGGACATAAATATTGAGGTGCGTAATCATCCAATATGGGTATAATTCCTTGATTTTTGAGGAGGAGAGGAATAATACAATGATGTCTAAAGGTTGGTTTGATTCAGCACTGTGGAAATCATTTAGACAGCATTGATGGAGATATAACGACTTAAAGATGGCCACCACACAGCACAGGAGCACAGCCAATCATGCTCTCCTTTCTTTAATTGTTTTTCTTTTCTGCATACATTCCTTATTGCTTCTTCCCTGCCTTCCTTTCACTGTCTTCCCCTCCTCCTCCTCCTCCTCTTCCTCATAGAGCTTAAATAGAAGCAGCAGGGAGGGAGCAGATAAGGCCGAGGCCTTGTAAGCTCGTGTATCTCCACAGACAGGCAGGATTTCCTCCATCTGGTTTGGGAGTTGCTGGTGTTGAATCCCAATACCAGAAGACGTTGCTTGAGGGAGAAACCAGTAAAGCTCCACCAGTAGCTCCCAGTATACTTTCCAAAACTTCCTCACACAGCCAGGTTTATTATGGGCTCTTGTTGCCGGGGAAGAAATATGATACTTCAGCAAGTAAACACACACACATATACGCACACAGTCTCCGATGCAACAGCAGTACAATTTTCTCAGCTCTTCATTATTCGTGTTTTTACTCCATCTGAGCTAATGGCCTGCTCCTATTGGTTAAAACCTTTGCAGTCTGCAATCCACAGGGACCTATCAGAGCTCAGCGCTGTCTGGGGAGTGCTGGGCTGAATGTACTGATGCACTCTGGGTAGTCCGCTGGGAACTTCATTTTTTCTGTGGTGGGAAGTCAAGAGGAGCTTGTGTGTGCGTGTGCTTGTGTGTGTGTGTGTGTGTGCAGGTGTGTTACATGTACAGGAAGCTGTAGAGACCAGCAGACATTCTTTGTTTTCCAGCTGCAGCTACAGTTCATTACCGTGTAGGTAAGCAGAAAGATGTAGTGCCCTTTAATACTCTCCTCTCCAGGAAAAACATCAGGAGAACCAGTCATTAGTTGAACGTTAAGCTTGTTTTATTCTATGTCTGTATATTTGAGGCATATATTACTTTCTTTTTGTCAAGTCTATTGTTTGTACAAAGGAGCTTTAGTGGTGGAGCTAAAAACACAATCACTTCCACTTCCTGTTGATATTAAGTGGGGTGTAGTTCATTCCCTGCTTCTTCCCACTATGAGCTCCTTTGTCTTGCTGACATTCAGGAGTAGGTTGTTGTCCTGACACCAGCGGGTCAGGTCCTCTACTTCCTCCAGGTAGACCTTCTCATTGTTATCTGTGATCAGGCCCACCTCAGCTGTGGCATCAGCAAACTTGATGATGATGTTGGAGTCAAAAGTGGCTACACGGTCGTGTGTGAACAGAGAGTACAGCAGGGGTCTCAAGACGCAGCCTTGGGGTGCTCCGGTGTTAAGGATGAGGGTAGAAGAGGTGTATCGTCCTACCCTCACCACCTGGGGTCTGCCTGTCAGGAAGTCAAGGATCCACATGCACAGTGAGGTGTTTAATCCCAGGTCCTTGAGCTTTGTGACGAGGCTGGAGGGGAGACCAAGGTGTTAAACACTGAACTGTAGTCAATGAACAGTCTTTCTTGTCCAGGTGAGAGGGTGGTGGGGGTCCAATGTGCTGGGTGGTGAGGAGCAGATGTAATCCTTGACCAGCTGTTCAAAGCACTTCATCACTACAGGGGTGAGCGGCACTGGGTCATTCAGGCAGGCTTGTCTTGTTTTCTTGGGTAAAGGAATGATGGTGGACTTCTTGGAGCACATGTCAGACTGAGTCAGGTTGATTATCATTGTGAACACTGATGCTAGTTGGTCAGCACTCACCCACTGATCATGCTTAGAAAGGGTGATAGGTGTGAAAGGTGCACCCAGCCATCCATTAACCTCTGCTTCAGCTGACAGACAAAGTGAAGCCTGATGACTAAAGGTGTTTGTGAACTCTCAAGTACTGAGGTTAATGCACATCTCACTTAACACCATCCAGAGTTAAACACTGAGGAAATGAGACAACCTGTTGCATTAGCTGCCAACAGACTCTGGAAATATGCCTGCAAGGTCTGTTCTGATTATTCAAAAACCATATCTAATATAAAAGTGTGAAGATGGCTTTTATTGAACATCTTATTCATAAACTGTTAACACAAACACAAGCCAGTCGTCAGAAATCACCCAAAAATCCACACCTAAATAATCTGTATGTTAAGGATTTACCTATTAATTCATGTCCTTAATGACTTTGTTAAAAGCTAACAAAGAGAAAGCACCAAGGTTCATTACGTGAGCACAAATTATTCAAAAAAAACACAACAATCTGCTGTACAGAGCCATCTGAAACAGCTGGGATTAACAAACAGCTGTGCATCACCCTGATCTCACACAAGACTGAGCACAGTGAGTTTTTCACTTCTCTCAAAGGCCCTCTTCACTGACTATGTATTTATCTCACACTGACATGTGAATATTGCCAATACTCTGAGCTTACTGTGCTGGGCAGAGCGAAAGCAAGAAAACAACATTTTGTCTACAAATTACAGTAACAATTACAAATTTGTAATTCCTGGTTTTAGCGTCTAACTTTAGATGTGCAGCTTTCAAAGTTCCTGCTTTTCAATCTCATGTATTTCAACTGTTCATCTGGTGAAGACTTTGATGTCTTGGGGTGAAGAGAAGCCTTTGTTGCTCCTGCTTTCATCAGAAAGTTTCATTTTGTAGAATGTAGGATCACAGATCACATCATCCGTAGAGAAATACATCCAGAAAAGTTTGTGAAAGAAGTTTGAAAAGTGCTCCTTTCAGTAAATGCAGTAAACACTAGCCTTTACATGAGACATCATCATACTGTATGAACTGTATGTTTCATACATCTGATCTTTAACTGTCTTAAAATCAGGGTGGTCTTCTGATAATAAGATAACCCTAATACAGGATTCAAACTTTTAAGAAAAATCTGATTTCCAAATGTTTTCTGAGGAAGGAAATGGATTTGGTGTTTTTCGTGAGTAACACTAAATGTAAACATAACTTTTGTTTGTTTACAAGTAAACTCTGCAGGGCACCTTTAACAGGTCATTTGTAAACCCGGTCATAGTGTAGAAGTATTCAAATTCTGTAATTAAAAGTACTTGAAAGTAGCAATTCTACAGTGATACTACAGTATAATTATAAAGCTCTGCAATCAAAATCTCCTTTAAGTAAAACGTATTTTTAGCTAATTTTATGCACTAGGCAACAGCAGCCTGTCAGTGATATATTATTATATATTAGATTATTATCACTAATGCATCGCTGTGGAAACATTTGTGCATTTTGCAGCCAGTTGACTGGGAAGTTAAGTTTGAAGGGGAACTCCAGTGATTTGTTACTGTATTTCCATGATGCCCCTGTGTGTCTTTACTTCAATACACTATAATGCATCTTTTATTAGACACTCTGGCAAAAGCCCACAACCTTTAAAGTCCATGCCCATAGTTCTTAGTGTAAGTCACACTATATATAACAGTGTGTGTTCAGAGTTATGACTCTGAGAAGAGGGACTGTGATTTTTTTATGCTAACTGCACCAATTGGTTGCTTAGGGTCAACAGTTATACACAATTATAAAATATTACAAACAAATCAGGGTGAGACTAATGTGTAATGTCAAATTTAAATAAAAATAAGATCAATTTAAAAAATCTGCCAAAAAAAAATTGCCAAAAAATTTGTAAATCCTTTGGAGCTTCTTGCTGGTCATATGAGGAATGACACTGTGGCAGATAATAATACACATCATGCACACTGAATGAAAGATGCTATGAATCACATTGAAATTGTTGTAGCTTTAATTTAGGAGAAAAAAAAGGGCTAATGTGTCCCTTCACAGCCACAAATAACAGAAGCTGGCAGCCTAAATGATATGGCATCCTGTCTTACATACAACATCATGACATCTCAGCGTCTCTGATGTATGTTGTTTGCATATCACCGCTGTTACAGCAGAAGTGAAATTCACAGGCTGAATATGTAAATGTGACAGGAGAGGAGGAGGACTAACAGCGATCCTATGTGGGATTTGATGTGTTGTGATGTTGTTTACACTGTCCCACCACTTCCATCTCTCCAAATTTATCACTGCTTGATGATACAACACCCACCACCCCTCCTCCCCCCTACCCCACTTCATCTATCTATCTCCCATCTGCCCCCTCTCCATCTTATTTACTTTAGGTGAAGATGCAACATGAAGCCGTGTTGTCGATGCGATCTCTGATTGCAGCATCCCACCACTTCTGTCAGTCACAATTCATCATTTTATCCATTTCTCTCTCTCGCTCCATCCACCAGTCTTTCTCTCTCTGTATGTATTTGTTTTTTTTTAACCAAGAGGAAGATGATATACGAGGAAGAGATGGAGCTGACGCCGGTTTGATGTCGATTGCAACATCCCACCGTTTCTGTCAGTCATAATTTATCATTTTATACGTTTCACCTCCTTCACTCGTTCGTACTCTGTGTGTGTTTCTCTCTGTGTTGTGATGTAGTGATGTGATATCAGTTAACTTTTCCTGATGTGATCTTGTGATGTTTATTGCAACATCTCACCACTTCTGTCCAGCAGAATTTAGTATTAGCTGATGATATGTCAGCCTACTCCTCGCTCTCCTCCTTCCCTCGTGCTCTTGAGCACTTTTTTTAATTATAAAATTACATTTTTCTCTATAGCATTACTATAACTAAACAGTTGTATCTCAGAAAGTTATTTGAAGCCTAAAAATTCTTACAAAGCTGCAATAAATACAACACAATGGCATGTATAACATAACTACATAGTATATAAAAAAATAAATCATGAAACATTATATATATGCTGTATATATGATAATTAAATCTTATGTGAAATGCAAATAAGAAAAGACGGCAGGCAGGTTTTGAAGAGGTCAGTATAAGTTTAATGTTTTATTCTGCTGATTTTCCATCAAGTTATTTTGTTCCAAAATGACAGATATGAGTGTTTTATGATCTGATGCTCCAGCTGTTATCAGGACACTGTTGTCAGTGCCTTCCAAAAGTGTCACAAACAGCTGTTACATAAAGGATTCATGGTCTGTTTTCTGATGTGCTAACAATATGGTTAAACCTGCATTAATTGATTTTTTTGGCCACTTTGAACAAGCTGGAAACACAACATTGATATATTGAGAAGCAGGAAGTGAACTGTGTGTTCATCAGAGCTTTTTTTACTAAAAACAGCTGCTGGCTGCGGCTGAAGATGATGCTGATGAGAGTGGAGAAACAGTAAAGTCGTGGGCCATAAAGCCAAAACAATGAGATGATGCTATTATATACTATACACTGTCTGTGGGCTTAGTTTAGTCATTTGTTATTTGACCTGTTGTGAATATAAAACATTGATTAGGGCAGCTTCAAAGTTTAGGTATGATGTGAATTGTGTTCTACAGAGTCAGAGTCACTTTGTACACCTAAACATCCACCCTGACCTCCTCCCCAAGTGTGAATTTGTGGTGCTTCAACCTTTGCTTCCAAAAGAAGACAGTCATCGTTGCAGTTCTGGTGAGGACAGTCTGATATCTCCTCTCTCTTGGATAGCAGTATCTTTAATATTGTGATATCCTTTAAACGGTTTCCCCTCTACTTTTTGTCCATTTACTACTTTTACTCTTTCTATCATGTCTGTCTCCCCTCATCCTTCCTCTGTTTCATTATGTCTGTCTTTCTCTCTCTTGGACCTCACTGTAATAACTTTTTTTTTTTGAACTTGTTAATATGATGTGTTGCTGCAAACTCTCAGCACGCTCAGCCAAATGAAAGGAAATTACCAACCTTAGACATATTTATTTCCCCTGTACTGTGAGTGCTCTAACAGGGAGTTCATCCTCATAATGATGCTCTGTTTCACATTGATCCTGTTATTAAAGCTGCACAAACATAAAATGCATCATCTCAACAAGCTGGAAGTGTGTTTTCTTCGAGGTTCCGCAGCAAGACGATCGAAGGAGCCATTTAAAAGTGAATAATATTTGAGTTCACATTATGTTTGGGACACACAGCTCTGTATGTGTGTGTGTGTTTGTACCACCTAATGAACTACTTCTACAGTATCTTTCATTAAGTCGAATGAACAGTTTACGTTGCAGTTTGTGAAACATAAATGAAGGCGTTTACTGTTCAATCAGGAGTAAATATAACAGCAACATTATTAAAAAGCCTATAATCTTTTGTGAGTTGTTCTCTCAGATAAGTGTGTGTGTGTGTGTGTGTGTGTGTGTGTGTGTGTGTGTGCATGTGTGCATGTGTGTGTGTGCATGTGTGTGTGCATGTGTGTGTGCATGTGTGAACATTATGTATGCATCCAGTGTATGTGGGTCAGTCTGATTGTGTGTGTGTGTGTTTATTTTCATTGGTTTTCAACTTGTGCTTTCGTCTTTGGCCAACCAACCAGCAATCCTCAGCAGAAAAAAGATCCATGATTCCCTCGTGGTTCATTCAGCAGCTCTCTCTCTCTCTCTCTGTGTGTGTGTCTAACAGCTGAAAGTGGAGGTTTCCCACTCTCTCTTGTTAACATATTATCTGATTAGAGACAAATGGAGTTTACTGGCTCTGTGTGAAAGAGAGACAGTCAGAGAGAAAGAAGGCACTCCCTCCCTGTAATTCATGCTTTTGTAGAAAATAACAATCCTGCCTGAACCTCCCTCCACCACGTCAGGTTCAGGTATGGTAAGTATGCTTAACAATTGGGTGGTTTACTGTAAAGTATAGCTTTTGATTTTTATTTATTTATCATCTTTCACCTTCATTTGTTTATCTTTATATAACCTTCACGTATCATATATCCACACTCGCTGTTAGATGATCTCATACAGCGGCTGAGATGAGTCTGAGTTAGCCAAATCAAGTGGCTAGCTTCCAAACATTTTGGTCTTTTTAGTACAAAATTACGACTTCCACCGCAGCTCAGCAGGGACAAACCCTGTCTCCTAAAAATGAAGTTCATATACCACTCATCTGTTTTGACAATTATGTTTTGTATGGAAATGTAATTTCTGCCAGGAGTTTGTTTTGTAGCAAAAAATATTGAAAGAAATGCAGTTTTTTTACAAAACAGAAGTGGGAGGAGGAGGTCAGGGTGATTGGTGGGTGTACAAAGATCAGGACTGTGTGTGGTTAGGTTTAGGCGGCAAAAGCACTTTAGTTAAAGGCTGTGATTTCCATTAAATGTAATTAAGCAAGTTGTGCCCCGTGCTTCAATCAGTGGTAACTTTTTAAATATTTAACCATAATTACAATGTTTCCCTAACCTGCTAAAAGTGTTGTGAGTGACTGAGCATCAGTTTTAAAATCTATCAGTGATGACGCCTCTTCTACTTCACTCTGCTTCCTTAATATTTCCCAAATCCAGCAGCACCACGACCCCCTCACATGCACCAGGCACCAAATATTGTGCAAAGATTGCAGGTTTATCCATAAATGTCCTCTCATGTGTGAATAAAGCCCTTATGGAACATTTGGGTAACAGAAACATGTCTGAATAATGAAAAAACGTACTAGCTAATGAAGCCATATGTATACCATGTCTAAAAAGTATCTCATGCATAGAGCCCACAACACCGGCTGTGGAGCAGCACTTCACCTCCAGGCAGGAGGAAGACAGCAGGATTTACAACACTAAGCCTTCTTATAGTGGAAAGTAGTTTATTGTATCTTTAAGTGAGGCTAAATGAAGACAATAAAACATCCACACAGACAGATTTTACCTGCTGAGACTCACTCATCAGCTGATGGTGAATTATCGGGACAATTAGCAGCAATAACTATTCCGCTGATGTAGAAGAAAGTAGAGTCATCGCACATAATGGTTATTAATGGTGTTCAGCGGACATTGAACAGTGTAGTTTCCTTCTGTTCTCCTTCACATTTCTGTCATCTCACTGGAGATCATTAGATTCTGATGAAGGAAAAATTAGCTATAATTCTAATAATAGAAATTAATTGCACCATTTTTTTTCTCCCTGCTCTATATTTCAGTTTGTAGCCGTTGTTTTTTCTTTAGTTTTTTTTTTTTTTTAATAATCAGTAATCATACTGATGGAGCAAATATATGGTGTCAAATGTATAATTATTATTTAGGGCACTCATATTGTTTATAACATAAAAGTGTTGTTGTTGTGTGCAGCAGATAAACCATTATGTCAGAACATCAGAGGAGGTTGATTTTAGCTTTTGGCGTTTTAGATTTTAGCTTTGAGGAAACAGTTGATAGAATCTAACAATTATAAACAAAAAGATACACATTTCTGTTTTGAATCTGTGTGTGTGTGTGTGTGTGTGTGTGTGTGTGTGTGTGTGTGTGTTGATCTTCCTTTTGATGTTTCTAATATTTCTTCACTGAGTCGATACACACACGTATCCATTGAGGCATACACAAAAATACACACGTGCACACAAAAATAACAAACATGCATGTGCAGTAACAGGGGTACAGGCAACATGGTGTCTCTCACACATACTGTTGGTGCCATCTGTTGATCTACAGTAGATAAGCCTGCTGGTGGGAGCAGCCTCACACACACACACACACACACACACACACACACACACACACTGGAGCTGTGTTGTGCCAGTGTCTCTGGGCCGAGCATGACGAGGTGTCAATGTGTTTCTCTCTGCCTGCCAAATATCTCTCTCTCTCCCTCCTGTCTTCCCCTTCATCTCCCCCCATCTTCTTCATCCCTCTCACTTCTATCCCTCCTTTTCAACATCTCACTCATCTTCTTCTTCTCCCTTCCAAACAATTGATAAAATCATCCGTTCTGAACAAAGACATTTTTGTAATAGTTTAATTAGAGTTAATGAGCAAAAAAATGCAACTACATTAACTGTGTTTAATGATGGTTAAGGTTCAGGCACAGAAGGACTTGGTTAGGAAACATCATGGTTTGGGTTGTTTGTCATCATGGTTACAATAATAGCCACGTGGGTTAAGGTTAGGGGATGATCGTGGTCATGGTTTACAAGAACTTGATTTGTGATTGGAAACAGGAAGTGAACAGTGATCTCTATTGTTAAAATCTGATGTTTTATTGATCCATCCATTCATCCACCCCGACATCCTCTCCTCACAGACTCACTCTAAAATAATACCTGATATTCTTTGCTGTTCATCTAATTATAAAGTCTACAAACTGAACACTGTCACATCAACGTGTAATATTGTGTCAATTGAAACAGCTCTTCAAGACCAAAAAAGAACAGATAACCAAACTACCACAAATATAGTAAGATCAGCACCAGGCAACATACTCAGCTATATACAGTCAGTTATATACAGGAATGTGTAGCTGTCGTGGTTCTGTGGTTCTGACTCTTGAGACTGTTTGTGAGGACTGGACTGTGTTGGAGAGGGCTTGTTTTGAGTTGGACTTTTTGAGGGACTTGTGGACAGGGTGTTACATCTGTGTTGCCTTTATTGGTTGGACTGGACTCACTGTTTCTGGGGTTTTTCCTTCCTGTGTTCACGTCCTCGTTAGCTCTGTCCTTGTCTTGTCTCAGTGTTCTTCCCCAGTCTGCTGTCACCTTCACACCTGCCCTGTATCACCCTCGTTAGCCCTGCCCTGCTCCTAGTGTCCTCCCCAGCCTATCAGCTCCCAGCCTGCCTTTGTGGTGTGCCACCTGTTCCTTGTTGTCTGATTAGTTTCAGTTTGTGTTTAAGTTCAGTTTTCAGTTCAGTCTTTGTTGAGTCGTCTGTTCTGTTCTGTTCAGTCAGGTCGGGTTGTTCCGCTCAGCTCAGCCTGCTTTTGTTTTGTGCCTGCCGGTCTTTTAAATAAAGATGGTTTTCTTCAGCTCTGCTTCCTGGTCTCTGCATTTGGGTCCACCTGCTCCTCAACCCATGACAGTAGCTCAAAGTTAAAACTCACAAATGTGACACAATGTCTCCTATATTTATCCTCATTAGGTGACATAGCTGTTATGCCAATATGGTCACCTGACATTATGATTTGCCATTGGTCACCCAAGCTCCAGAGTGCAGCGTCACCTCAGTCAGTGCTTCATTTCAAGAAAATAATCCTCTTCAACGGAAAAAAAAGAGACATTTTCCTATGAATAGAAGACCAGAGGTGGTTTCTCCAAACAGTCCCTCTGCAGGACTGTGCAGCAGTAGTTCAGGGAGCATTTAAAAGTGTGATTGTGGGTTCACAGAGAGTCGAGATCAGCTAACATGAAGTCAGAACGGACTGTTATGTCTACTGGGAGCTGCGTGTTGTGTGGATGTTTACTGTATATTGTCATGTCCAGTCAGCCATGTTCTAAATGTGGGCCAGCTGACATCCCAAATGACCACACATACACACATCTAAATACACTTTTCAGCCAGTCTGTCATACTTGGTGGCGTTTGGCTTCTCTGGTAACGAATTGAACTATGGATGTATTAATTTAACTGGATAACATACGGTCACTACTGTCTCTTTCCCTGCAGGCCCGTCATACAGGTTTTAAACCTTCATGGGTTAAATGTAAACAGTCTTTGCTATTGCAAATTGTCTAAATGCAGCAAATGTATCAATAATAATAATAATAATAATAATAATATCTTTATTGTTCTTTTCTTCACTTTCTAATCCACAGTCCATAGTATCCTATTGAGATTTATGCACACACATACATGCACATGTTTGCACCCACCCAAACACGTGCACATGCAGACAGACTCACTCTCACAAAAACACCCAGAGACACACACACACACAAATAAGGTCAGGCACACACACTCTTACTGTCCATCTTCTCCTGAACTGCAGCCCAGTTTTCCAGCCAGTCTGTGTGTGTTTTCTTATTTTGGTGACCACAGCATGAGTGTATGCACATGCATGTGTGAGAGACAGAAGTGTGTGTGTGTGTGTGAGGGTGCCATCTGTTAAAATATTGAGTGGAACAGACCAATATTATTCCCACAATCCCTCCCCTGCTGTCCCCTCTCTTTGCCATCCTTTATTCTCTTTCATCATCACTCCCTGTCTTCTGTCCATCCATCCATCACCCTCTACTGTTTGACTCTCTCTTCATCCACATCTCCTGTCTAACCTGTTTTCAACTAAGGCAGTTTGAGTGCTGGTTCGGAGCCAACGCCTATTATTTTTTGATTTGGCCATTTCCATTTAATAAAAAAAATAAAAATAAAAAAAAAAACAGATTGCTCCTGTAAGGAGAAAACATTACAACTGACAGCAGAAATGTCCCCATACAGTTCAGTTTCTGTTGATGTTACAAATCTAAACATGAGAAAATATGACGTCTTTGTAGTTTCAATCGTAGCTGTTACAAATCTCCAACATGCATGGTTGTGTTGACAGCTCATGGCAGCAGGGTGATGCAGTGGAGAGCCTCCTTCAGCAGGATGATTTGGTGCAGTCCACCCTGCTGAATCATCCTTGACTCTGAGGTTTTATTCTCTAGGTGATCCTGACCTCTGACCTCAGTGTGGATTGAGGAAAGTAAAGACAGAATTATCCCCAGAGAGTCCATAAAGTGTCACATTATCATTTCAGTTTTGAAAAGTAAAGATTCTTACAGTGTAAGGATCAGATTAAAGATAAAGTCTTTGTTTGAATCTTGGAAATATTTATTTTTATTGTCTTTTTGGCACATTTGAGTTGAACAGAACTTTGTCCTGGTCTCTCATCACATCTCTAATTTGTTGCATTGCACACACCTGCTGCATTTAACTGTAACAGTGGAAGTGCACAAAAGATTTTCTACTAAGAATATTTAAACTCCCAGTAACAGTGCTGCTCCATACACTAGCTGAATGTGAGTCCCCAGTCTGAAAGTCTTCACATGAGTAATGTAGTGTACATGGAGGAGAAAGAAATAATGGAGAAGAACTTTAAGAAGATTGTATCTACTTGGACTGATTTGCTGCCCATAGAAGCACAGTGAAGTACTGTTATTTGGTTGAAATCACTGGTATCACTGTATGAGGACGTTTCCAAACTATTTTTCTGAATGGAAAAAAAATTGTGTATATTATGGACACTGAGCATGTCTCCTATATGTGATGATATAGCAGCTTCAGACAGGTTTTTTTATGTTAACCTTTGATTAGTCTGGCCTCAATCAATATTACATCAAAATTCCTGCGGATGGGTTATGTCTTAAATAGTAATTCATCCCCCGCTGTGGTCAGTGCAAGGTAAGAACATAGATGTTCATGGGTAATAAGTCTCTTGACCCCAGACACTACAGATGCATGTCAATCAGCACATAGCTCACAGTTACTATTGGAAACTGGTTTTTAACAGTCTGCATATGCTGAGGCCATGAGGGTAATTACTCTTTTTGTTTTGTCTTTCATCAGAAAACTATTATCGTGTGATCTTGAATGTTCTTTTCATTTGATAATTACATAAAAATCATCTCATAATAAGCAGATCTGTACATCAAACTGTGTCAGTCAAGTTACCAGATCAGCAGATAAGTTATGCATTGATGAGATGATGATGATGATGGTTAAAAATTTTCCACTTGCTGCTGCGGCTCGCCGTGTGACCATGGCAACCACAGAAACCATAGTGAAGGAAACAATAGCAGTTTATTTTACTGGTGTCCTGAATGATAAACCTTCACCAGCAGAGAACAGAAATGGTTTCAGCTTCAAAGTCTTACTATCCAGTCTGGGCCAATAAACAATGTTTATGATTGGCTACTATATTAATTGTGTTATATTACTAACAATTTCCTCTTTTAAGCAACAACCCAGTCTACTCAGTTGTGTGATGTGATTATAGTAGGTGGACAGCAGCAGCCTGGAGCTGATTCAAAACACAGAACATTGACATTGCCAAGTGGAAAGTGCTCAGTGTCTGAAAGCACCTTTCAGACAGCACTGCTGGTGTGCAGGGTTACATAATAAATAATTGGTGCAGGTGTTTTGACGTGCATCACACTGTGTTGCCCTTAAGAGTTTGCATCCAAGTGAGCATCACCAGAGTTATTACAATCCATTCTGTGGGCATGTCCTGTGAAAATCCATCTAATTTATGAAAACACAGACATAGGTATGAGGATCAAGGGGAGTAACTGTAAAAACTGTACAGCCAATCAACCAGACGACTGACCAGTATCATTGGCTCTTAACTTCTGTTTCCACAAATCCGGTCAACACTTGGTCCACATACCTTTGGCCTTCTGTCAGAAACCTTGGTGTGATGTTCAACTCCAACTTTGAAATACATATCCACAAAGTAATCCAGCTTCTACCATCTCGGGAACATTGCGAGAATTCATTAAATAGAGTTTTAAAGATACTGAATCCATCATACAGGTTAGATTACTACAATGGCTTCTTAACTGGCAAGAAAATCAATTCACAGACTCCAAATGGCACAAAATGCTGCAATAAGACTTCTAACAAAGACTAAAGAAAAGCGATCATATTACACCTCATTTAATGTCCATACACTGGCTGCCAGTTGATTTTAGGCTTGCAGTTTGAGGCCCTCAGGCAGGAACCTCCTGACTGTTCATAATGCAAGGTTGGGATATGTTTGTGTATTTTACTTTATTCTGTGCTTTTGTGCCTTCTGTATCTGCCCTTGTAAAGCACCATGTAATTGCTGATTTTGATAAGTGCCATATAAATAAAATAGACTTTATTATTGCCATAGAGACACAACTCTAGCATGGCTAAACAACAATCTCTGCTGATGAGTTTTAACACATTTCCATCCTATGATTGCACAAAGACAGTTCAGGTTATATCTCGATTTTGTGATTCTGTCTTGATGAAACAAAACATTAAAATAATTACACCCATGACTTCTAGTCTGCTCTGTCCCGTGGAGCTAACGGAAATCAGAGAAGAACACGAGAGTGAAGAGCAGATCACACAGCAGCAGAGAGGAGGTGGTGGATTAGAATGGATGAAGGCGTCTATTTCAGAAAAAATAATAACCAAACAAGAAAAAAACCCCAACATTTCTCCATCCTTGTATCTCTCCGTCATCACCTGTTTTTCTCTGCCCTCCTCCTCCTTCCTCCTTTATCTCCTCCCATTATTCCCTCCCATCACACCGTCCTTGTCAGCATGTCGCTTTCTATTTCTGAAATGAATGCCTTCAGTTTTCATCCTCTCCTCCTCGTCACTATCTAATACATGAATACTGGAGTAAATGAATGTTTTCCTTTGCCTCTCTTTCGCTGTACTTCCTTTTCTTTCTACCACCCACCCTTTTCATTTAGTTCTTTTTTTGTTTCTCCTCCTCTATATCTGGATTTATTGCTCTGTTTCTATTTTTTGCTTCTCAATTTCTTTTGTGTCTTTTGTGTCCTGATCATCTCTTATATGTATGTATTTAAGTATATTTTGTGCCTGTGCGGACTGCCAGCATTGCAGAGATTTGGTATTTTCAGTCTTGCTGTTGTTGCTGATGTTTGTGTGTGTTGGGAGGATTTCAACATTTTTCAGCTACCTTTTCTTTATATGATATTTCTTTTATGAGATGTTTTATTGAAGAATATCTCCCCCTATGTAATATTTCATCGACCATTGTTATCACCTTCAGTAGGTGAACAGATTTATTTTCCTGGTGACTGCCAATGTGAGAGCTGTATTATTGACACAGCTACATCTAATCTAACACTGCCAGACCTCTTCTCCTTGCCCAGGGGATTGTGGGTATTTGATTTGGGCTCTGTCTCCATCTGGGCTCCAGCAGGAAAGAGAATTGCAAAGAAGCAATGCCATGCTGCTTCCAATACCCTCGCCACGCTGAGGAGTTCAGGCCTCACTCTGGCTTTTGAGAGATTCAGGTGGCGAGGGGACGGGCGAGGTGGGCTCGGTTTGTCGATAACAGCTTCAACACTCACCAGGATAACAGAAACTGTTAAATATACCATCCGTGTTGGGGAAAGATAGTGTAATAGAAAAAACAGAAAAGTGAAATATCTGATAAGAAGGGAGGTCAGCTGTTCCATGTTTAGTAATAGTTTCTAATCTGAAACTTGACTAAGCTCAATAACATCAGTTGTAGGTCTGGAAACTTAATACTTTTTTGATAGCAACTGTACTGAAAGTTGACATTGAATGTTTGGTCAGTTTCATAATCTTGTTTTACCTTTTGATGATAATTGTAGACTATATCTTCTTTAGGTAAAACATAATGAATATAAGAGTCATTTCGTGGCTGCTGCGTGTTAAGAAAGAGGAAACATTTTAGAAGTTTGGCTAAAAATGTAAAACGTTTTTGACAACAAGACCGTAATAGCTCAGTTAAGTGTGAAGGAAACAAAGAGGCAGTGATGGAAGGCTTTTGTTTTAAACCATTTGCAGGCACATGACATAATTCAGTCAAAGACACGTATGTGAAGGAAACGGTTATACAGTTAGATTTGGTGGAAAAGGCTCTGCTTTCTGAGGGAATCCGAGCAGTGACAAGGATTCTGCTTAGAGAGCTAATCCCCCTAATAAACATACATGAACATTAAATCTTAGCTAAAATCTCAGTAGTGAATCTTGTTAAAATATGAAAGACCACATGAGGAGGAGGTCGGGGTGGTGGAGGGAGCTGTAGTAGCAAACTGCACTGGCAAGAGCAAAATCGGCTGAGTGAACTGTGACAGTTTGAGGTTAAAATGTCTGCACTGTACACCGGCATGAATGTGATTCGGATGTTACCAGCCACAGCTGTGGCTGTGTCAGTGATTGTGAAGCATATTAAAAACAGCTGAGGCCAATCAGCTGAAACGAGCGTGACTTCAGTGCTCTGAACTAACGCTACGCTCCACTGGTGAGGCTGCTAGTCTTGAAAGAAGTTGGTCTGTTTGGGATTTGTATGTATTTTTTAGGTCATGTTTGTGGGCAGATAGCAGGTAAATTTGCAAGGTACTAGAGGGCCAATTCACATGGAAAGTGTTTTTAGAAGTGTGTCTTCTGTAACTCGAGTATCTCACAGAACAGATACGCATCCATTTTATTAGATGTATCAATCCAACCTGACCCCAAGATGCCTGCATCTCATGGAGACCTCCTGCATGTTTTTTTTTTTTTTTTTTTTTTACACTCCGGTCTATTTCTGTCACATTTAGTGAAGCTGACAGATGTCGGGTTCTGTGGACAGAGATGCTGAGAGCAGGTCAGGTCGGAGTCGGTGTGGATTGAACCAATAGAAAGCACTTACAGCCTCCTATGTGGATTCCAGTGAGAAGAACTTAACAGCAGGTGAGGATGGTGATGCTAATCTTCAGTGGTTCTTATGTTCCATCGTACTATGAAATCATAAAGGCCAACAGCTCGTATTTATTTGATGATTTCCAAGTCAAAATATGTCTACATGTCTAGATTAAAAATGGACTTAATTTAGTTTAAACAGTTTTAGACCAACAAGTCCTCCAAATTAAACAACTGAATATGTGGTTTGATCATTTCACTCCAGGAACGTTCTTTAATCCGGCGCCCCTATCGGCAATAATCAGCAGGACGTCATTAGGATGTCTGTTCTTTCTGACACTGTTACAAATCACTGTTAAAAAATGATGTTTTATGATGTGACAGTGCTGTATTTAAAGTCTGGTTAGGTTTAGAGAAAGATCATGGTTCGGGTTAAAACAATCACTTTAAGGTTAAAGAAACATTGGTGTGGGTTAAAGTTACTACTTCCTTAAAGTCAGGTGACATTTGTCGTTATGGCTACAATAATAACCACAGGGTTAAGGTTAAGAGATGATCATAGTTACTTTTTTTAAAAACCTGTCCCTGCAGTTCGAAATGTGACACTCGGGAAACGAACAGCTGTCTCATGTGGCAAAGTCCACCTTTATTTATCCTCAGTATTTAACGTGGATGTTAGAAATGTATTTGGTTCCTTATTTATATACAGATTTAAAACAGTTTTATCATACATGCTCAGATGTCTTCTGTCCTGCAATTCACCTGATCAGTGCTTACTGGACACTGACAGATTCATAGTTAACTAATAGTGAGAGCAGTAATGTACAGGCTAACAAAACGACTTTTATTGGTGGTTTTCAAGCATTGCAAAAACAGACATCAGGCAGAATAATATCACCCTATATATATATATATATATATATATATATATATATATATATATATATATAGGAGGATACTGTCATGAAGCCGTTAGTTGATGAAAACATGAAGTATTCTTTTGAGGTTCACATTTGAGGGTCAGAAGAGAAACACTTCACTGGAGCTCTTAGAGATCTGAAGTCAATACATCCTCTGTTAGAATACAAATGTTCTCCAATTTAGGAGAAAATCCATTAGGATTATTTTTGACTCAAAGCAGTCCTTGTTCAGAAAGCTAAAAGAAATGTGTTCAGTACTCAGCACTGGTGGGGGCACACAGCAATTGAAAGTAATGAGAAAAATAAATTATCCCTGTGAGGAGAAGTTCTGGGTGTACTCACACCCTCATCAATATTTATACAACATGGTCCTGTTATTAATTCACTAGACATACATGGTTCGATTGTTATTGAAGAGGAGCCTTAGGATTTTGAATTTAAGAGATTTTCTGTGTGTGTGTGTGTGTGTGTGTGTACACTGTCCACCTTGCAAAAGGAAGCAACATCACCTGATACACAAAGAGACATTAAGTGACCAGAGAAGCTTCAACAGTTTCCCCTGCTGATGCAGTTTGGTTTTATCCACAGCTCTGGTCGGCACGATGCTTCACTATTCTCTCCCAAGTTGTATTTAAAAGGGGAATCGATCTCTCAAAGATGATGTTTGAAAATCTCTTTCTTGGCATTAAAGGTGATCTCTGCAGTCATGATAATATTTTTAGCTCTGACGATAGCCGGAGCTATTTTTAGCCAGAAAATCTGTTTCCTGATCCTGATTTGGATCTTTTTGAGCCAACATGGTTGCGTCCCACTTAATCACCCTCTGTAGCAGCACAGACCCCACAGATCTCTGAGGTTGCTGAGGTCTTCTGGACTTTCCATGGACCACCCTCTTTACCACAGAACAATATGAGGGGGGGACCCAAAAATTCCCAGAATTGTAAAATAGAAGCTGTCATGATAAATCTTTCAGTAGTACTTTTCTAAAGTACTCGTCTTGAGATCCGATGTCCCAGTGCTTCTCCCATTCCTGGAAACATTTCCTGTATTCATGTTTTTGTCACCGTGTCCAGATGATCCTGCGATTCTTCCTGGATTTCTTCTATGGTGGAGAATCTTCTCCCTTTCTGTCCTAATTGTAGTTTCACCAAGCTGTAGACATACATGCTACCTGCAGAATAGAATACAATTCCTTCATTGTCATTGAACAGTACAAAACGAAATTGAGTAGCAATCCTGACGGTGCATTCACACATAACAGCAATTAAAAATAGACAAGAGTTCAAACTAAACTGATTTAAGGTGTTAAATATATAAGCATATATAAGGTGCAGTTGGAATGTAGACATCTGTGCTATGTTATGTAAATATAACTGTAGTATTGTGGTGCTGACAGTCACACAGGTCCCAGACAGTCAGTGTCAGTGTTCAGCTCTCATATGGCTCCGGGGTAGAAGCTGGTTTTAAGTCTGTCTACTGGAGGGCAGCAGGTCAGACAGATGATGTTCAGGGTGGGATGGGTCTTTCAGTATGTTGGCTGCTCTGCTGAGGCAGTTAGAGCTGAATAAGTCCTCCAAAGAGGGCAGTAAGCAGCCGATGATCTTCTGGCTGGTATTGATTAACTACACCTTACACCTGTGTTATTAATGGCTTCTGGAGATTTTTGGGCCCTTCCTCATATCGACCCACAGTAATCAAGAACTCCATTCTATCTAATCCATTTATTTTTTTATTCACAAGATAAAATACTAATTCAGAAGAGAAAGTAAAGGTAAACTCACATCAAACATCTATTACAGTTGAAAAAGGAACAACGTCTGCAACATCTAACTAACACTTACAACAGACAGCTTGAGTAAAGATTTTATTATTCACCTCTGGTTTCACTTCCAAATAAGCAAGCTCTGCTCGACTCTGTTCTAATGATGAGTCCCCACGTCTCTGCAATTAAGATATAGAGTAAATGTCAGTATAATCAATAGGAGTGTTAGCCAAAAGTACAACAATAAGATCAAAGTTTTATCAGACTCTCCAGCCTCGCTTCCTCCTCCAGGCAGGGAGCGAGTGTTTGGGATTTTTCCTGCCAGGATGTAGCAGGTGGAGAAACAAGCCCTCCTTATGGAGAGGGGAGGTGGATAATCAGGATCAGACTCCTCTGTGCTGACGAGAGGTGGAAACATGGAGGCTTGTTAGGAAATCACTGTGTGTGTGTGTGTGTGTGTGAGAGGTTATTCAGATGTATACCTGCCTCTGGGCCTGTGTGTGTAAGTGAGAATACACCTATTTATTGTTTAAGAGTGTGTATTGTGATACTGTGTGTGTGTGTGTGTGTGTGTCTTGTTGTTCTCCTCCCACGCTCCACAGATCACTGGAGTAGTTTCCAATATCAGACTCTCTCAGATTATCGATCGGCCTTCTCTCTCCTCTTCTATCTTCCTCTTCTCTCGTCTTTACTTTCGTCCTCTCCTCCACCTCTCTGGCTCTCATGCAAATTATCTTTTCTTTTTTTTTAATCCACCCGTCATCCCTCTTTCATCTCTGCTCTTTCACTGACTTTGGCATTTTCTCCTCTCCTTTCTTTTCATCCATCCTTTTTTCCTCTCATGCATGATCTCCTCTCTCTCATCATCCTTTCCTCTCTTCTCTCTGCTGCTTTTCCTTTCACCACACCATCATGCTTTTAGGTAGCACACATGCTCCTGAGGGCTTTAGTGACTCATATCTGACCACCAATGAGGAAACAAGTTTTCACTGCACTTCTCTTTATTTAATCACATTTTCATTTTATTTTCTCTTTATTTAATCACTAATGCCACAGCATGACATAATACTCATTTGTCATTGGTGTTTGACAGTTGTTTGGTTTGCTGTAAAACATAAACCACCAGTCACCCCGATCTGTCTGAGGTGATTAATTAGTGGAAAGTAAGCAAAGACATTAAAGACTACTTCAGCCAATCGGCATCATTTTTCAGGTAGAACCAGGACGGCTGATTGCAGAGCTGTTCAACCCTTAACTGCATATCTCTGGTTTTTATTCATTTTATACAGTTAAGCCATCTTCTCCCTGCTGTTCCTTAAACTATTTGTTTTTGACAATTTTCTAGTGTTAAAATGTCAAAATTGTTGAAAGTAACATCTTCATAGGGTCGCTACAGACCCGAGGTGTGTAATAGTGTTACATGTTTTATTAATGGTTAGCAGGTAGCGATTTATAACAAATAATATTGTGTTTTCCTGTTTGGTTTCATGGTGGCACTGTTGTTGTTTTGTGTTAGCTTACTGTCACAGTATGGCACAGCAGTGAGGCTTCAGGTACACTGCAGAGAAAGGCTTTGACAGTAACTCTGAAGGAACTGATGGTGAGGGTTATGTTTTTGAGCAAAGAGAAGATGAAACAAATAATTCAGAAGCAGAAGGAGAGTGACGATGGCTCAGATGACATTAGCTGTCATGACGAGCACCGCGATGCTCTTCATGTAGCCGTGCTAAGAGAAGCAGCCTGATGAGGGAACCTCGTACACCAACAAAAAAAATGACTTGTGTGTGTGTGTCCGACCTCCTCCAGGCAAAGTCCCACGTGGGCTTTGTCACTTTATAATAACGTCACCTGATTTCGTCCTTTGCTCCTGTCGTAATTGCTACGGCCGCTAGAGGGCGCTGTCATAGAACGTAAATATGTTGTTTTTGTTGCTTAAACAATTATGTCATTTTTTTTCTTGGGAGGACAATATAAATCTAATAGTGTGAAAATATCTGGGCCAGGGTACTTATGTGATTTTCTAACAATGACAATGACAGAAATAAGAAATACAAATTCAAATGTCTACCAGAATATTTGATATCTTCTATATACACAAGGTTTCCACATTAGTCTGAATTTTACCTTGTCCTTCATGAATGCTGAATAGATTAGTGTGTTTGGCTGAAGGTTGTCATGACTGATAAAACCTTAATCTGTTCTGGTTTAACATGTCCAACAGGATACTCCTACACCCACATCACTTTTATTGGTTTTTACAAGGTGATACTGTGTCAGGGCTGTGCGTCTGTCAGCTTGTTGTGGAGTTCTTCTGCCTCCAAGTAGCCAAATAATCACTTACTGATGAATTAAGGTGTAATCAATCACAAGAATAAATGGAAAGTGCAAAGACAGTCCCTGTCAGGTTTTCTGGAGAGTTTCTGAATCTGCAGTCGATGTTTAACCTCCAACACCTGGGCGACTCTGACATGCTGATATTAAATAAAACTCTATTGTCACTTTGATATATTGGCCTTACCCTGCTCTCATTATCTACAGAGTGTAAATTTGACTCCTGTGTGCTCTCATCATATCCTGTCTGCCACATCATCCACCTTTGTGTCCGCTAATATACTTTTATCTTGAATTGTTAAAAGACAATTCTTTCGACCTCTCTGTCTCCGAAGCTCTATTACAGCACTTCAGTTTTCTACAAGAAGAAGTTGTGCTTCTGATTCTTTCTCTGCTACAGTATTGGCTACCTGAGATACAATCTGGTGATCTGAGAACTGAATGCCATTTCATTTTATTTGACTTCATTGTGTGTGTTGCCCTTAACTGGAAGGTTTCTCCAGATTAAATGTCAGATAAATGTCAGTGATATCTTCAGAGGAATGTTGTGTAGTTTCATGTGGTGGATAACTTTTCTGTCCCTCTTGGTTTGTGCAAGCTTATTTTGGCTTCTTACTAAAAAACCACACAGTTATATCTGAAAACCTAAACTTTAATCAAGAGCACCAAAGCTTAGAGACAAAACTTAAAGGGTATGTGAGCTTGTTATAGAAAGGAAACAAGCAGTACAGTCCAGCCAAGCTTTTACTAGCAATGAATCGTCCTTGGTCCCCTCCGGTTCTGTTGTTCTTTTATTTATTTTATTTTTCATTGTTCTGGTTTGTCACTGATTATTTACTGAATATATTTTCAGTGCTTTATTTAGTCATTTCCCTGCTCATGTTTTCCTTTGTTCTGCTGCTGCAACAACTTTCACCATGAAGGTTTGTTTTATACAGTATATAACAAAACTGAGTACACCCCGGTGCAGTATCACTCAAAACTGTATCATCTTAAAATGCAGGGTATTTGATCTTATTTGTAATTGACGCCTGCAACAAAAGTGAGCACACCTGTGATCACTTAAACAGAAATGATTACACCCGTGACTTCCAATTAAGACTAGTTGGCGGAACAAACCACAGTTGCAGCAGTGGTGAGGAGGTACAGGAGGAGCCACGCTGCCGATAACAGAAGATGCAGCGGCCGTCCTCGAAAAATGACGGCACGCACAATCCGCTATTTACACAACCTTGCATTGAAACACAGACGGACAAGTGATTCTGACTTGGCACAAGGATTATCTGTGGAAACTGGTGTTTCAGTGACTGCTTAGACGGTGCGAAGGACATTGCATTAAGTCAGTCCAAGAAGAAAACCATTTTGCACAAAACTACAAGATTAAACTTTGCCACATGAAAAGAAGCCTGATGAATACTGGCAGCACATGCTTTAGTCAGATGAAACCAAATTGATTATGTTTGGATGAGATGGGGTCCAGCATGATTGGCGTTTGTGCATGTTTGCATAGTGCCAGCCGGGAAACATGGAGGTGGGAGTGTGCTGATATGGGGCTGTGTGAGTGCCAAAGGTGTAGAGGAGATGACATTTATAGATGGCACAATGAATGCAAGTTCGTATATCCAAATACTGAATGAAAAGATGACTCCAGTCTTAAGAAGGTTGGCAGGAGACGAAGAGACACAAGAGAACTATGACCTGGCCACGTATGTCCCCTGACTTGAATCCAATAGAACACCTTTGCAGTATTTTAAAGAGGAAGGTAAAGCAACAAAACCGCTCCAGCAAAGAGCAGCTGAAAAGAATCCTCTGAAGAATGGCAGAACGTCTCTCCACTGGTATCATCGCTGCCCAGGAGGATCGAATCTGTCATCAAAAATAAAGGATTTGTAATTGTTTTAGAAAATCATCATCACATTTTAAAATGTATTTTAGTGGATTAGTTTTTACTTCCTCTGCTACTGTATATTATGTTTTTGTCCATTGAACACAGGCTGAGCTGAACACTGAATATCTCGACTAAAAGCCTTGAAAATGGTCAGATTCAAAATGTTCCATCAATGGGACCAAATGCTGGTGATCAGCAGCTTCACTCTGAAAATATCACAGTTGATCTTCATTAGTAGTGGTGAAGCTCTAAGTGAGAGTTCAGGGGGGAAAAATCATCAATGATCCTCTGCATGCAATCCTTTATAGGGTTCACTTATCTGGAGTAGCACTGACAACCCATTGCCAATCAATTACTGTTAAAGATTATCCATTCAACCCCTTGTAGTATTGATCAGGATTAACACTAATACATCTTCTCTCTGCTAATCTATTGTTCTCGTCCTGAGAGGTTTCTAATGTACATGACTAATTGATTGATAGGATCATAGATCCCAATCCTTTTTTTTTCCAAATCAGGTGATCACCCACATTGATTAGTCCAAAATAGACTTTAAACAGCTCCATTGATTACTGACTCTTTTAGTATGACCTCAGCCAGATGCCTATATATATATATATATATATATATATATATATATATATATATATTATACACTCATCACTTACAATAATACTACCTAGAATACACAAAATCACATAATTGCTGTTTTAATATAGTCCCAACAGGTTGCACATTACTGTATGCATTTCCTCAAATAGTGGCCGGGGTCTTTATCTACCTCAACTGCAGAGGGTACTGGGCCTTATTGAGAGAGAGGACCTTATTTCTAATTCCCTCTGTTTGATAAGTATATTTGTGCATATTTTGGTATGAAGCCTCCTTGTTTTCTGATCTGCTTCCGTTTGCTCTGTTAAATTTTTTTACTGCATTACCAGTAATTCAATTCAATTTTATTTATATAGCCAAATCACAACAGAAGTTATCTCAGAGCACTTTTCACATAGAGCAGGTCAGACCGTAGTCTTTATTTTACAGAGACCCAACATTCCCGCCATGAGCAGCACTTGGTGACAGCGGCAAGTAAAAACTCCCCTTTAACAGGAAGAAACCTCAAGCAGAACCAGGCTGTAGGTGGGGAGAGAGACAAGCACAATAACAACAATAATAATAGAAATATGACCAATAATAATAGCAGGCATGGGTGTCAAGCAGGACCACATCAGCACAGGGTCCCCGCAGCCAAGGTCCATGGAAGCCCACCATCCATAACTGGGGGGTTAACGACCCCGATCCACAGGAACCTGTGAGACAAGAAAGCACACAAACTCCGGGGAAGAAGCCAAGTTAGTAACATCCATTCATGGTACATGAATGCGTACAGATGGAGAGGGGGAGGAGGAGAGAAGAGCTCAGTGCATCATGGGAAGTCCCCCGGCAGTCTAGGCCTACAGCAGCATAAGTAGGGGCTGGTCCAAGGCAAACCTGGCCGGCCCTTTATCAGCTTTATCAAAAGGGAAAGTTTTAAGCCTACTCTCATTATTATTAAAATATGCACTGTTATCCCCGTATTTAAACCATATCAGGTCTCCTCTGTCCCCCTCCCCTCTCTGTGACGGTCAGCTAGAGGGCTACACATGTACTCATAGAACTGGAGTTACATCCAGGTAACTACTATTTATACTTAACTAGCATGAACATTATATAACAGGCACCAGGAGTTTATCTACCCTTGTTTTTTCCCCCCGGCCTGTTTTTGGGGCTGGTCTTTATTTGTCTGTGCTGACCACACACCCGACCATTATCAGAAACACGGCTTTTAACTGACTACCGTCTTATACGGTACAGTATACAGTATATACATATATTATATTTTATCAACCAAGATATATAATGAAACTAAATCCAGTAACTCAAGCTGTTTATTATGCTCAGGGTTTTTCATAAACCAGCTCCAGGCAGCTAAAGTGCTCCAGTCCTCGGCTGTTTTTCCAAATGAAATGTTATTATGTAGCAACTAAATTTAATGCTAGTGTCAACTTTGCTAAAAACAGCTTGGAGACATTAACTGATGAGAATGTCCAACTGTTTCTCCACTTATGACGAGACAGAAGGAAATTTGTTGTTGTCCACAACATCATTCAGTCATTTCAGTTTGGCATTGGAGAAAAAAAAAATATATACGCCTGCCTCCATCTTAAAGTGGACTGTGTAAAGACCAGGGACAATGATGGAAATAAACTGAGGACTTTAACTAAAAAAAAGAGAACTTTTGAGGCAAACCGCAATGCTTTTTCATCCTGCAACTGATCCTGATCACACTGAGGCATTTTTTTGCAGTGAGAGGCATCTTCTGTGCACGACTGACAATCAATTGCGTGCCAGCAAGGTGCACATGATGGTTATCAACAGCAGCTACATCCAGGCACGAAAAACACAGTAATAACATCTAAAATGTACCTCAAACTCCAAGCATCCTAAAGCACTAATGTTCCTTCAAGCTATTTAGAGATCAAACAGCATGGAGAACACCCAGACCCTCCTCCTGGAAGCTCTGCCCCTTTCAGACTGAACATGTTTAACTTTTGAGTTTTTTCAACTCCAGCTGAGGCACATCACAGAGATAAAACTTCAGATGCCCAGACCGCAAAACAAAGCATAAAATGCATCGATCTTATGATCAATGCGAAGAAGCCCATGATGTGCAGTGACTGTAGAGCAGAGTGGGCCAATAGTAACATCACGGTCAGGCCTGAAAAGTTTGTATTCTCTACAGGCTACTTTAGAAAATCACCATCATTTTTTTCTCTCTTTTAAAAAGGCAATTAGCTTGTAAAATCATTAAAGTGGATTTTGATTTTGGAAGGTCAACAGTCTCTTTAACAAAATAATTTAAAATGAAGTTTGCTGTCCGGCAGCAGAAAAGCATTCAAACTGCACTAACAGACAGACCGACAACAACTCGGCATGTTCGCATCAAATAGGAAATGATAAAAATATTCTGACACTAACATTGAAGAGCTGTTTAATTGGAGCATATTGCAGCTGAATTAGAACAGAATATTGTTTATGTCTAGACAGCTGGCCAACACTCGCATTTCTATTCATCATATTCTCTGTGGATAACACACATTCACAACAGGGCAGGAAACAGCCACATGCAGACATAACTCTGGTTATTGTGATTATAAGTATTAGCAGTATTTTTATTATTATGGATGGTTGTTGTGATCATGGCCGGCTTTTCTGTCTTGCTGCTGTTTCTGTCAGGGTCTCTGGCCTCTCTGTTTATTACTGCACCCGTCACTCTTTAGAGGAAACACAATCCAACACATTCATCATGACTGACCTTTCTATATTTGAACAGAGGAATCATATTCATTTCATTTCAGCAAAGAAGACTTTAATTGCATTGATTCATCAGTCAGAATTTCAAGGTTTTGATCCAAACAGAATAAAGTGCTGAAACAAAGTTTTTTCATTATTATTTTATCTGATCTTGTTTTTTTTCTGAAAATGAAAACAGAAGGAACCAAATTCTTATACAGCTCCAAAATATGAAGAAGTGACAAATAATTCAAACGGCAAAAAAGAAATCCTGCACACATATCGCACATATATTTTAATTATTTTTAAACGTTTGAATTAATTCTCTATTTGCCTTTTACTGTTGCTGTTGGAGCTTATGCCAGGTTCAGACCACACGATATTTTTGTCTGATCAGATGACACTGTATCAAAGTAGGTGATTATAGGATTATAGAGTCGTAAATTCTTGCCAATCATAGCTTGCCATCTTTCACCACCTGCGTGATGTCATCAGAAGGAGGTGCCAGGGACCGACTTCCAGGAACAAGAATATAAACAAACAATGGCGTCCGAAGCAGCGTGTACGATACTGGCTGTCTGGTTGCCATAGCAACACAAACCTTTCTTCTGTTTCACAGTTCCTAGAACAACAACTTCAACAACGTCACAGAACACGTCACAGAACTTGTTGTACTCTGTGAGAGAAGGTAAAAAAATTCTGACACGCCGGTCTGTTTGACGATGTCGTCCACTGTGATACACTACACAGGATAAAACAACTATATATATTATAAAAGCTATTATCGGGCTGATATGGTGTAGTCTGAACCTGGCATTCATTTGACTTTATTTTCATTACCTGTGAGGTCTAATGATGCTCCTCTACTGAAACTGAAACGTCCAGAGTATGAATGCTAAATGGAAGCACGTTAGCTCTAACTTGTGATAAACTGTAATGACACTGTAGTTTAACTTCACATAGATCTAATAACAGAGTCACTCTCCTTTATATCTTTTCTCCCTCCCTCTTTGTCTCTCTCATCTATCTCTGGACTATTCCTCTTCTGTCGTGTCAGAGTTTAACAGTTTGATTTAGAGCCACATATTTCAGAGCAGACCTTCCTCTGTGATTCATCACCCCTCTCTCTCGCTCGCTCTCTCTCTCTCTCACTTTCTCAGCCCCCCACCCTCCCCTCTCCCCCACAACTCCTCCTCTCACTATTGACCACCCTGTAGAGCTGCAGTGGGTAGGTGATGGATTTCCACGGAGCAGTTATAGAAATGAACACACTCTGACAGCAATGACCTGAGATTTATTGTTTGGTCTCTTCTTCCTCTGTAGTAAAAGAAGGGATAATAGAAACCAGATTTATGTGTGGACATCTTTCTTGTTTGTCTTTTTTTTTTTCGGTCTGTGTCCTTGTGATCTTGTGTTCTTTGCTCGGGGCTGTGGATTAGTCCATTCATCCGTTCTTTTTTTTTCTTTCATTTCTTTATCCAAGGTGTTCATCTCAGGCTCTTCTTGAATTTTTACTAAGCAGAGAGAATCTTCCTTACCGGTCAGACGGAGACGATACAATTCCAGAGGCACCGACACTGTTCTACACATTTCTAAAGCACTGAATGAAACTATAAATGTAATTCTTGTAGCATTAAATCTTTACATAAAATACAGTTTTTATATCATCGTAAATCTACATTAGTTTTGACAACAAATGAGACTGTCGGCCTCAAAGTTGAATCAAGATGTTGCTCTGACAGTTATTGCAAAATCCCCCCAAATTAAATGAAACATTTAGGTGAAATCAACCCAAACATCAGGCCCTCTCACAGTGCATGGACCTTAGTTAACATTACGCCTTTTTTATATTTAACTCCTAACCACCTACACTACATTAGTCACAGGTGGGGACCATGTAAACTCTACCATGACGTGAGGATTTGGGTGTAAAGGATGTTGTATGAGGCCTTTTTATTTGGGCTTTTTAAAACCTGTGTAGTTTAGTTTATTTATTCTTTTTAAGATCGGCTATTAACTTTATCACTGGTGTTTTTTCATCAGTACACCTTTCCTAGAATAGAGAAAAAGTTTTTCATGGTTTCTGTCCAGTTACACTACAAGCTCACCTGCAGAGAAGCCACCCCGCACTAAACTACACATCCTTAATATTAATCCATTATAATTTTGTTATCCTGTTCAATGCTGTGTTCTGTAATTTGTTTTCTATTCAGAACACACAACATTGCACGTGTTCCCGTCCTGGGAGAGGAATCCCTCCTCTGTAGCTCCTCCTGAGGTTTCGTCCATTTTTCCCCATTAAAGGGTTTTTTTGGGGAGTTTTTTCTTTATTCAAATGGAGGGTCTAAGGACAGAGGATGCTGTATTGCTGTACAGACTGTAAAGCTCCCTGAGGCTAATTTGTGATTTGTGATATTGGGCTATACAAATAAAACTGACTTGACACCAACAGCCAAGTCTCACATATTACTTGCGAAACTCCCGTTTTAATGTTTTTGATCATCTGTAATGTGGAAACATCAGATTTGCACACTGACAAAGACATAAACAGTTTGCGACCTGATCATAGTTCACTAAGGAATTTTCAGCACACTACAGAGCATCTCTCCTAATTGGCTGCTGACAGCGCTGTCAGCTGAAGTGTTAATCACACTGGATGGTATTTTAGCTGACCTTATAGACTGAAGCTGACAGTATCAGAGGAAGTGTGAAGAAACAAGACGTGCATCGTGCGGCTCTGCTCTCCTTTATCATCAGCCTTCTCCATGTTCGTCGCAGTTAAATCTGAGTTTTTGTGAAAGTGTAGAGTCTATCATACAGTTTTACTGTTTTACTCCAAAGTTCTTGTTCACCAGAAAGTTTAATTATCTTATTAACAGGTACATCAGATCAAAGCTCTGTGGGGGAAAAAAACCAAAGTGTCGGGCACTTGCACTCATTAGCAGCGCTTCTGTTCTCAGACCTTCATTGGGTAAGATTCATCTTCATCAAAGTCTTCATCAGGAAAAACCACCAAACGGCATCCATACTGTGCACATTAAGGACAACGAGCACTTGCAATTATAAAAAAAGTTTTATATGGCTTTTTTAAAAATTATTAGAGGAACTTATTGACCTAATTTTTGCCAGAGAGGTGATGCTGGCGCCCTCTGATTGGTGGTTTTTCCCTTCAGTATAAGGCACTGTTGCTGTTTGTTTGTGAAATTTACCTGATGAAGGTCTGAGGACGTCTAAAAAACACAGAAATGCTTTTGAAAAAGTAAATGCAAGTGACTGACAGACAGCTGACTTTGGATGTGAATCTTGGGAATGTCGACTGATGATCAGAATTTAGGGGGCAGACCTTAAAACTTCAATACTAGGTTCTACTTTGCTCTGTTGATGCAGCCTACAGAATGTAAATCAGGTATCAAATGTCATGTATTTAAACTGATTCAGCCTCACAGTGGCTGATTTTCATTTAGTGAGAAGGAATATTTTGTTAGTTGCTGTGTGATGTTTGTGAAGAAAGAAAGAGACAGAGAGGAATTAAAGTAAGGACAGAGTGAATATGACAAAGATGTAGAGAGAGTAAATAAAAAAACAGAATAAAGTGACAAAACAAAGTGAGAGCAGAACGGTGTCAAGTAAAGGGACAGCACAAGTGACATGGAGTTAAAGGGGAAAGGTGACAAAAACACAGAAGCATGAAGGGAAGGAAAAACACAGAGAGGGGAAGGAAATGTGACACGAGGAAGAAGATAAAAAGAAAAAAGACATTAAAGCAGAAAGAGAGAAAAAAGGAGGATAGAAGTGGCAAAAGTGAGAGATAAGGCCGTTTTGATATTCTGCCTGTAAACTGGGGGGTGGGGGGGGGGTTCAGTCTATAGCTCAGGGACGCCGACGCACTCGACCAAATCATCCACCTCATCAGTCATTCAAAACACCATCAGTCAGCCAGGAAATCGCCCATCAAACAGACGCATTCACCCACAGCTCACCTCAGACTTCCACCAAATAGACTCTTCTGGCTGACTGGCAGCTGGCTCTGCTCTGATTGGTGGATAAGAGCAGTCAGTCAGCCAGATGCTTTCAAGTCATAACAGGTGAAATTCTGACTTTAGGTTTCTGTCTGTAAACCTAAATCTCATTCATGAAAGTGCTCACATTTGGTGTTGGGCAGGAAATGATGCGTTTCATGTTAGATGTGAACAATGTGCCACATGGAAAATTAAGTGATTACTAAGCAATTACTAGCAACATATGCATTATGTTGTATTAGAACATACATATGGACCCTTGTTTTCATTCAGTTCATCCTTTTATCAAATATATATTTTTGAAATGCTTTACTTTTCTGGGTTTCTAGTTCAGTGTGGACCCTCGGAAGGCGGTTGCTTTTAGTTGTGAAAGAGATGGGTATCACATTTTCTGCTCTGCCTATGCATAAAAAATACAATTCCTTACCTCCATCCTATTACAACCCACACTTGGCACAATTCAGTTGTCAGCTGTCAGCTCTGAACTCAAACTGAGCAGTGAAAATGAAAATCTAAATCTACGTCAGGGATCAAATCTTCCAGGAATCTAAGAAAACACCTTTGCTTTGAGACTGATGGATATTTGAAAATATTTGACCGTTCCCAGAGCCAAGAAATATCCCCATCGTTTAAAAGACAGCATTAACCTTCAATCCGGGTACAAATGAAATGGAAAAAAAAAAAACAGGAAGGAGTGAGATTTCTATCCAAGAACATTCAGCAAGTTCAGCTCCAGGCAGGGAGGAGGTGGTGGAGGTCTGTGCCCAGCCGGGAGAGAGGGAGGGAGGGAGGGGAAGAGTGAGAGCTGAGGGACCCACAGGGGAGAGAGACTCAGCTCTGACCATCTGCCAGCCTCCAGCATCCTGCCAATACACACACACACACACACACACACACACACACAGAAATCAATGATGAAAACACTCATGATTGGATGAAAACATTTCCTTTAATAGACACCTGAGATGCATCTTGCCATGCAAATGTGTGTGTATGAATATATGCATCAGTGTGCGTGCAAGTTTGTATGTGTACTGTACCCTGTGTGTGTGTGTGTGTGTGTGTGTGTGTGTGTGTGTGTGTGTGTGTGTGTGTGTGTGTTGGCAGGATGGAGGCTGGGTCTGGCCCTTCTGTCGGCTCCCTGTTGAATTTCTATTTCTCTCTCAGGATAAAACAACCCTCCACCCATTCACTTCTCTCTCTGTCTATCCATCCTTTCTCTCATCCTCCTCCTCCTTTCTCCTCTTCTCCCTCACACTTCCTCCTCCTCCTCCTCCCCCACCCCTGCTCCTCTCTAGAATTACACCTGCAGTTCATCTGTCTACTATATCCCCCCTACCACCACCACTACTACTACATATAAAAATAAATAAATAATACAGTCAAACTGCTTCAAAAAACACATTTATAAATGGAAAGTTAACTGGAGAAAAAAGATTAACATTAAATGAAATGTGATCCGGCATAATTAAAACCATAGAAATAAAATTAACCATAAAACATTAAGTATAAAATGAGTATAAACAAAGAATAAAAAGACTAAAGACAACTAACAAAGCTGTCAAATTTCTTTTTGAAAAACAAGTGTGTCATTCCATAATCAGGCCTGATCTTATATTTACATGTTCAGGGTCCCTCTGTAATATCAGGTACTCTGTAAAGGTTAATCGATTAGTTGTTTGCTCTATAAAATGTCATAAAATGGTGGAAAATTCTTCAAAAGTGACTCCAAACAATTGATTATCAAAATAGTTGGCAATTAATTTATTACTGTGATTAATCAACTAATTATTGCAGCTCTAATTGTATCCAGTAAAGCAAATACTTTTAATTAAAATTACATTTAAAAACTGTTCCAGTTATTCGGGGTAATCTACGTCTACAGAGGGAACTACTTTCTACTGAATCGGTAAAAAGAGTAAAAAGTCTTCACAGCAAACACTTCTCTGATAAATGGGGCTTTTTATTACCACGGTGATGTCAGACACATTAGTGCTGTTCAGCAATTCATCAGTATCTTCAAGTATGGTTCAAGTGTAAAAACTGCGAACAGAACATTTAAATTGAGAGCACAGAAAAGAGAAGATCAGTTCTATTAATAATCATCTATCAGCTGATTAAGTCACTAAAGTAAGCTGCCGTTTCACCCAGAAGAGATCTTAATGCCAAAGTTTCTGTTTCTTTGTATGGACACTTATTCCATCTGTGTATCAGATGTTTGATATGACTAGTATCTACTATCCATTTATCCATCCATAATTCATCCATTCCTCTCTGATTCAAATCTTCAGTCTTTTAGCTGCATTCCTCCATCACACTCTTCTCCCTTTCTCCTCCTTCCATCCATCAGCTGCTCCTCCTTCTTTCTTCTCCTTCACCCTTCTCCCTTTCCTCCCACCAGTCTCCCTCTCCTCCATTTTTGTGCTTTCACCTTCTTGTTTTATTCATAAGTTTGGTATATTTGACAATCAAACTGCTGTTTGTTTATCATATCAAAACAAAGCCTTAAATACATAATAATAATAATAATAATAATAATAATAATTTCCTTCCTCTCTGCCACCAAACCTGATTTAATCTTGTTAAAATCTCAAACTTGGCTGCAGCCTGGCTGATCCTGCTCCAGTGTTTTCTTCATACCTTTATTTTTGTGTTCTGTATATTTTGTATATTTTCATACTGTAAACAGCTCATTCTCAAATCAGTGCAAGCACATTCCATACATTTTTCAATTTCATTTTTAAAATGTAATTGGTTTTGGATGATTGGTTTCTTGTGGTTTGGCAGCGAACCAATCCATCAGAATCTAAACGTGCCTCCATTATATTTAACAGGTTAGCAGCCATTATGTGGGTGAAGCGTTCTGCTTATAATCATGTCAAATGTATTTTTGAATGTATTTTTATTGATTTTTGTAGCCTCAGAAAGCAGACTCTTGTAAGCTCACAAAAAATAAAAAATAATAAATAAATAAAAGTGTGGAACTAAGAGCTGATTCACCCTGAGAGTCGTGTGTTGGACCAGTCAGTAAACTCTGAGATAAGTTTATGTAATGACATGGCATAAACTCTAAAACCAGACAAAAATGGAAATATTGGAGAATTTTGCATAAACCAATATTTTGGGAAAGATGGTGTTTGTGTCAAATAAACTGTGGTTAAAGTATGGCTATAGGGTTAGGAAACTAAAACACTTGATGATGGATGTCAGTCAGACTCCATTTTAACCTCCACATCCTTATATTTTCCCTCTCTACATAAAGGCCACACTACTTCCTGCATTGGCATGTCTGTTGTTAAGGTTTGTTCTTGTTTGGACTTTGTTGTTTAATTTAAAGTTCATCTTTAAATTGTTTTGGGTGTTGTATTGGTAATTTATGACACACAGAAGGTGTCATGGAGGAAAAAAGAATAATTGGTGCGATTTAAAGGTCCAGTGTGTAGGATTTAGTGACATCTAGCAGTGACGTTGCAGATTACAACCAACTGAATAACACACCACCCTCATGCCAGTAGTCCTGTCCTGCATTTACCCTTCAAACTCTGGCTGTGCGTGCATGCATGTGTGTGTGTGTGTGTGTGTGTGTGTGTGTGTGTGTGTGTGTGTGCGTGCATGTGTGCGTGCATGCCCACAAAAGTGTTTTGTTTTTTTTTAGGCTACAGAAGCAATAATAGTACAATACAACTTAAAATGTGTGACAAAGGTCACTTGACTGAAATGTAGATCTTCAGTTAATGGAAGTGTT